>CAHIKZ030003892.1:1215000-1422500 GCA_903632075.3 Acanthosepion pharaonis
TATTCGACGATATTTACGTTTAATTCCTACCATCATTCATTAACACTTTTTTTTTTACATGACTATCTATCTATCTATCTATCTATCTATCTATCTATCTATCTATCTATCTATTTCAGCCTGTTTGGATTTTTATGTCATATAAATCAACTATTTTGTAAATGTCTCTTCAGGTCAAAAATCTCTCAATCTGTATGGCCGTTTATATATATATATATATATATATATATATATATATATGTGTGTGTGTGTGTGTGTGTGTGTGTGTGTGTACATATGTGTGTGTATATATATATATATATATTTGTATATATATATGTTTACACATATGTATATATATATATTTGTTTGTTTACACATATATACCTGCAAACACATACACACACACATATATATATATATATATATATATATATATATATATATATATATATTATGTATAATTTGCACTTGCCATATAAAATAAGCAAACACTAGTACAAAAATAAAAGAGTTTTGAGATATTAGTTTTACTAGTTTTATAGAATTGAAGATGTTTCTACAATTCTTTAACACACGCACATCTTTGCAGAATAGATATTTGAATACAAATATTAAATTTAAAATTGCTCATATTTCCACATCAGATATATTGGTAAACACACACCCACGAATATACATATGTACCCAATAGATATTGTCCATAAACATACGCTCCTTTTTTCATACTTACTCAAACCTAATTATTAATCTAATTAAACGTGTTCTAATTATACTATCTGAACTCAATTTGTTTAATTAAGTTTCGTTTTACAACGCTCCGAGGCAATGTGTCAACTTAGCAAATAGATTTTTACCGCACATCTTTGATATTATGAATATTAATAAGACTCACAAAAGTTTAGATTGAATCCTTGTTTAAACATTGTCTTACCTGTGGATTTTGCAGGATTCCTTCGAATTTGCATCCAACGAAACGGCTTTGTCGAAAGATCAGTGTGCGTCTCGTTAATTTTGGGCTGTTGATGATGAAGGTAAGAATTGTTCATCTCCCCGAGAGAATGGTGCGACATGGGTTCCGTGCAGGGTACATACGATACCCGTCCGGCCAGATCCATGCATCGGTCACCGTTCGTTGGGGTCGCACAGGCAATTGCATAGTCCATTCCGTTGGCCGAAGCCGCAACAGAGCAGGTCGCTGCATTGGACAACGGATCCATTGTAGGCCCTCCATAACCGCCGACAGACGGATGATCCCGAACAGCTCGTGTTATTACCGAAGTGTTGATTTGATAAGAGAGGGGTTGACCAGGCGGTCCGCAGCCCAGGTTAAGTTCGGCTCCACCGTTCGGTAATAGACCTCCACCACCACCTCCGCCCGGACCTCCGGCACTGGCACCGCCGCCGACACCAACACCGACTCCGGTCAATCCTTGTAAAGAAGGGTCCGTCGGTCCGAAGTTTAACTGTCCGGTGTCGATGCCTCTGTTATTGATGGTAGAATAACCACCGTAGACACTGGCCGGAATTTCCGATCTGGGAAAACAAGCAGCGTACGACTGATTGTCCAAGTTGCAAAGTGTGTACTCGCTACCATCTGAATTCATAATTTACAATGTTGTTGCTGGTGCGCGGTCTGTCAATGGGGGTGCTCAAATTAGCTGTCGATGTAAAGATAAATCTGAAATAAATGAATCTAAATTACGAGCCGAGGCTGACAGGATTATGAAGTCGAACAGGGCCACGTGACCAAGCTCGGCCAATCGACTACCGCGCAAAGCACTTGAGTATGGAGAATAGTGATGTTGATAGATTGCGCCGAGAAAGCGAAAGACAGACGATCTGTTACTTAGAATAAGGGAGAGAGAGGGAGAAAGGGATAAAGAGAAGAAAGAAAAAAAGTGAGATATAAAACTATGAAAAGAGAAACAGTATAAAATATACATTCAACGAAAGAGAGAAAGAGAGAGAGGGAGAAAGAGAAAAAGAGAAGTAGAAACATCAGTCCTTTGCGAGTGCGGATTTCCAACTCATTTTTTTTTAAAATCTGGAGAATCTTTCGAGATCTGTAGACGAGACGAAAGCAGCAACAATGAAACGACAATAATACTGGGTGTCTATCAGAAAACAAAATGTTCTGTTTTAAGGACGATTGTGAAATCATCTTCCAAAGCGCTTCAAATGTGTCTCTACTTATTTTCCAGGACCTATATTTACAAAAAAAGAAGAAAAGAAAAAGAAGATAGAAAAGAAAAGAAAAGAAAAAAACAACAGATACGACTAAGAAAATGAAACGAAAAAATATATGTGCTGGATTGGTGATACTACTTAACTTGTCTTATGTTTTAACTTTTTAAAATTAGCAGAGGCCTTGTGGGTGCGTCAGGGTTGAAGAAGAAGAAGAAGAAGAAGAAGAAGAAGAAGAAGAAGAAGAAGAAGAAGAAAGAAAAGAGGGGAGGAGGTGGTGATGGGTTTGTTATAGTTTTTATCGTTCTTGTTGACGTTGTTGTCAGTAATGATACTGCTGCTACTAGTACTAAATCATTCTGGAGGTCTTAAAGGTAGCAGTGGCAGTTACCGTCATCGTAGGTGTTGGTAAGTAGAGTAGAGTATATACAAGAAATAATTCTAGTCAAAAAGATTTTTAAGAAAATTAATTCATCATGCAATTGGTCTTCTTAATTCCATCGATAATTGGATAGTCTTAAATTATCATAGCAAATGGTTATCTTTGTCGTTCGGTTTCTTATTAATGTTTGTCTTAGACATTTAGATTGTGTTGAATATTTGAAAGCGATCTCATCCTCATGTGGATTCTAATATCTTTTCGCGTGAAATTCTAACATGAAGTAATTTTATTATTATGCATTTTTTCTAATTAATTTTGTTTACATTTTATTTCATTTTCCTTTGTTGTTAATGTTGATCTTTTTGCCATAATAATTTATTTAACCAAATTAAAATTTAAATCTTATCACATGGCATTGAATACAAGCTCAACTCAAACAGTGAGTACCTTTCTTAATTTTAATTCATATACCATAAAGAATAGATTAGGTAAAAGATTCTATACGCTTTAGAGATACACATATATAATATATATATATATATATATATATATATATATATATATATATATATAAGTAATGAGTTATAATCCAAGAGAGTCCTATTAACACAATATAAATTTTAAATATTAAATGTTAAAAGCTGACTCAGAAATAGCATTCAATGTTTATTTTTAAACAGCTTAATTCCAAGCTGATATATATATATATATATATATATATATATATATATATATATATATATATATATATATATATATATATATATATATAATCAATCCTTAAATATCTATTCGGTTATAATTTATTTCATGAGTATATAAATATTCATTTCTTCAGACCGAAGGTTTTTTTAATGAAATAATTGTGTATTTTTTATTACAAAATTCGGTCTGAAGAGATGAATATTTGTATATTCATGAAATAAATTATAACCGAATAGATTTGGAAGGACCGTCTGTACTCATTATTATTATATTGCTCTGTTTCATACATTGAGCTCTCTTTGGATTCATGTCCTCCTTGCAATTATACCTACTAATTATATATATTATATATATATATATATATATATATATATATATATATAAAATAAAATAAAAGGTTTAAACACTAATATTCCATGGTCATAATTTATTCATTGGAATTATCTATATATATATATATATATATATATATATATATATATATATATATATATATATATACACGAGCTGAAGCTGCAAATTTTTTCGGGCTGAAGAAGTACTTTAAAAAACTTTTCGTTCATTTAGTCCTATTTCACAAAGTAGATTGGCCGGCAAATATTTCAAATGTTTATATCTATCTATCTATCTATATATATATATATATATATATATGTGTATGTGTGTGTGCGTATAGATGTAATTACGTTTACTATTCTTGAATGATGACAAACTTATATTCATTTAACGTTTTATATTGATGAAGTTTCGCATGCATTTAATAACGTTCAAATAAGAGTCTGTCATGTTTGCCTTCCTTTGTTGAATGTCAAAGTTCAAAAATGACATTCACTTAAAAGTTTAAAACTATTGCTAAATATTCCTTTTAAATCTACTACTTGGAAAGTGTCACCGTCGACACATACATGTTACAAAATTAGCTTACCCACCTAATTATTGACGTGACTTAATTACAACTATTTTTCGTCTAAGTGATTTTTTTTAATCTCAACGCATTTTAAGCGTCAATGCATTTCCCCAAAACAAACATATTCATTCTTTGTTAGCTTTGTCAATGCCATGAAATAGCAGTGCAATTATTTTTCAAATATTATTAATTTTTTACAAATGTTTACTTATATGTAACATTGGAACATGTCACTCTAATCCGAGCAATAAAATAATTGGCAATCATGTAATATCTAATTATATACCAGAATCTATAAAGCTCGTTAATTCTTTTATTGTGTTAAAAATTCATTTTATTACGGGTTTTAAACACATTATTGCTATTGAGAAAGTAGTAAAAAGTTTAAAATAGTGACGGTATTCCTCGTTACAATATCTTTGAATGGGAAAATAAACGATTGCATGCTTTTTTTATTTTAAAAATCATTTAATTTTATGTTTTAAATATGACAGTATGTACTTTTATTAATATTTTTGTTTCTTTTCGCGTTCGATTCATCCGTGATTGTTCATGTTAGTAAAAATAATTGTAATCTGGCTGTAGAGTGTAGACGGAATGGAACTTAAATCAACTGTACAGGCCTTGCTTTGTAATCAAACGTTACTGTAAAGAATTTCTCACACATTCAGACATCAAGTAATAATGAAAATCTAAAAGTACCATTCACTTGATTAAGTCTGGCTACATAAATATTGCTTTATTAAGTCTATGTAAACCTGAAATTACTTAAATGATGATAACATGCACATATGAATGTTTCATATATATATATATATATATATATATATATGTGTGTGTGTGTGTGTGTGTGTGTGTATAAAATTAAAAGTTTTAAAACAGTGTCTAAAGAGTTTTTTGATCTCGAGGATATTATAAAGAAATGTTATTTGGGTTCTTATTCGGGATGCATAAATTCATATACGCATACATACATACATATATGTGTGTGTGTGTTTATAAATTTATTTTACACCTAGTAAAGATAATGAGACCCAGTAAGAAAGCACTCATGAAAAATAAACACACACACACACACATACATAATGAATGTCTGTGTATGCATGTATGTATATGTATTTGTGTGCGTACAAACACGAGTTAAGGATTACTAATAATAGTAAAAAAGTACAAATTGTAAACTGTTAAAAATACCAGAGAATGTGAATTTTATTTTGGGCTTATAAAATGTTGATAGAAAGACTGGCTTGCATTTATTTAACAGAAAGTTACAAAGTCACCAAAACAACTGCCGATAAAAACAAAGAAAACACAACTAGTTAAAAAAGACAAACGAAAGAACTATTTTTTTTAAATATTTAAAGCGAGTAACTAAATAAATAATAGTTAGAAAAAAAGAATTATAGCGAAAAAAAAAGGAAAAAATAATGACAGATAAAAAAATCACTTCTTCAAGTTAATGCAAAAATTAAAAAAAAAGAATTGTTTTCAAATTTATTAATGTAATTTAAAAAAATACATATAAATAATAATCAAACACAGTCTACAAACCTAAAGAGAAAATAAATAGTAACTAGCAATCATTTTATGTTTCTTCTTAAATTTCTATTCTATTTATTTTTTACCCGGCCAAAAAGTCGATTTTACATGAAGACGTGATCCCGCTCTTTGTTGGTGGAGGTACGAAAAGACAACAGCCAAACATGTAAAAATGGTCGTTGTTGTCAATAATGCGTGATGCATTGTTATTACTATGCGCACATTTTCAAAGGTGGCTTTTAGGAAAGCAGGTTGAGCAGCTGGCTAGTTTAGGCAAAAGCTCGATTACTGGATAAATTGAGAAAAAGAGAGAAAGAGGGAGAGAAGGACGGCTGCGAGTCGAGGCTGAATGTTTGGTTGGCTGGCGAGGAAGACGATGCGTTTATTGCCCGGCTGGGCCAATAGTGAAAAGATGGCTGGCGTGGTTGGAAAATGATAGCCCACTATATGTGCCTACCCGACCACGTGTGAGTATTATTATAAATGATTTTTTTGTGTGTGTATGATTTTTTTAGTGAACAATTTTTTGTTGTAATTAGTGTGATTTGCTTTGGAAAATTGAACGAATTAACAGGATCGAACGAGAGAGAGAGAAATCGTTGATAACATTCATTACTGATAAAAAAATGTCTCTGTGTAAAACACACACACACATACACACACAGATGATTATCATGTACCCGCAAGCAATTAATAGTGCATCTTCCTTAACCTTTGAGAAAAAGTTATTTCCCACTGGTACTTATATTTGATGTCTAGTTTGAAGAAAACGTCTACATCTCGAATACGCATAGGAAACACCTTGAATATTGACGCAACATAATATCCCTCCCAATCTCAGTTTTGTTTTAAAGTATTATACATGAAAAAGTTAATTTGCTATTGTTCAAAGGTAAATGTAGAAGGAAAAATGTATAATAATATCAATCTAACAAGATAATATCTCTGTTTATAAACAGACTAATTAATACAAATACACTGAGATTGACTTATACGTAAGGGTAGATAGATAGAATGAGAGATAGATAGATAGATAGATTTGATCAGACTAGGAGAGATAGACACGAACAGAGACATGACTGAGATAGATATGAACAGATTAAGATAGATAGATAGACAGATACTGTAGTGTAGGCTTAAACTTACCTGTAAATTGAATTTTTAAGTAGATATTTGCTATTTTTAATCTTTACACATCTGTAATGATTTTAAAGCACCAAATTTTAAATGGTGAATTTGACTTCTAAAGATAAAAAGAAAACGCAAATCCTTTATAATTCCACCCTAACTTAAAAAAAAATTCTAGTTTATTTTCTGAAAAAAAATCGTTGGATTTGAGAAAAAAATCTTTTTCAAAACAAGTATGCATTTTATCATTTTCTAAAAATTTTGTTTCATTGTGAAGCTGAAGTTTTCGCATGTTCATTTGGTATCATCCGTAAACAAAACATTATGATTCTCTTTTTAAAATGCTTTGATGATAATGTAAATAAAGATCGAAATATTAAAAATATTAGACTTTTTTGCTTAATTCACAAATCATCGCTTAATTGTATGTTACTTAATACATGTTCCTTAGCATTTCATCCCTTAGTGATATGCTCTCATAAAGGGCAACATGATGAGGGTAGAAAACGAGTTTGCATCATAAACATTGAACCTATCTTTGAAATCAATATTCGAAAAATTGAATTTTAATTTGGCTCGGATGCTTCACCTTGAGGCCAGTGTGAAATAGCCAAATCACTCAGCCATCATGCCATTTAAATATCCAATTCCTCATCAAAAAGATTTTGTCGCGACAAAGTTAAAATGTTATAAAAATGTATTGTAGTCTATAGACGTACACATTTAATGGAAGACCCACATTTATTTTCTTCTTTTTCTAACGAGGATGAAATTTATTAAAAATATCCTTTATTCTAGGCAACGTTTACGCTAAAAAAGACAAAAGATAAACACTAACGACATCCATTAATACTTGTAGTTAGTGATGGTAAAATTGTCTAACATCCCCTATCTAAGAACTTTACTATAAAGCCTTGTAGCAGCCAAGCAACATTTGGTAGATATTGCTTCGGAAAGAGTTATTCACCAAAACTTTTGAGAAATTGAAAAAATATAAAAGAGAGTCACTTAAAAACTTGTTACAGATATAAATAATGTTCAAAAGATAGCGATAATTTAAAATATATATATATACATAAATTAAAAATATATAAATAATAAAAAATAATATTAAAATAAAAACTTCTTTGTGTATGTTACATAACACTGAATAATATATATCTATATAGACCTACGATTTCTCTCTCTCTCTCTCTCTCTCTCTATATATATATATATATATATATATATATATATATATATATATGTGTGTGTGTGTAGTTATGTATGGATGGATGTATACATATATAGAGATAGATAGATAAATAGATAGAGAGTAGATAGATGAGCTTCAATCGAAAAATATATATTAGCATATGAATATTCAATAACAAATTGTGATTGATTACCTGCAACAAATTTTTATTAATCAATTGAATGTCTAAATCCATGTTTTTATTTGACATTAATCCAAAAATGTGCATACATTTAGATACACACACACACATATTTATATACATATATAAAATGTATACATATTTATACTTATATATATATATATATATATATATATATATATATATATATATATATATAGTTATATATATAGTTATATACTTTTATATATATATATAACTTTTATATATAAGCATATATAAACTTATATATAAGCATATATGTGTGTGTGTATGTGATGGAGTATATATATATATATATATATATATATATATAGTCAGCTAATAAATGTCAGATATGGGATCCATTAATTCTTTTATATATATATATATATATCCATTAATTCTTTTTTATATATATATATATTATATATATATATATATATATATATATATATATATAATATAATCTCTCCACAAAGGCAACAGGTTGCTTGTTGTTTGGTGCTGCCAAGTAATCCTGATCAAAATGCTAGACTTGCAAACTATTGTTAGTAAGTATACTGTCCATTAGTCACCCTAGTCTCATGATTTTGTATTAACATCTTAGTCGAGTCAATATTGATGACTAGTAACAAACGCCCATTTGTAAATAGTTACACGGATTCAGATTTAAAGAAGTGTGTGTTTTTTTTTTTTCTATCGTACAAGAGAAGTCATGAATGTTCATGTTCCTTTGTTGTTGGTTGGAGTGGGTTTGGTTACGAGTATCTGTGGGGCTCCTTATAAAACGGATGAGAAATTAGACAAAGATAAATTGAGTAAGAATTTGACTCAGGTGGAAGGACAGTACTAATCATCAAGTTTTAGCTGTCATATCACATATCGATGTTGAATTATATACAAGAATATGACGATCACACATACACAGGGACGCACACACATATATACATATCCTTCCAAATAACATTGTTTATTAAGCGATGACTAAATATAAAGCTTGTGAACGTTTTGTTTTAAATGTTAATTTAAAAATAGTAATTACATAGAAGTATAATACGAATTTACATACCAATTTCTGTATAACCTTCTACAATCAGACAACCGCAAAATGAAAAAAAAAAAGTAAAATGTTTATTTGTAAAATGTATTTTTTGATATGAAATATCGTAAAAATGGAATAAAATTGTCATTGAGAGTATATGTGTGTTTTTGTTTATTTGTGTGTGCATGACGATTAATGGACATTATAGTTCGTCTATGTTTAAAAAAGATATAGTCGTTTATTAAATGAAGATTAGATTTAAAAGCACAAAGGTACAATTATGGTGTAACTAATGTGGAGCGAAATTATTTGTAAATATTTTCGATGGCGCACTGAAGATTACACAACAACAAGGCAATTCTGACTGCTTTTTTTCTCTTTCTCACCTCTCACTCTCCCTCTATATATACATAAAAGATGCATAAAACATATATATATATATCGTGGCCTGACGATTGCATCTAGCATGAAACAGACTCTCGGCTCTAAGGGTTGACTTCTATGTTCACTTTTATATTTACACACGCTCTATCTCTAATATCTCTAACACATTTAAATATACCTACATGAAAAATAGGTAGCCTCATGATGATAAAAATTTATTTTATATAACAAGTATCTATTTTTCAAAGTGATATCCGTTAACGCCCTTAATTCAGTAGTGAATAATAGACCAAACATTGTATACATATAAATAGAGAACGTTTTACAGGGATGATATCAGACTTACAACATCCCAATAAATAATATTTTTCGTATACACACACACACACACACACACACACACATATATATATATATATATATATATATATATATATAATATGACACAATGAATACTGGTAGTAATAAATTAAGGCTTAATATATAATAACAGAGCTATAATTCATATTAATAATAAATATAAATTTTTACCCAACGTAGCACAACTCCGGTATTCGTGTACAACGTAATCTTTAATCTTCACCTGAAGATTGTGTAGTGTATGAATCTTAGAGTTGTGCTGCGGTGAGTAAAACAATTTATATTTATTAATAATATAAATTATAGCTCTGTTATATTGAGTACTAATTTATTAGTACCGGTGCTCAATGTGCAGTAACATTCTTGTTCGTGCAGTAATCTTTCTTTTAAAAGATTTCATTAAATTGAACAAAGATGGAATGCCTATTACGCTTTTGGATAAGTTTCTCCTGTTGTAGATGAAGTAATTAATATTTGCTTGAAAAATGTTCATTAAATCCCAAACTGTTTACAATAAACGGTCTACAGCCGGCTAACTCTCGACTTTTAAGTTCTTTGCTTGAAAATCTCTAAAATGCTCGAAATTACTCGGAATATGGTACACAATTCGCACAATTTCTTCATATGTTTTCATGTGACATCAAACGATTTATTCGAAGCCACGAGAAATTTACAAAATGATATATTTACTATAATGATATATCTGTGTGTGTGTGCATCGACACACTAAATAATATATATTTCATTAAAATATTTTCATTAATGTGTCAATCGATCGAATTCTTTTTTTTTTTTTTTTTTTTTTAATGTATGATTTTGCATCAGATAATTTTTACGCCGGAAAATAAACCGGGCGAAATTTTATGGGAAAAAAAAATCAATTATTAACAACTCGTCCCAAATCATCGCGAACTTCCCAAATGTTTACATTACAAGATCCTTTGCTTTGTAACAAATATTAAACAATTTTGTTTTGTTGTAAAAAAGATAAATAAAATAAGTAAATAACATTTTGATAATAATTTGTTATTGTCATAATTATTAAGAAGATAGATATTTTTGTTGCATTTTTATGTTTTTAATTTTTTCTTCCCAATCCTCAAGTGTAAAAAGATTTCTGAAATTCTTAAAAAGCAAACGTCTTTGATTAAATATCACCTCGTTTATATTAATTTTAAATCTTTTTATGTTTAAGGCATATCTTATTTTCATATACTAAAACGTAATTTTATCCATTATAGGATATAACAATTAATTTTTAATCAGAAATGCAAACTGTTTCTAAATATGTTTATATTTGAATTCCATTTGAATTCTATTTGAAGCTAGACTGCTTATTTAATAATCAATTATCTATATATTTTTCTGAGGAAATAACTTTCGTTCGGGATACTGACGAAGCATAACCACACTCCCATACCTTATTAACATGGATTATTATTATTATTATTATTATTATTGCAAACAAAAACAACAGATAAAATCATTAAAATATTAAGAAGCTTGTTGGCGTCACGTGATCTCCAATGAGAGACATCAGTTATCTATGGTGAGTCGCCCCAAAATATACCAAACAATAAATGGATGTTTTAAAGTTTCTCACTTAGATTCCGAATATTTGAGTTTGGTGTTGCCATCTTCGCTGTTTTTCTTGCTCCATAATCAATGTAAACTTAGATATAGATTCTTCCTCAAAAGTTATAAAGTGAAATATAAAATTTCAAAAACACAAGCTCTATACTTGGAAAAAATTTGGCAGTTGTCAAAGAATTTGATGCTGTCTGTTTTTTTTTTTCTGTCTGCACATTACGTTAATTCGTCCTGACGATTTTTCGTTTAACTGAACTCTTCATAAGCTGCCCGATATTTTCAAAAGAAGCATGTATTTTTGTAAGTTTTTCTTTTGCATATACTAGTATTTATTGCAACGCTAAGGTCGATTTAGATTCAATGACCGTTCGTTAAACAAGCAGCATGGATCGGAAAGAAAGTATAAACTTCCATCACAATCAGAACTTCTATCTTGGAAGCTTGCCTGGCGAGGACAGCTCCTTGCCAATTAGGCTACGAAAACTACCCTGCAGATAGGATTCGAATTTGCTTCGGAGAAAAACACAAAAGTGTAATAATTTATAAAAAAAAAATAAATATATATATATATATATATATATATATATATATTTATTTATTTTACCGTTTCCTTTAAAGTGAAATGTTTCTAATTGTTTTTTGTTGTTGTTGTTTGTTATTATTATTATTATTATTATTATTATTACTGGTATTTTTAGAAATAAAAATTTCTTGTTGGCAGAATTGAAAAGTTGGCACAAATATTTTTAACAAGTGAAATTTCAAAAAATATCCATTACCAATTAATCTTCATTTTTTTGGCTACTATTTCTTTCATATTTTTCCTTCGAATTCCGTTGGGGAGATGTGAGTTTCACTCGAGTTGCTTCTTCCTGCGAACCACTGTTCTGTGAAACCGACTCCCAAGAGGATGTTCTCTCAATCACTACAATCTTAACCAGTTCAGTTCTAGGGTTAACCGTAATCGGCCCCACATATCCTCATAAAATGTGCCTTTTACTATATAACCAACTACCTCGAGTTGCTCCCGGGTCTTGTACAGGATGAACATTATTGTAAATAAAAGTCTCAGATCGTTATATATTTTCATACTTTTTACAAAATTATAATTTTTTAAATTATTTTTATCATAACTTTGCTCCCAAGAAAAAAAAGAGACTTATAGGCGTAAATGTGTATCTTTTAACTTAAAACGGAGAAGATGAAAGAAAAAGTGCTAACAAATTTTCAAATGCCATTGTATGTAAGAGACATCAAGAGAAGGCCGAAGAACATATCGTCTTAATGTCTGTGATAAAAGAAAACAAGATAATCACCCATAAAAGGTGCTCTGCTCACAGATATAAAACACACACATACACACACACATACACATACATACATGCACGCACACAAACACACATAAACATACATACTTGGATATATATTGTGTATATATTACAATTTTCTCCCTCTACCTTAATATTTCAGTACATAAAAAGGCGTGGATTCTATTGGTAATGTTGTCACCCATCTCTATGAAGTGGAGTTTTTCGCTAAGTTAAAGAAATACAATTTTATGTGTTGTGAAATGCCAGAAAATATTTTTGTTTATAATTGCAATTACAAAATTACTTAACTTTGTCTGTTCTCTTTTTTTAAGCATATGTAATCTTGTAATTAAATCATTTAAGTTTTTTATTTAAATTATTAGTATTTACAAACATTCAAATTCATGTTCCATTTGGCTTGACTAAATAATTCGTTTTATAATTCATCAACGTTCTTTAAATTTATCCCGCCCATATTTTATCTACACTTGTTTATTGATAAAATAACGAATTTTAAAAACTTACTTTTTTGTGCGAACTAAATCGATGCAAAAATGAAAGTTACACAAGAAGCAACAAAAATGCATTTAAATAACGTGTAATGCGTGCCTGTTGTTTACACCCACAAACCTCTGTACAGACTATATGGTCATGACATACAAAAGGTGGTGTACAAAATAAACGAGAGATAACCGCTCTTACCCTCTGTGACCTCAACAGCTTGAAGCTAATTACGCTTACGGGAGAGTAACCAAGTTTGTGGACATGTAAAATTGTTCGCTTATTGCAACTGTAGATTTAAAATAAAGGACTGCTTTTTTAATGTTATAAGATCGGTTTTAAAAAATGGGCCTTATACATACACTCACACGCATATATAAACGCACACATGTACATATACTCAGATGGAGTGTATCTGTAAATGAGACAAAATGAATAAAAAGAGACAAGAGGAAAAACTATACATATCTTGATAAAGTCTATCAGTGGACGAAACGCATCAGCTAAGTAGATTTTTTATCTTTTATCTCTCTCTCTCTCTCTCTCTCTCTCTCTATATATATATATATATATATATATATATATATATATATATATATATATATATATAATTATTATTATATTATTATATGCACACAAGGAGAGAGCTTACTAGCTATATACATTGACAGGCATTTAAATATAGACATATATATAAGTACATCAATATTTCTCTACATTAATTATGAAAAAAATTGATTTACAACGCAATTCTTTATTTTTTTATAAAATCTCCTACTTAAATATACGTGTATATTTGTTATTAATATAGATCTGTTACTATACAGTGAGCACTATTTTATTTTTAGCACCAGCACTCAATGTGCAATATTCTCTCTCCCCCATATATATACATATACATACATACATACATACACATATATATATATATATATATATATATATATATATATATATATATATATATATATATATATATAATGTCAATGATATATAATTTCTTTTCCTCCATTTAAACAACATTTTAATAATTATTTTTATTAATATTTTGAAGACTATTGTATTTCGATCGATAAATTTCGGTCTACGCTTCAAAGGTAGGATTTTTTTTCCCAACTTAATCTTGTAGCAGCGGAAATATAAAATCTGCATCAGAATATTAAAGCAATCTTAATCAATGCTTTTTGTGGTAAAAAATAAAAGTAGAGATTCTGATTTCATATCTGGTTGTTTGTATTCTTTTCTTTTCTCTCTAATCAGTAATTATTATTCTTGTATTTACATCTCCAGGTGCCTAGCATTTTCGTCCAATTAAACCAATTCTTTGTCTAGCACAGTCCGTCTATGCCAACCTTAATTTTTCACAACACAAAAATATATTCAAAATATTTTATATATATTTGAAATTATTTTAATTTATTCATTGTTTCAGAATAACTAGATTAATAAATTGAAAAAGTGTTAATTTGAACAATTCGATATTGTTGATTTAGTGTAAAAGCACTTTTAATTAATTATTATAAATAACAATTTAAAATATTCATTTTCTTAAAATCTGAAAGAAAACGAGAGAGAAAACATTGATGACAATCTTTTACTTTCACTTATATATTTTTTATTACATTTTATATTTAAAAACAATTTCGATTTTTTCATAAACTTTTAAAAATCTTTTCATATCATTAAAAACAGTTTTATTTCGGCATTGATATTAGCAATTACAAATGACATTGTCAATTCAATTCAAACAAAATAATACTATATGAGGTAATGCTGAAAAGTTGTTGGCCTAACAAAGATACACTCTCCCTACAATTGATGTTTGTTCAGATCAGATTTTGCAAATGAGTAGCACAAAGAAAATTTCAGCAGAATTTCACACACACACACACACATATATATCACGCGTATAAATAAAAAATGTTACGTCGGATAGTTTTAATCTGTGCAAGACGATTACTAAATTAACATGTTCATGAAAATTTAAGTGATGTTGAGCGGTGAGTAACAGATATATGTCTTTTATGTATAAATATTTACTCTGTTTTATTATATCTACAATCACTGTGTTATATATGTATATATATATATATATATATATATATAGTATATTTCGTCATCAATATTTCTTGTACTCAATTTTATTTCAAGTAAAATCATTTGCTATAAAAGGAAAACTGTATGAACATTAAAATAAAATCTTTAAAATTTTTCTTGTCCGACACATTCAATGAAGCACACACACACACACACACACACACACACACACACACACACACACACACACATATATATATATATAATATTTTATCTGTGCAGTGCTTAGTGGAAAGTGTTTCAATTGTATGGATATGAGTTTGTGCCCCTGCATTACACGCCTTTTCTGCAGTTTGTCTGATGATCGCAAAAGCATGAAAACCAGGGCCACAAACTCATATCCCAACAACTGAATATATATATATATATATATATATATATATATATATATATATAGAGAGAGAGAGAAACAGACAGACAGACGGACAGACAGATATGATATATATAAGTGTGCATTGTATACATATATTTAAGGAATGAAAGTTTTAAAGATATAGTCTTCTATAACATAGGGATAATTATATTCACAGAGAATACGATACTTTTAAGTTATTTATTTATATCTTAAATCAATAAATATGATTAAGTCACAGAAATTCATCGTTATAACGATATCATCGTATGTTTTCATCAACCCCTTTAGAAATTAAAGGATATATCAAATGTTCGAAAAAGTACTTATTGTAGAATATGATTTCCATTGATTACCGCAGAGTCTAATTATAAATAAATAACCGTCGATATATCACTATAGATTAATGATTTTAAAAAAATCATCAGGAGAATGTAGATAGAATCTCAAATTGACGTTTTTTGCTAACAAAAGATTAATTATATTATCAGAAACGCTAAACGAAGCGTAAATTAATTGTTCATACGTGTATGATAAAGAGAAAAATAATAAGACTTAATGTAACAACAACAACAATAATAATATTAATAAGAATATATATATATATATATATATATATATATATATATATATATATATATATATATATATATATTAGTTTCTAAATTTTATAAGAGAACTGAAGAAATTATCGACATAAAATTGACAGATATGTCAGTCAGTCCAGGAAAGCCTGTAATAGTTCCGAAGAAAATTAGAAAGAAATGGAAATAACTGAAATTCAAAGTTGCAACCATCCGACAGCAATCTTGGAAAGAGTTCGAATACTGAGAAGAGTACTGCTGAGTACTTGTCGCTTATGCTTGAATGGAAATCATTCAGGGAATACTACTACTACTACTACTATTTCTACTTCTACTACTAAGAAGAAGAAGAGGAAGAAGGAAAACTATTGTTATTAATAATAAAAATATAATGGTGGCCAATATAAATATAAATAATAGCAATAAGAATGGAGTTGACTTTAATATATATCAAAATATTCGTACGACTATTAGTGATACCAATTCAGATCATGTGAACCCGTGTCGAATTCAGACATATGGTAAAAAGCTATAACCGAGCACCTCTGAATTGACAGGGTCTGCAAAAAAATGGTGCTTTATTTTTAATGCTGGCATAATTTTTGTAACAAGTTTCTCATAGTTTTGGGCTTCAACAAATCAAACACCGCTGGAATAAATTGTCTCTATCAATACTCTATTGAAAATATCATGTGAATATGCAATATAAATATGAAAGACACACACACACACACACACACACATATATATATATATATATACATATATATATGCTTATGTGATTATGTGGGAAAACATCTTTTTATATATTAAAACATTTATACGAATGGGTGCTGAAGAATCACAACTATTTCATGAAACCTGAACCAATGACCGAACATAAAGTTATATTCTTTGAAACTCTTTTTCATTACTTCCCCATATATATTTATTTATTATAGAGAGTTCTATTCTTCCTTGGTCTTCCATCAATCTGACTTGTAGCAGATTCTCTCAATAGAGCAGAGTACAGGAAATGTGTTCATCTTTTTTCGAAGGCCGTTAATATGAAGAGAAGTTTCAGTTGAAATTCAAACTCTTAGCCGACTCCATTTTGCGAAAAGATAACAACAACTATTTATTTTTTGATTGATTTGTTTTTTAACGGATTATCAACTTTTTGTAGCTTATTTTAAGCTAAGTTTTCCATACCTGGTATTTCCAAGCGGTTACCCATCTAGATACTGACCAGAATCGACATTGCTTAATTCGGCGATTGTATGACAACACCTTAGAACACACGTACACACTGTCTATATTTCTGAGATGAGATATTATGTACATTATTCGGACTATTGTCCTCATCTTTGTCGCCATATTTATCACAACGTTTCGGCCGTTGTACGTTCCGGCCTTCTTCAGGTGGTTGGAATTTCGAACTGAACCCTTTATTTCGCTCACTGGGGTAGACTGTTCTAGTTCCACGTGCCATGTTTGATGGATGTCAGTTATCAGTTATCTACTGCTAATTTCCCTCGGAAAGTTCTCCACTGCCTTAACCGGGTATTGAACTCACACTGGATCTAACCAACGCCTTTATCCACTGTGCCATGTGTCCTTGGTTCAATCAAGCAGTTTGGAATAAAAGAAATGAATACTTCAGAAGAAGGAAGATTTTGGAAAGTAGACTCAACAGCAGAAACAAGATCCAGGGAATAAACACATGGGCAGTATATAGAGTGATGGATTTGGCTCCTGTCCAAAACTAGGCATAGGAGGAACTGAAAAAGTTCAATCAAAGAGTGAGGAAAATGATGACAACACAAAAAGCCTTGCACCTTCGATCTGACGTTGATGGACTGCATGTCGTAAGTAAAGAGAGGGGGAGAGCATTCGTTAGCATTGAAGGGTTGTGTTCATTTTGTTATCAAGAAGTTTGGCGACTACACAAAACAAAACCTCAAATGCGGAATGGGAAAACTCCAAAATGGGAGGAAAATGAAAGCCATGGATATTTCAAGAGAATAACAAAAATAAATGCAGTGAGCTGATATAGTCTTGTTTAAGATGAGGATATTTAACGAGGGAAACTGAGACCCTCTAAATGGCGGCCTAAAAACCAACTTTATTAAGCCTAGCATCGACAGAGGACATAGTGAGTAAATGCAGACAATGCTTCGTTCGTAACTTTAAATCATAAAATAAAAGGACTATTGTTGTATTGAGAAGACTTAGTGTTACTTGTACTCCAGTAAAAATAACCAGTTATGAATGGTATAAAACACGGCGATTTGAATAGTAATGATATTAAAAAGACTAACAATTGTAAGAATCCTTATGTTAACAAGAGTAAGAGCAAATAATAACCACAAAATCGTGATAATACAAATAGATAAAAATACTTTTTTATTAATAGAAAATGAAATTATTGTTCAATGAGAGGATCTTCATTAAACATAATCATTCGTGGTTATAGTTGAACTGAATATAATCATATAAACGTCAGCATTATAAGAACAAACACGTTAATAGCGATTGTGGGACTAAAATGCCATTCAAGTAGCACGCTTAAATTCATGTAGTCGGGGCACCATGGAAAAAAGCTCATCAGAGCAGTTGCCATGTCTAGAAAAAACAGATGGAAGCCACATCACGTCTGTGAGAAATTGACTGAAGTCAAGGTGCCAAGTTAGTATCGATTATATTGTAGATTTGTAAATGTGCAAGATGGACTCTGATGAGAAAAACCTTCTGCCACGACACAATGAACCAACTTTCCTTGCAGTAGATGCAGCTATTGATTCAATGTAGGGCGTAGCGAGACGCTCTCCCGGAGCCGATTATCAGCAATGCTGGTTGAGTACTGAGAAGTTTCTTTATGGTGTGGTGAAATGAGAGCATTTAAGTTTTGAAGGCATTAACATTTACAAGTCATTTCCTGACTCAGTTAACCACTGAATGGCGGTCATTTTCGATAGCAACAGCCAGGTTAACTTTGTCAGCTCTGACGGATTTGCTGTTGAGACAGTAGTAAATGGTAGCGTCAGCTGCATAAATGCCTACTTGGGAACTGATGACATCAGGAATATCATTGAAGATCAGAAACAGCGTAGGATGCAGGATAGAGTCTTGGGGGACACCCGCGTTTGTATGAAAGAATCTGGAAGTCAAGCCCGTTCAGAACGACATTCATTTCACGATTTGATAGAAATAATTGGATTAAATCAAACAATTCTCCTGTAATACAGTAGCCCTGAAGCTTACGTAGAAGACCAGCATGTCAAACCCTGTCAAACGCCTTTGAGGTATCTAGAGCTACAGTTCGAACTTCGTCGTTGTTATCAAGAGCTTGATATGCATATTCAATGATGGCCGTAAGCACGTCAGCGGTAGAGCGGGAAAAAACGGAAAAAAGTAGGTCGTGAGAAGTAAGATACATTACGACTTCAGCATTGATTAAAGCGTCGAATACTTTGCTGAAAAGTTGTAAGAGACTAATAGAACGATAGAGGGATCAGAAGATTCTCCAGAGTTCTTAAAACAGGAACTACAGTGGAGGACTTCCAACAAGCTGGAAATCAGGAAGCAGCGAAACAAAGTTGTAGAGTTTGGAGAGAACTGGAGCCAACTCCGGGGCACATTTCTTTAAGACGACAGCTGGGAGGCCGTCACCTCCACTTGCCTTATGGGAGTCAAATTTAGAAATGATGCCCGAGACCAGTGACTGTGTTATGAGAATATCACTCAGTAAAGCTTAATGTCTAGTTGGGGAATCAGGTGTGAGCACACCAAATGTGTCGAGTCTTGAGTTGGAAGCGAATTTCTGAGCGACGCATTCGAACTTATCAGATAAGTAGATATCAGGACTTGGAATTGAGTGAATAGAAGAGAGATTGTTGTTGTAGAGCCGCTAATATCCGAACTTGCGAAATGCTATACGTTGTAACTTCGCTTCATTGGCACTCGTTACGAGCAGAGTCAAAGAGAGGTCTGTTGCAATCAGTCGTGTCGCTCTGAACAGCCGGAAGAAGTGATTCTTTGGGCTATAGCGGTCGAGCGTGCAGGTGAGAACCAAGGAGATGAACGCAGTTTAACGTCGTATTTCATTGCTGGAATGAAAGCATCGATGCCGGCTTTCACTCAGGCGGAGACCTCAGACGCTCATTTTTGGATAGGATGATTAAAAACTTCATTCCAAAGGCCGTCGCGAAGGAAATCACGGAACGAGTTCAAATCTGCTCTTTGATAAGAGAAGAATATTCTGTTGGTAGGAGGTTCTTGGCTGGTGGGGGAGAGGAAAGAGATGTTTACAAACATTACAGCATGATCAGAGTTGCCTAGAGGGCAGTGCTGCATAGTACGAGCCAGTGGTAGACGTAAAAAGGAGATCGAGAAGAGAACCGTGTCAGTCAGGTTTACTGGGAAAACGCGTGGGGAAGTCAACCACTTGAATATTTCAATCTATTCATATCGTCACTCACATTCGGCCGATTCGTCTTTTTTTTTTTGTTCTGTGTTCATGGGTTTCCCTTTATGTGTGACAAAATCAGTCTTTCACTCAGTCAATTACTATGAATCTGAATTTCATCAATATGTCTTCATTTTATTATTACTTGATGTTTTCTTTTGGCTGATCTTCTCTGTCAATTTGTCTATCCAGAAATAAAGACATTATCAGAAATGATCAGACAAAAAAGAGGAAATAAGATTATCTATCAGTTTCTTCTTACTTCCTTTGTGTCTATTTCGGGGTTTTTATAAGTAGCTACTCTTTAGACTACACTGATCCAATACAACCATTTCTAACGGGAAGCAATAATTTAAGGACAAGTTATTTTCGGGTACTTCACTATGGACCTCATGTTAGTAACGTACTGTTATAGAGTTTGACTCCTCTAGAGAATTTGATCTTCACAGTGTGTCTCTTGTGTTATTGTAGCAGCTAAATAATTCTTATTTCTGCGTGTAGGGTCATATCAGTCTCATTTATATCTATCGCAGGGGGACTAATGTCGTTTTCTCTTTTAATCAGTTCTTATGTAAATATCTTTTCTTCCTACTAGACTTTAGTCTATCTATCTATCTACTCTTTATTCATCCATTCAATGTAATTATTTTAAAATATATCAGAAGCAATACCGAGGAATAGAATGCTTATTTGGGGTTGGGACTTCAGAATAACACTATTGCAGCGAGTTCGATCCTCACTAGGTGCACTAGTAACCTTTCGATGAGTAAGTATCAGTAAAATAAACACGTGGCATTTTATTTGGGAATATAGATTCACATTCAGGTTTGTCAGACAAAGAATATCTTGGATTTTTTGTTATTCATTAATGTCAATTTTATCACAAGACACAAGCCTTGTGACAAAAGCCATCAATGAGAATCGAACTACCAACTCAGTATTAACGTTCAACCAGATGAGTCTCGCTAATGATTATCGCATGCCGAGGCGTCAATCACCTTCTGGAACAATATATTCATTATCATTGATCAAATATTAAAAAATAACAAAGAGAATATGAAAGACTCCCTAGAAAACAGCAACAACCATATGTCCAAAAAACGGAATGCATAAGCAAGATATCTGTAAACGTTTATATATGCTTCGAGAAGAATGAAAAATAATCTGAATTGATAAATACGTTTGAAAATGTTGCTTGACATTTGCAGGCCCACCACGTTAAACCAGAAAATTGTCTTCGTTTATCATTCCTTTCCTCGGTGTTTTTGAACTTATGAATGTTCGTTTATGTCTCAGTCATAAATAAACACCGAATTATTCAAACTTTATCGTTGTTGATCAAATAATGATTGACCCAATCGGTCTTAAATATTTATTTCATGCATTTAGTCGTATAGAAACACGTGTGTAGACAATACGCACATATATAAAGTTTGAAATGAAGTTATTAAGTGAATCTTGATTTGAATTTTTCACTGTATAATAATATTCGATCTTTGCGACTAGTATTAAGCACTAAAGTAAGAAGGTAACTTTCAAGAGAAATTTCTTACGCAAAATATTTTTTCATCAATTCTGATGTTATTGATGTTATGTTACTTTTATATATATATATATATATATATATATATATATATATATATATATATATATATGAAGAAATATAGTTTTAAGGTATGCTATATTTATGGGATAAAATACTAAATATCAGAGATAGATCATATGTAAATATGAAAATGAATACTGAAATAAACATTCATAGGCAACACACAGTTTCATGCTAGACGCAATCATCAGGCCACATGTGTTGGGTTTTTTCTTGACTGTTTATATATATGGGTCAGTGAAGTAATGTGGATAGTCCATTCAAGCGGTTATTTTGGCGAGAGTGGTTTGTTTGTTTGTTTGGATTAATTTATTTTACTTGTTTCTTATTTATTTTTATTTTATATATTTTTATGTACTCTTTTCGGTGTTCGGTGTTTCAGTAACGTAGGAAAAGAAATTTTGAAATGAGCTCTGATCGTTTATTTTGTAGTTTATTTTGATATGGGAAGGTAATTAAAGCTATATTTCGTCCAATTTTTGGATTGATTGTGGTAGTCTATACTAACGATTATTTGGGCGGCAGTGGTTTGTTTATTATTTATTTTGTTTATTTATTCATTTGGATTTATTTTTTACTTGTTTTTTCTTATTTATTTTCATTTATTTTTTCAGTCTATTTTAAAGGTTATTTGGGCGGGAGCGGTTTGTTAATTTGTTTATTGTTTATTTATTTATATGCTTATTTGGACTAATTTGTTTTATTTGTTTTTTCTTATTTATTTTTATTTTATATATTTTTATTTATTCTTTTCTGTTTTCGATTTTTAAGTAAAGTAGCAAAAATTTTTAGATGAGTTCTGATCGCTTATATAGTAGTTTGTTTTGGTTTGGGAAGGTAATTATAGCTATTTTTCTTCCGTCTTTGAATTTATTGTTGTCTATTCTAACGTTTATTTTGGTGGGAGTGGTTTGTTAATTTGTTTATTATTTACGTAATTTATTTGGTTTGGTTATTTTTACTAGTTTTTTCTTTTTCTTTATTCTTTTCAATCTATTTTAACGGTTGTTATGGCGGGAGTGGTTTGTTAATTTGTTTATTTGCTTGGATTAATTTATTTTACTTGTTTTTATTTTTATTTTATTTTTATTTACTCTTTACAATTTTCGATTTTTAAGTAACGTATTAAAAATTTGTTTTCACGTCTGCATTTTGAGTTGGGTTCTGATCGTTTACTTAGTAGTTTGTTTTGGTCTGGGAAGGTAATATCAGCTATTTTCTCCTCCAAGAAAGTTAGCAGTTTTTGGATTTATTGTTGTAGGCTGATATTGTTTTCCTTATTTTCCAACATATTTTTGGTGTGATTTGCCTTTTGTTTTTAATTTCCCATATATACTTAGAAAGCATTGTGCTGTTCGCGTATTTATGAGCGTTGACTTCAATGTTCATATATATATATATATATATATATATATATGGATGCACACTGCTGATGGGTCTCAAAATAAGATGAAACAGCTGTCCAGTGTATTCTGCATTCTGTTGAGGATTCTTCTAGTTTTGATGAATTTCTTTAATATGATTATTCAAATCCTCTTAAGAATAAAATTTCACTTGTATATCCTTGCTTGAACCAGCTTCTAATGCACTGGATGTTGTAGTTCATGAGGGTACAGTCCGTTGGGTTAGGGAAACTTGGATAAGTTACGCCACAGAATTTGTGAAGAGCTATATCGAATCTAGTTAGTTGCCTCTTCGTTACCGAGGCCAGTTCGTCCAGTGGGTATGAAGTATCCGTTGTAGCGTAACGATCCTGGTTCGCTTCTCAATAGTGGATGCGCAATACTGATGAGTCCCAAAATAGGTCGAAACGGCCGTCTAGTGCATTCCACCGAGGATTCTTCTAGACTGGTTGAATTACTTTAACATGATATATACTTTTTTTGATTTTATCATTTTTACACATCGAAAAAATACTTATATACAACCTTAATAAAAATAATTTTACACATTTAATTTTCTTGACAAAATCTTACAAATTGTTTGCATATGGAAAATAATTAAAATAAATTATCAAATTGTTTCGGAATTGGTTTTATTTTTATCTTAAATGCAGTTACAAAGGACGGAAAATTTGAAATTTATGTTCATTATAAAAATCAACCACTCGAACCAAAGCAATTTTTGCCTCAAAGTTGGTTTCAATTTAAAAATATAGATAATTTATAAATATCTATTTAATATATTTCTTTGGCTTTTATATTATGACAATCATTTCACGGCAGGTTTTTAAAGACAACAAATACATCAGTGGGAAATATGTTTGCCTACGTTGTTTTTTTTTTTTTTTTTTAAACATGAGTTGAAGAGCCGTTTTTATTTTGATTGATTTCTTCATTGCATTCACTAAGGGAATGTATTATTTTATTTATTTGAGATAATAACTGATCTTCCAGTAGTGACCTCTCGTGAATTGGGTTCGCACCTACAGACAAAAAAACAAATAAATCCTTTGTTTTACAATAAAAACGGACAAATTTCAAAATTGTTAGATGAGCAATCTCAGTGACCACGTGACTTAGTATACTGCAGCGGTAGCAATGTTTTATGTCAAACGTTTGGAGAACTCATTTTCGCAAATTATACAAAAAGCAAAATCAAAGAAAAGTGATAAAAATATCGTTTTTAAAATTATTACTTCTAAGTTTCCATAAAATAAAGTTGTTGACATTAGAAGCAGGCGAGTGAAGACACTTAGACTGAAAATGTGGGTTGATGAATTGCTTGATAGAATGAGGAAGTATTAAAAAAATGCAATATCTGATGACATCAGACAGAATTATTAATGACTGAATATTTATGTAAGTAGGTTTGTGTGTACATGTGAAGTACTTATCTACCTACATGAGAGGTATAATTATCTGTACGCATACTATGTAATGAACTGTTTTAAATTTTATGTCAAATGATTATATATATATATATATTCATTCTTTAGAAATAACTATATATGTAAACTGCAAAAATAGCAGCATTGCCTCGAATAAATCATTTACCAAATGATGAACTTAGGATCAGACATGGTTTCGGTGTTGAAGCATAGACATTATCAGTAATTCAGTTTGCTGTAGATGAACCTCATGTTACAAATGTTGGGTTTTCCTCACAGTACAGGAATAACAAATGTAACAATCTTTCTCTTTCCTCTGTAGACGTCAAGTTAGAAATATATATATATATACGTGTGTGTGTGTGTATTTACTATTATATATATATATATATATATATATATATATATATATATATATATATATATATATATATATATATATCAGGTGTTCTTGTGATTTAAATTGTTCCTGCGGGAAAATGTTGGTTATTGCAATTATAAAAGGAAAAAAATTGTAATAACCCTCATTTACCTCCGCCTGAGGAGCTGCGATGATATGAATCGAAATATGAATGCATTTATGTAGCGGTTTTACATATAAGATATAATTATCACTCTGCTATTGTATTGAGCCCTGTTTTTAAATTAATGCTGTGAACATTTGAATTTATATTTGATTCTTTCTCACTTCATTTGTACACACACACACACACACACACACACACACACACATATATATATATATATATATATGTAAGGCCATAAAAACACTAAGGTGCAAGTTGTTACAGAGAGTGAAAGAGAGTCTAAAGACTTTAGTGAGGAGGAGTCAGAGAAAATATATTAAAAGAAAAGGATTCAAGAAGGAGAAGATGGCGATTGACGTTGTATTTTAATTTTTGATGATTGTAGGTGGCAAGAAATACTAGCAAACAGAATTGATTTCCACAGGCGAGAATTGCGAGAATAAATATTAGAATGCATCAAACTCGTTGAATATTAAAACGGTGAGACCTAGTTGACAATCTAGGCTTAATTTGAGCCACTAACGAGATAAACTCATCAGAATAATTGCCATGAAAATATTTGTAGAAAAGACAGTTGGAAGCGATGTCACGTCGATGGCTGAAGTCTAGATGCCAGGTCATGATCGACTATAGTATGAGCACGAGATAAGTCAGAAGTAGTGTGCGCTTGTGTGTGTCTTTGTGTGTTTGGAGACTCATCATTAGTGATTACCCGTATTTGAGTAGAATTTAAAAAAAAAAAATTATTTATGGGGAAGATTGCTCAATATCAGAGATAGAGCGTATATAAATATAAACAGCGGGGATACGGATATTAAGGCCGCATCTTTTCTGCTAGTACACACCACAAGCGCTTTTGGGACCCTGACAAACTAGGCGGGAAACTGACAGTCTATATTGATTTCTATCTCCATTCTCTCTCTTTAAACACATACACACAGACACACAGACACACACACACACACACACACACACATATATATATATATATATATATATATATATATATATATATATATATATATATATACTGCCTGTTGATCTTCACTGATTGAAGAGTTATTGTATTTCTGGACGTTTCTTTGATTTTGTTCAATCTTTCTTATCAAACCGCATAATGAAATTTGTTGTCAACAGCCAACTCTTCTTGAACAAGTTGCATTAATGCAAGTGAACCCCAGGCTTATATTCTTATACACACTGTGTTCCTTCTTTTCATCAACGACCTTCCTGAGATCATCAACTCTCAACTCTGTATTTATGCTGAAGACAAAACTATCGGTTGAATAAAATCAAATTGATAAGTGATCTCAAAAATGACCTTCAGTCTATTGTTAACTGGGACAAGATGTGGTTTGTTAATTTTAACATCTCAAAAATGAAACTGCTCTCTATTTATCATCTCATGTTGCCTTCCATCAACATGACTGATGCTAACCTCACATCAGTAAGACTGATGCTAACCTCCCATCAGCATGACTGATACTAATCTCCCTTCAAGATGGTTGATGTTAACCTCCAGCAGAGCAACTCATTACTCCTCAATGGTCTCACGTTTTCCACTGACATGAAATGGAATTATTATTGTATTACTTCGTCTGCAGCAAGATAAGTTAGTTCACTACGTCTTTCTGTACAATTTTTCTCGCCAGAACATTTATGATTCTAATATTCGTTTACGTATAAAATTTTTCTGCCACATCTGGTGCAGCACTTCTGCTATGTGTCAAGAAATTCTTGACAAAATCCAAAGAATCAGTAACTTCTTCACTTTGGCATTTCGTCTTCACTCCCTCCGCCTTTTCTATAAATATTTTCATGGTGATTGTTCTGATGAGCTGTACTCGTTGGTACATCGAATTCACGAATTTAAGGGAAGTATTGATTGGAAGATAAGTCAACAGTGAAATTATATGTTGAAATTGCTAGTTAAATAAATTGAATAAATGCTACCAAAATATACACACACACATATATATATATATATATATATATATATATATATATATATATATATATATATATATATATATACGTGTGTGTGTGTATTTTACACTATTCTATACAAAAGGACAGACATTCAATTCAACATTTTAATATCACTACTGCTTAAGATATAAATAATGCATGCATAAACAACCCCAGTAATATGGATATGAAGGTGAATCCCTAAAGTCTAGATGACCAGTTCATTGGTTCAAATTTATAACATGTTCATATCTAGACATTAATTATCAGAACATAGATGAAATTCATCAGAAGAGGATGTTGTAGAATCAGTTACTGAGAAACATTGCACTTCATTTTCTGTATTATGCTAAAGGCCACGGTAATGCCAACGTGAAAAATTCATCCATGTAGAGTTGCTAAAAATAATCATCTACAATTTTTGTTTCGTCCTACCATGACTAGTTTATGAACCAATGTCTTAAACAGCTGACCCAAAATATTTAGCCCACCCAACGCTGAACACATATCAATTCCCTTGTGCATTAACAAAATACAAAGAGATTGATAAAAGCAGATGTGAATATCGTGAAGGAGAAAAAAAACAACTGATTTTTGGAGGGAATTCATTTCCACAGATCAAAGTTTGCTACAGAGAGAGAGAATACCAGCTACAACGATAACTCACTAGCCAAAGCTAAAAATTGCACTGTAATTGGTGCATTTGTTATTCAACTTAGTCTGGAACGAAGGCAAAAGAGGAGATCACCCGGTTAGGAGCAAACGTACTACACTATCAAGAGTCCTAATAGTTCTTCATCGTCACTTAACTCTTAAGTATTCAGATATTTAATTAAGCTTATTATATTAGTGGGTCATGTGAGGGAAAATAATATTGTATTGCATCAGTCTTACAAGTAAAAGGACATGCTTATTTGAAAATCATTACTCGAAATCCAGGCTTTTAGATGACCGTTGATATCACTATTTACATTATTCGGACTATTGTCCTCATCTTTGTCGCCATATTTAATACAACGTTTCGGCCGTTGTACGCTCCGGCCTTCTTCAAGTAGTTGGAATGTCGAACTGAACCTTGAGGACACATGGCACAGTGGATAAAGGCGTTGCTTAGATCCAGTGACAAGACCCAAAGAGTGTGAGTTCAATACCCGGTTAAGGCAGTGGAGAACTTGGAGAGGGGAATTAACAGCTGATAACTGATAACTGACATCAATTAAACATGGCACGTGGAAATAGAACAGTCTATCCCAGTGAGTGAAATAAAGGGTTCAGTTCGACATTCCAACTACCTGAAGAAGGCCGGAGCGTACAACGGCCGAAACGTTGTAATAAATATGGTGACAAAGATAAGGACAATAGTCCGAAATATGTAAATAGTGTGCATAATACCTCATCTTAGACACATAGATACCGTTGATATCAATATGAAATCTATAATAATCCAATATAAATATTTATTAAGCTTGGCTTCGTCTAGCATAAGGCGCAGAGATATGGCTCATGGTGAGGATCGAATTCAAGACTCAAGGAAATAATTTGTGAAAGAAGCTTGGTATCCATTGCTCTTTGGCAAACGTCCTTAGCAGTAAGGCCCCCAAAAGAATGCTGTTAATTTTGCCAGGCGTCCGAACTAGTAAGGCCTAAATATTGGCCAGGCTATTTTGAAACTTATAAGTCACTCTCCATTACAAAGCCGTTTTTGCTAGAGAATATCTTCGGGGATTCCATTTCACTGTAAAATTATCATGTATTTGATGATGCTCAAGTTTCTTCCTTTTAAGATTTGAAATCCTCGGCTCAGTTGGCTAACACGAGAATTATTCGAATTTGCATGAATGGGTAAATCAGAGAGTTTTTCTTTAGATCTTCTCATAGGGATTCCGTAATGGCATTCGCTTCAATGCTCCAATGAGTCGGACTGCGCTGTGGCAGATATATTAACAAATAAATACACGCTCGAGGTACGAGTCATCTAACGGATAACGGGACGGATAATGGAAGCAGCAAGCAAAGTTCAATTTGTTTCTGGTGTATTTTGTGTTCACTTCGCCCTTGTAATAAGCATGAACATATCTTTCTTCCCGTCTGTAGCTGTGGGTAGTCTGTGGCAAGACATACTAGGCTCTTTTAACTTGATTGTCAACCTGTCTACGAGAAGAACAAGTCTGAATTTTGAAGAGACATCCACTTCCTCCCTTTAGCTGGTTGTAAAAATTGTAAAAGTATATGGTGGAGCTTGCAATACCCACCCATAAAAAGCTTATTTACTAAAATATAAAATATAATCATAGCATATAATCATCTCGCAAGAGAATACAATAAAATATTTCAATCTAATGTTTTCATCTTTTTTATAGTTTATTTGATTCACCATGGCTTTTGCATCATAATACAAAAGAACATTTAACATTCAATTGAATAAATCATCAAAATATTTGAACTGGTGTTTAATCTTCATTTGATCCTGATAGTAAAATTATTCTATGATTATTTTATTATATCCAAGAATTCTGTTAGAAGTATTAACATGAGTTTTCAATCTAGAATCTCCAATTCTATCAAGATGGAAGTTTAAAAATTGTTAATTTCATAGTGGACATTTTTATTGCTAATAATAATGAATATTTTCCTAACAAAGCTACACATAAATATTTTTTATCCCGTCTTCAAAAGTGCGACATTATTTTCAGAACAACGAAATGGAGTTTTTATCATTTTTATTTCATATTTCTCTATTTTTGTGTTAGAACTCAACCATGAAGCTGAGTGTTACTTTACACGAAGGAATTCTTCAGAGTGTGAGTCAGTTATTTTATATCATCCATTTGGTATCTACTAAAGATGGTCATTAGATTAAGTCTTCAAAATGCCCAGTGCTCCGATGACAACTAGAACTTCTTATTTTCTCGTTCTTCCTATTATTATTTGTTGATGAAAATGTAAATTTTCTTAAAAACATCAAACTTTCATTTATTCTCATTAATTAAGGATTTAACCTGATATATGTAGGAAAGTTTTCTTTTTTGTTATTTTTTGTTGCTGTCAACTTTATTGATATTTCTTTTCGATTCAAACAAATAATTCAGATGGTATGACTGAATTTCGTAAAATTTTAAATAAATTAAATGTCTTCTTTGATGATAATAATTTGTGGTTTTATTTTATAGATAATAGCCTACATGCTAACTGTTATTATTAGAAAAATTAATTTTCGTTCGTATATAAAATGCCTAGGCTTTTTTAAAAAAATGGCATGTTCACTCGTCACTCATCACTCAGTAGCTCATCGCTATTACAGACGAAAAATGGAAACAATAATTTTAAGAATCGATTAAAACTCCAATAGTTGTTTTAGATCCATCAGTAAATTTAAGGGTTAATAACTGGACTTTGGAAAAGTCATGCTTACTTTTTACCTACATTTTATTTAAAACATAATGAAAATAACAGTTATTTACGCATATTAGTCTGTGATAAATCAAAACAGAAACTGTATAATTTCCAACCTGACTTTAAAAAAAAACGCATGGAAAATAAAAAAATAAAAATTTAAATCTATGGAACACCAGCAGTGCATTAATCAAGAAATTGTTATTTAGGCTTAAACATAAATTATCTATATCGCCAATAGTTTTAAATATATGTCTTTTATTCTTTTCGCTTTTATTAAACTTAGTAGAATGAATAAATTTAATTCTTTATATTACATAATAACTATAAAAATAATGTAATTAAAGACAAGTAAAATGATACCTTTGAGTTTGTTTTTGTCATTTTTTACCTGTTTGATGTCATAAATTATTTAATTACATCCAATGATGTATTTTATTAAAAAATTATTCTGAATTTAAGCTATTGAATTATGATATATTATTTTTCCGATAGGGAAGCGCAGACGATCAAAGGAGGTAATTAGGTACTATTTCGTACAAACTATTGGGGACATTCGTACAGTTGCAGAAGTGAAAAAGAATTAAAATTCTTTTAAAAATGGTTCGCACCTGAAAATGGCATTAAACTTTACTTTTTTAAATTCGTTAAAGACTTCTTTATTTAATACAGAAAAGCTCTTCTTACCAACAGCAGTGCGACCTATTTCAAAATTACTTTGACCATTAGCAAGGATGATTTTATTTTTACTTTTTAAATGGAGGTATGAGTTGTGTGTATTTATCTAGAGTTATAGGAATGTCTTATTTTCCAAACGCAGAACATTGTGGACGTGTTCATTGTTAATATTATTGAGTGTTGGCTATGTCTTTTTTAATATTAAGTCTTCCATGATTTTTTAAATTTTTTTTACATGTGGATGACGTTATTATGCTTGAACTTTTTAGTAGTATGTTTCGGATTTAGTTTGGTATGTTTGCGTGTGTGTCCTTAAATGGATTCTGATGGAGCTGTTATCGGAGAGGTGCAACCTAAGTCGAGTGGATAGACATATAGTAGTGTGACCGATGTAATTATTTATAATTTCGGTTTGATCAGGAACACAGTTCATTAAGAGGCATTTGAACTCGTGATTAATGTTCGTTCTTTGCTGTTTTGATTTTGCAGGTGTGTTGTTATTTTTGAGGATATGGTTAGGTGTTTGACATTTTTTACAGTAGATAATTTAATTTTCTGTTTGTCTAATTGGGTAGTGTATTTTTTCTGATATCTTTAAGTGAAGGTTCATCTTGTTTATAGTTGACGTCTTTTGTAGAAAATGGTATTTTTCTTTGTGTGTTCAGTATCGTTGTTATTTACTTTTGGAAAGAAATATATATATATATATATATATATATATATATATATATATATATATATATATATATATATATATATATCAGACTTTTCTTTCAAAAGTAAAAAAATATATATTTATTTAGACTTATTTAATATAGAATATTTCTTTCCAAATTATATATATATATGTATATATATATAACATAATTAAAATCCACTGTGTTAAACAAACTTTTGTCAAAAAAAATATATATGACAGGAAAGAATTTATGCAAGCCACAAAAAGAAAATCAAATATTTAGTCTTACAAAGGACTGAATAGTTTTGCTTTTATTTATTTAATTTTACCAGCGGAAAATACGGTGAGGTTTAGATAGAGGTTCGTCACAGTTTCAATCATTCAGTTCTTGAAGAAGTCGGCCGTCAAACTCGAAGTCTTACGAGAAAATCCTGTTATTCAGTGCCAGGACTACAACATATGTGAACGCACGAAATGTAAATTTCTCATAATTTGGACGTAATTTTGAAGTAAAGAAGAATTGTGAATGAGAGAAGTGTTAATGTGAACGTAATTTTGCCTCTCACGTCTGACAGAGTCGATGATATTGTACAGTATGTTCTCTTTATACCACACCATCCTGTCAAATGGAGACAATGCCGTTCCCATTGTATCGAGGTTTTTAATTTGATTTCTAAATATAGTGAATTGCGAGACACCACTGAAGTCACAAGAAGTAATGACCTTGCATTTAAAACAACAATAATATTAGTGTCAGAAAAGAAAAGAAAACCGAAAGAAGTCACAGGCTTTAGCTAATTTAATAGTTCAGAGAGAGAGAGAGAGAGAGAGAGAGAAAATATTTTTTCAGAAAACCATTTCACAAGAGAGTTCCTTCATGTAAAGTGTTCGATCTTCATTGACTACTGCTTTATTTTCTCCTAGATTTTAGGGTGACGATTAATAAATGCAATAATAATGGGTACTCTGCTTCTTTTTCTTCGTGTCAGACGATCCGTAAATTAGCACATTCGACTTACAGACTAATTCAGTGCAGTCGGTTTCATCCGCATGGGAACTCCGTTACTTTTGTCTTGTGTCTGACTAAGCTAAAATGACTTACTTCCAACCGTTTCTATTTCATACTTAGATTAGATAACTAATGTATTAAGTTTGATGCTTATTGGGTAAACCAGTACTTTGGCATTACATCGTGAAATAACCTATTTAATAAACTAGATATTATTTTTATGGAATCTCTCATATCTTGTCTTCTCATATGTATGAAACAAGTTGAAACAAGTTGATTCACTTCGAATGTTTTTTCAAGTTTACGTGTTGTTTGTTCTACACCTTCCACACTTCATTATTTTTCTTATTCTTAAAATCTATTCTAAACTTCGTAAACTATTTCTGACACGTGCTGCATAATTGCCATAATCTTCAGTGATCGATTACTTTGCTTCCACTGCACATTTTTCCAAACTCATCATAAACAACAAAGAGTGTCGAATGTGCTTCTTATATCACTCATATGTGTGTAGGTTTTCTATGTATATTTATTCTTTGGATAGATATTGGGGGCTGCAAATTCTTAATGCTCTTAAATACAATGCTATAATTAATACCGATTTGATCTTATTACAGTAGTGGCATAAAAACCTTGGTGATCTTTTAAATATATTTAAAAACCTAGACAACAATAACAAATATATGACTAGTTTAGATATAAAATCTTGATACTTAAATGTCCCTATAAAGGAATGTCTAAATTTGCTAAAACCACACTTAATAAAAAAAGAAAAGAATTACCTATTCCTACACTTAAATTTATGCAAATGGCCCATTTAATCACCAATCAATCTTTTTCATTTTCGATAACAATTTTTTATAGACGGAAAATTGGTTTATTGATTGGAGTCTCTTCTCAGAGACGTTTGAAAATGGTCCTTTTAAAAATATTTTACGACAAAATTCTTCTTATTTCAGATACATAAAGGATTTCCTATTAATATAATCCCAAGTCACAATTTTTACAGATCTTGTCAATAAACTAAATAACGTCGAATCCAAAATAGACTTTACCTTTGAAGCTGAATTTAACAAGACATTACCCTTCCTATATATCATGTTGCACAGATACATACATATATCTATCTATCTATCTATCTATCTATCTATCTATCTATATATATATATATGTGTGTGTGTGTGTGTGTGTGTGGAGAGAGAGAGAGATAGAGAGAGGAGATAGAGAGAGAGAGAGATAGATAAAAATTATCATTCTTATATTGCCTCACAGGCATCATACTCTTAGATTATCTAGCCACTGAGGAATTCTAAGTGAAATTCGCACTCACATCGATCAGCATATCACACAAAACGTTAACAAGACTAATATATATATATATATATATATTAAAGACATTTTTATTTATGTTTAAAATGTTATAAAAATGTCTTTAATAAATAAATTGTCGGACCTCGTCCATTTCTTAACATATATATATATATATATATATATATATATATATATATATATATATATATATATATATATATATATATATATATATGGATGTATAAATAAATAAAGTGTGAAAAATTATAAAATAAATTGAAAATTCCTTGTCCTTAGATGGTATAAAGTTATGTAACTCCTAAATAACATTTTTTAAACGAATGATTGTAATGTATATTCATTCTTTATCTGAAGTGTGTCTAATTCGCGAATCCTGTTAGGACTTCATCAAAGCCAGGACTTTTTTTATGATACCTCAGCCCAAATATTGGATGAGAAATTCGGGTGCCACTTCGATGCAAGGATTTTATTTGCTACCAGAAAATAACAAAAATTCGGTATTACGCGTAGGAAATCTGTGTAGTCACTTTATACAACAAATGTAACTATATCGTTGTTATCCTCGGTGTTTGCTGTAGGCATTAGTGTGTATGTCTGATTTCATTATTTTTCCTGTGATAGTGAAATGGTGTCAAGTGGACATACCTCTATTCAATGTGGGGCGTGTCTGAAAAGCTCTTATTAAGAGAAATAGATGTGGTTAACCACATACGCCTCATTTATAATTATCTTTGAAGATTCCCTGTCTCAACTAAGAACGGTAAGAGAGAGAAAACAGAATTCAATATGAAATGAATGACTACATGCGGGTATAATTAAATTATTAAGAGAACTTAATGTTAAATGCTGATTAAAATAACAAATAAAAAGAATGAAGAGAAAACGGTCAATGAGAGAAGTATACATTTATTTTTGCAAATGCGCAATTGAAAAAAATTATTTTCTTACGAATATTATTTGCCAAACTACACAATCGAAATATTTAAGATGATTCGGACAAATTTTTATTCGAAGAGTCTCAAGACTTTCTTTAGAACATCATCAGATAAGAAAAACTTTTTATCAAAATACGTAAGTAAGAAAAGTGTATTTGATATTTACAGAAAAATGAATGCTAATTATATTATAAACTTAAAGTAAATAAGAGTTAATAATAATAATAATAATAATAATAATAATAATAATAATAATAATAATGAACTTTACAATATACACAAACAAAACAATCAAATCTAATCGCCCAGGCATCAGGATCAAAAATCACAAAAATTCAATGTGCTTTCTTATTGACATGTCAGTCTCTGAACATTGTAATGTATTTTTGAAGATATTTAAAAAAACTATCAAAATATAAGTGGGAATATTAAAAATGTGGCACATGACGTCATCAATAATTCCAGTTGTAGTTGGAGCCATCGGACTGATTGGAAAAGATTCCGATAGATCGATTGAAGTGATTCCTGGTAGCCCATGCCGTAAAGAAATAAAACAATTCTACTCACAATACAGGTCACACGTTACGAAGAGTTTTATCGATATAAAATGTGTGTGACCTTAGGGTTTTCTTTATAAAAATGATCAGTCATCAAAAATTAAAGGCAATAATAATAATAATAGATTTTATAGAAAGATTGGAATGCAGGCTATGTGTAGAAGAACCATATAAATATAGTAAAGAGAATGAGGAAATCCGAATATTATCATCATTCCGTGTTTAGGCTCATGAAACTATTCAATGTTATTTTGAATAATCTTGAAAAAAACATAAGACTGAGTCGCGGAGGTATAACATACCCTAAAATCAAATGAAAGCATGGACGCGAAAAGCTATCGGCCTATAATCTGCTTTTCAACAACAAAAAAGATCCTGTCATTCATTATCGCAGAGAAGACATGCTAGAAAAATGGAAAAAACGATATTTTCGCAACGGAACAAAATGGTTGTCACGAAGGCTCTTATGGATTGAAAGACCTGCTTATAATTAACATTAATTAAACTTTTGAAAAAACAAATACTCTTGAAAACTCCTATGTGAGGAAAAAAAGATCAGGCACTGCCTGAATAGACAAGAGAAAAGCATTTGACAGAATTCTTCACTCATAGATCCTTAATACATTAATTTCAAAATATCTCCAGTAGTAATGAACTTTATCAAATATAACATGAAATATAAACCTTCTCACACTGAATTCAAATAACATAAAAATAAATGCTTTTTTCAGGATCCCTCATTTTTCTCTTTTCATATTTTGCATTGCCCTTATCCCATCAATTCAGCTTAACAAAACTGCCTATGGTTATAAGATAGCTAACAGAACCATAAATCACTCTCTTTAAATGGTTGATATTAAACTATATACCAAAAATTATAATGAACTGGGAGGATTGTTGAAAACCGTAAAGAAATTTAATGATGACATAAATGTTGATAAATGTGCTAAAGCAATTTTTAAAATAGGAAAATTGGTGTCCACATGTTTAGTTGGATTTTTATCTTAGTGTGATAAAGGAGCTGGAACATGAAGATGGAGTTGATGAATGGCAAGGGATTAAACATGACAATATGAATGAAAAAATTAGAAAAATATTTTTTGAAGGGTGCACGCTCTACTAAAGACAGAACATAACCAGGTATTAGTAATAAACTCTTTGGCCACAGCAATTGTCACCTACAGTTTTAATGTAATCAACTGGAATATCTCTGATGTAAGAAAAATAGATCAATGATTAGAAAGTTTTTAATATGTAATAACAATCACCACTACAAATCAGACTTTGATCGTCTTTACTCACCCAAAAATCTGGGTGGAATACGGACTGATACGACTTGAATTATCGGACAAAACATCTACGATTGTGTCGGTCAAGTACATTGAAATATATACAGAATGAATGTTAGAGATGATGACCAATAATGAAAAGAAAAAAGAAACAAAGAAATACACAAATAAGCTAAATATACAAATGAACCAACTGCAAAGAAAATAAAGAAAGATATAGCAAAATCCAAAGGGAAAAAGAATCTAGAGGCGAAATGAGAGAAGAAACCTTTGAAGAGGCAATATGGTCTCTGCAGCAAGCAAGCTGATACAGATCGAAATCTCAGCCCTCAACGGCTACGAAATTCAAGACTCAAAAACAGAAAGGGAGGGATTTATTTTAGTTGCACAGGACAAAACCTAATTACCCGCAACTACCAATTATCATTAAAACGCGACTTTAATTAAAAACCGAACTGATCAAAAATGCAAGTTTTGCGGTCAGTTGGATGAAAGAATAGGCCAATAAGTGGCAGGAAGTGGGGTGTTGGCCCTGGAAAAATACAAAACCAGGCATGACAGAGTAGATCAGTGCGGTACAAAAATCATCCTAAAGCTGTAACTGACGGACAAAACGTAACATTTTCAGGAGACACAGACCCCACAATCAAAGCAAACACACCATGCATAATAGTTAAAGCTAACCAAAATAGAATTTGACTGCTGATGAACATCAGTGTACTATGTGATCGCAATATTTATTTCAAATAATTCAGGAGGTTGAGTAAATACAAAGATATGCAGAAAGAAAAGAAAATAAAAAAAAGAAAGAAAAAAGAACAATAAGTAAATGGTCTAGGGAAGAGTATATTGAAGTAATGATAGCATTTTACAGCACTACTATTAGACAACGACCAAAGCCACCTATAATATCTGTCGAGCAAAACAGCTCTCAAACAGACTAAACATCTATGGCAACAAACTACCTAATTTCAGGCGTGACATCAACAGGAAAAAAGAATACCTGATATAGAACTCGAAAACATTCGAGAAAACATCAAAAGTAGATTAAGCGTTAACATAGAGGGGCTAAATACCAACAACCGAGACGAGACACATGCAGAAGAAAAAATAGAAGCCAGATTTAATAATCCTTCTGATTTAAACAAGCATATAGAGGAAGATAATGACAAATATAAGAGAGAAACATAGATGACAGAAAACATCAGATATAAATGGGCGAATGTAAAAGAAATGACTTTCGAGGAAAGACCGACAATTCCAAAAGTAAGAAAGAACCGTCAAATGAAGGAAACAGTCAACCTCGCTAACCAAGCAATTAGAAAAATAAGGAACGAAATGGAAAGATCGATGAACCTGACAGAAATAATAGGAGAAAAAGTAAAAACACAACGTAAACGAAAAAGAAAAATAGAAACTGAAATAAACTACGAGGGCAATTGTCACTTCTAAGTGAAGTAGACAAGGTCTCCAAAATGAAAGAAAGAAAGAAAAAGGAGACAACTGAAACGAAACCTTGACACAAAGAATAAGACTGACGTATCAAAAGTTAAAAAGAGGTTGAAACAACAAATTCACTGGAAAGCACATAGAATTCGACGTTATGAAAAAAGAAACAGATTCTTCTGATTAAACAACATCTTGCCAAGAAACTATATCGAGAACTGGTAAAAATAAAATAGAGATAAATGGCCCGCCTTATATTCAGGAAGTCGAGGAGTTCTGGTTAAAGATATGGGAAAACTGCAAAATGCACAAAGAGATACATGGATCGAGCAACAATAAGGACAACACACACACACACATATAGAGGGCGAAAAATGGGCAGATATCAACATTACTGAAACAATCGTTGCCATCTACAAAACTAAAAACTGGAAATCACCAGGAATAGACCGAATAGCCAATGTTTGGATAAAAAAACCCTTTCTAACACCCACCAGACCTCGCACAGGCATACAATGATATAATCATAAACCCAGAAAATGCCCCAGATGGCTCATGTGTGGAGTAACATAACTAATCCCCAAAATAAAAGAGTCGCAGATCCTGAACAATTATAAGCCATCACGTGCTTGCAAACAATGTATAAGACCCTCATTTCTACTATAACCAGAAGTACATATAACTTCCTTGACAAAAGAATTTACTCCCAGCAGAACAGAAGGGTTGTAAAAGAGGAATTTACGGGTGCAAGGACCAACTAATTATCAATAAAACAATGTTGGAAGAGGTGAAAACAATGAAAAGAAACTTATCGACAGCGTGGATCAACTACAGAAAAGCGTCCAACAGTGTACCACACTCATGGATAGAGATGCGGCTAAAAATATACAGAGTATGCCTCCACAACGGCCAAATTCATAACGGAGAGCATATAAAAACTCGAAGACTACACTAAACGTGTGATTAACATCGACACAAATCAACATCAAAAGCATGATCTTCAAATAGATTCATTGTCACAACTTGCATTAGCGCCACTCAGCTGCCTACTGAACATCAGTAGCTACGGATGCAAGTCCCAGAATGGCAAACTCAATGACCTATACTTTATTGATGATCTTAAACCGTTTGCTAAGAATGGCAATCGGCAGAAAAACCTACTTATCATTGTCAAAAGCTTCAGTGAAGACATTAGGTTGGAGTTCGAAATCGACAAATGTCCCAAAACGAACTTCAAAGGCGGTAAACTAACGAAAACTACGGATTTGGACATTAACATCAACAACAAGATTAAAGAACTTCACCAAGATGGTATATACAAATATTTAGGAATTATAAAGTAAAAGATCCGAAAAGAATATTATAGGAGATTGCGTTTGATACTAGAAAGGAAACTTAATGGGGCCAATAAAAAGAACGCTATCAACACCTTAGCTATAGCTGTAGTAACGTACAGCTTCAACATTATTAAATATAATTTGAATGACATTAAAGTATTGAACGTCAAGACGAGAAAAATGCTCACCCAAATGAGGATGCACCATCCGAAATCAGATGTTGATAGGCTGTATGTACGAAGAACTATAGGAGGTTGAGGTCTAATCCAACTTGAACTAACTTTAAAAACTAAAACAATCGGATTGAAAGTATACCTCACAAAAAACAATGGCCCTCCTACATATATTAAAACACCAAATCCACTTCATGAACACAGAATCTGCACTCTTCAAGAAACAGCCTAATATACCTGAAATCCTACCAATAGAAAACGAAGCTATTGCCGTCTATGCCAAACGAGTAAAACAGAAAGCAAAACAACTTTGCCAAATAAAATTACAAAAACTAAAAAAATAAAAGAAAAAATAAAAGAAAATCTGGGAGGACAAGGCTTTGCCTAACAAATGCGTAAAAAGAATGAAAGAAGCAGATGTGTACCAACAGAAAACACATCAGTGGCTGAGAAGCACCGGGTTGAAATCTGAAACAAAAGGCCTAATTATTGCAGCTCAAGACCAAAGCCACGCAACCAGATCCTATCACTGTCACATAATCAAGGATGGAACTAACCCAAAATGCAGGAAGTGCGGAAAATAGAATGAAACTGGCTCAAAATGAATATAACCCACATACATAACTAGATAGATAACATATGTGCACTGGAAGATATGTAAGTAGCACAAAATCGAAACTACTGAGCACCAACCAGATACAGTTAACCAAAATAACGATGTAACTATCCTCTGGGACGTGCCAGTTCAAAGTGAAAGGGAAATAAAAGCCAACAGACCTGATATTATCATAAAAGACAATAAATTCAGGAAGTCTATGTTTATTGGCATAAGAGTACCATCTGAGAGAAACACTTCCATGAAAATTATCGAAAAATTGTCCAAATACAAGGACCTGAAGATCGAAATTAATAGGATATGGGGAATGAAGACTGAGACTGTACGAATAGTAATTAGAGCTCTGCTCCTCGTGTGAAAAGGAATGGACAATTTTACTAACAGCGACCCACATAACATGAACATACTAATTGTCCAGAAGATCGCCCTACAACGGAACATCCCATAAACTAAGAAAAGTGCTATCAATTAAATAACAATTCTCCTATAGGGTCTAAGCACCATAGTTTGGCAAGGAATCCCCAGTGTACATACCAAGAGATCGCACATCCCTTATCAAACAGTCATTCAACTAATTTGAGACCCTTAGTACATATATATTTAGTTATCTCATGGTAGACTTTAGTTCCTCGTATCTCATGCCCGTCGTAAGACAGGTAATATCTGTATAGGAGAAGAAGAAAGACGATAAGTGCTGATATAAAGAAATACTTACATTTTAGAATATCAGTCGTTTCAAGACAGAATGAACAACAACAAAAAAAATTGGTAGCTGAAAATAGGACTACGTAAACTTCAGAGAAATTATCTTTTTAAACAGCATGAAGAAAGTAAAATTGAGGTGACAATAACGATGAGTGACTTAAGATATTCTAGAAGCGTAAGAGATATTTTCAACAAAAGCAATACAAGAAGATGTATAATAAGTAGGTCAGAAGTGTTCTTACTAAGAAATATAACCCGTGACTTATGACGTCAGATCTAACGACCGGATTGAATATAGGGACCTTAAAGATAAGATTATGTTGGTGTAAGAAAAAGAAGGAAATTAGATAACATTTTAGTAAAGGTTTTATTGCTTTCCAAAATCCATGTGGATCTACAATAAATAAATAAATAATATTATCATTAAATTGCAACAGTGACATTTTTTTAAGTAAACACCCCTTTCTACCATTAGATATTTCTGGTTTTATCCCTGTTACCGTTTAGTTTACAATTATCTATTTATGTTGGAAAAACTGTCAGGCAATATGCTGTAGCAATTATATTCCAACCATTTTCTACATTTGTTCACGACGAATTCTATACTCAATAAACAGCAGAGATAGCGTGTTCTCTTTTTCCTGTAAACGACATATCCTTTCAATACGTGGGCAATTCGTGACTCTCCACAAGTTCTTTTACATAATTATCTGTGATTACCATAACTTCTTTTGGAAAGATAGTGGAGTGGTCGTCCTTTACCTTCTCCATGGTTTAGAATTAAGTTTTCTTTCTCCTAAGCTGAATATAGATGCTATAGCTGTAAGGGGAAAAAACATATTCATGCTTTTCACAAGAACATTAATACGAAATTGAAAGAGATTCACTAATGGATCAATATATAATATGGCCGCTCGGGACAGTTGATTGAATATTTCTCGAAGGAATATTGAAAAGCTCATGAATGTGGCAAGAGTTTAAGTAGAAACAATCATACGAACAAATAAAAATAATAATAAACTATAAACATTCTGTCAAATATCATACATAATAGTGTGGATGCAAAATGCAGGTCCTGTGACAAATAACATGAAACTAAAGACCATCTAATCTCAGGATGTTCCGTAAAAATTGTCACAATAGTGAGGGGCAATACTTACATTGGACGATGTGTAAACACTTTGGAAAAGATATTTATAAACACTGGTATGAGCATCACATAGCACCATTTACAGAAATAGAAGACACCAAAATTCTTTAGAATTACACCATCTTTAAAGATAATAAGATTGAAGCAAATAAGCCGGACATAATTTTCAAAAACCGAAAAGAAAAAACGTGCCTACTAATTGATATGGCTTGCCCAGCAGACTAACATATCAACAAAGGAATTTGAAGAAACTATGGAAGCATAAAGAACTGGAAATCGAAATGTTGTAATTGAAAACAAGATTAGTACGAGTTATAGTAGGTGCGCTTGGAATGATAAAAAAGGAATACAATAAGACATCGAAAAAAAAACCCTGAAAATTCTAGCTTAAGAGAAATTCAAAAAGCCCACACACTAAGAACTTTGTCCATGTAAGGTATATGATATTATTGGAGGTAGAAAAACAAATCATAAAATGCAGCCAAAATACCACACTACTACCTGCCTTAGGTATTCCCGAAGACTTGGTAGGTAGGGTGATTATATCAGAAATCGAAATATAATGATGATGATGATGATGATGATTATGATGATGATGATACATTTCTAGATCAAATACATTTTAGCCAAAATGGTTTAATTAATTTCAATAAAACCCTATTGGATCATCCAATCTCTAGAATGGCGTGAACATCTAAATTCTCATCGCATTTCATTTTGATCATTCATAATTGTTTGCTATTGATAGTCGGCAATCAATTGGACTGTTTTTATGTTGATGCGAATGAAAACTAAAATATCTACAGTGTAACCCGGATATAAGAGACTTCTTCTCCGGTTCCGACAACTCTCTTATATCCGGGTTACCCTGTATATCTGCTGAAATCTCTTTTTTGTTGGTCAAATATTGTTACTTCTTCATAATATTTTCACACTTGTATTACTGGGTGGTTTTCACTGCCGATCAAGTGACATTAAATTGTTTTCTTCGTGTTCTAGTAATTGAATGGTTTCAAATCCTGTTGCTACATCAATTTTTTGTAGTCATTTTTATTGAATTCTATAATATTGTTCCATACCCGAAAATTGTTTGCGCGATTGTCAATGTTAATATATATATAGGCAGCAAGTTTTCATTGATGAATGTTTTATTAAATAATATAAACTAAAAATTCTTGAAGCTATATACATAAATCAGTTGAAACTTAATCTGAACAAAATAAACTACGAAATCTCCACAAATATTCTTAAATGCCTATAATTGATAACAGAAGCCATTGGTTTATACCAACGGCTTCACATACTTAATACTTCTCGTTTTCACTCTCGCTTGGTCATGTGTGACGTCACGAGCTGCGATACAATTTTCGCTTCCGTGACTCGTATACACGAGTTTGTCGTTGCTTTGAAATTTTTCATGCAACAAAAGCAGACTATCATTATTGTTTCGTCCGTGTATTGTTTGATATATTGAAATGCAATTGTCATTTTTGATAATGGCTTATGTAAGCCGAAAGCTTAGATAGGATTTAAACATGTATCAATACGGTGATTTCCTTTCGTTTTTCAATGATAATGTTATTAAGCTTAACATACAATGTGAGAGGAACTTACTTAAAATAGACAAAACTTGTCTATTTAATTTGATGCTAAACATGCATCAAATATATATATATATATATATATATATATATATATATATATATAGAGAGAGAGAGAGAGAGAGAGAGAGAAGGACAAAGAGAGATAGTGATGCTATAAAAGAAGCGATGAATGGTTATAAGTTAAAATGCATGTACCCTTCCATGCGATTCTTAATGATCGAGTCTCTAATTCGTTTCGTTTGATTGACTTTGATGTGACGGTTAAAATGCAGACGAAGAAAAACCCTCCCCCGCCAAAAAAAAAAAAAAAAAAAAGAAAAAAAAAGGAGGTCGAGCAAGTGTGAGTCATGGTGAGAAATAAGATCAGGCGAAAACGCTGAACACACAGACACAGGCAGCAAATGTGTGAAGAGACTCTGGTACAAGTTGGATTGTATATTTTATTCTTGAACCGATTGCAGACAGATGTCGAGGAACAACACACGCATATCAAGACGTACAGAGATAAAGAGTTGTTTCGAGAATGTATTGAGAAATTTGAAAAGAAGGCATAAAGAAAAAGAATTTGCAGATTTTAATAAGTTCTATTCAAATGCATGTTTATTCCTATCTATCAATCTTCTATATTGTGTTTATATATATATATATCTGTCTATCTATCTATCTATCTATCTATCTATCTATCTCTCTCTAATAAATCTATCTATCTATCATTTGTAGTTTGTTTATATAAACAGACATATATATTTAGTTCTATCTATCTATCTATCTATCTATCTATCTATCTATCTATCTCTTTTATAGCGTTTATATATATATATATATATATATATATATATATATATATATATATATATATATATATACATACATACATACATACATACATATATATATATATATATGCATATATATATTTAGATGTATTTATCTATTTTTTTGTAGGGTGGATATATATATATATATATATATATATATATATATATATATATATATATATATATATATATATGTATGTATGTGTGTGTGTGTGTGTATTTAGGCGGCAATCCTCCTTTCATGCACTTTTCATTGAAGACGACAGACAAGGTGATTTTATTTAGTTTTTTATACAATTTCTCATGCGATCTAATATTTTTTTTTTCGGATGATAAATTATATAAAAACTGTCCGAATGTTCTTTTTATCCGATAGCTTTCGGCTATACATTTAGCCATTTTCAAGGATTAAATATTTTAACTGTTAAATAAGTACATGGACACAGTGTCTTGACCGTGTTTTGAAAAATGAAAATATTTTATAAAACATAAACTGAGTGGTTAGAACGTTCGCATTATGATGATGGGACCCGAGTTCGAATCTCACCAGGGTCGAGTTATCTGGAAGATTACTCCATGTCATGAAGACAATCCAAGAGTGAAATTGGGTAGATAAAACCCTTGCTTGCACGCATCAGTTTTGAGCATGATGGCCTTGTTCAGACTGTTGATAACGTAATACTCAAACTACAGGTAGGCTAGCCACCATAATAGACCGGCATCCTTCAATACGAGAGGCCAGTCATATAGATATAGTTAGTTTTATCTATCTATCTATCTATCTATCTATTAATTAGTTTCTTTTTTTCTAAGTCAAAACTTATCTATCTTTTCTAGTCTGTTCATCTTTGTTTCTGGTGTTGTAGTACCCCGAACACCAAAAATAAATAAATAAAATAAAATAAATGAATAAATAACATCTGATTGTCATGCTTAATGAATGTTGAAATTACCATTTCTTTTCCAATGATTCCATATATTAAACAATACAGAAAAATATAGCAGTATACAATCAAATAAACAAAACAATATCCATTACATTATAAGATTTAGGCTGTTCGTCTTTCTTGCTGTTGTACACTTACTTTACCAGTACTCCACATCCTTTCTTTCAGGAAAATCATTTCTACGGGTGTAAAATTATTTAATAATACTTATATGGAATTTGCATTTTTTTATATCTAGAATTCACTGCAGCAAATTTTGGCATTCAATTTCTATTTGATGCATTGAAAATCAGAAAGACAGTGATTGTCAGTGGGCCGGAAAATTTATTGGCACTGTTAAAGGGTTAATTATTATAATACAACCTGGATGAATTGAAAATGTTTCTTTTTTTTAACAGAGAAATGAACTGAAAATTATTTTGTTATATAAATGCATTGAAAATAAAAATAAATTGGTCCTCAGTGGTTAATATTTAAAGCCATAATTATTAACAGAAGGCAACTTTTCCGAATATTAATAATCTCAAAACATGAGACTAAGCTTTCGGTTTTGTCATTAATTAAAAGAAAAAATATATGAATACTTTAGACAAAGACGTGGAGCGCGCGCGCGCACACACACACACACACACACACACACACGTGCGCTCACACACACACACACGCGCATACGCACGCACACATATTCACACAAGTACATGCGTAAAAGAACACTTAAACAAAGTGATTTCCGCGGCTTTTGACAGAGACGATTCTACTATAAATAATCTCATATGACTATTGTTTAAATGTTATTGTTAAATAAATGAAGCTTAATTAATATTTTATTGTCTCTTTTTTATCTTTATTTGGTCTGCTTGTGAGTTTGAATAAAACTGAAGACTTTATGGTCTATGTGAGTAATTTAATGAAAGGAGAGAAATTTCGTGTGTTCATAAAATGATTTCCTGTCATCTTTTATTTCGTTTGTCAAGTATTGTTTGTTTCATCGACTGGGATTTAAAAAGTTGGTAGAATTTATTATAAAAAGAAAAGAAAGAAAATTAATATTGAGTTTCCCCAGAGTACGATTTTGAACAATGTCGGTTTGTTAATGGCTTTTATTTTCCTGCCTGTATTCATGCGTTGCAGTAACTTTACAGTTTTTAGAAAATGATCATATTGATAAATTAAGTTCTTTCTGGGCGAAACTGCTTGCCATAGTGTTACTGACACAAAAACACGCCAGCACGCGCACACATACACACAGACATGAATATAAAAATTAGAGGTGAGGGCTAGAGGAAGCAAAAGACCAGACCTGTGGAGCTCCCAAAAAGAACAGAATTCATCATATTAATATAGGTTTTCCCTTTCTTTGTGTTTATAGATGGATACAGACGTTTTTTTTAAACGTTTTAAAACTAGTGGCTCTCGCAGAAGTGTACAAGTTTAAATGTATTAACTGCTTGAAAGACTGTATAGTAGCAAATTTCCGTTGTTTTTATTGTATTCTATTTTATTAAAAACGTATCAGGCCGATTTTTTAATAAAATAAACACATACTTTAGTCTCCTCACATAGATACACAAAGAAATATATATATATATATACATACATATTAAGTTTAGTTTTCATTCCAAGTTATTAAATTAAATTTTTAAATTTTCAAATAGCAAAATGCTTTGGTGTAATCAAACCTAATCTAAACTAATTGAAATATTTTCTCCTTATCAGTAAAATCTATAAATTTGTGCATATATTGACATATCTGGCAACGTAACATAATTCTTATTTATTAATTTAAAAAAAAAATAAACTATCCCTGCTGAAACTTTATTTGAGGAAGTTTATTTGATTTAACGTTTCATTAATCTTAATTGAAACAAATATTTATATTTAGTTTAAAATATCACAGAAAAACATTTGTTTTTAAAACGGAAGGGTGTGTTTTAACGTGTTGAGTGATTTATTGATATCGGAAAAGTTTAAGTTAGTGTGAACAACTTTAAATATATATATATATATATATATATATATATATATATATATATATATATATATATATATATATATATCTAGTAATTTTAAACATTTATAATATTTTATGCATTCTAATATCTTATTGAATTTTAGGCGCTTTATCTTAATTACGAAAACAATAAATAACTAATAAATTTTAAATTTACTCTACGTACATCTTTTATTTTCTAATTTGGTGTATGAACTCTCGTACTTTCCAAAATTGACACGTTTATACTGGTATAAAATACAATTATAATTCTTTATAAAATACTGGATTTTTAAAAATTTTTATTGAACTTGTCCATTTAATGTTAGTAAATAGAATTTTTAATTAATAACACTATTATTTGACCGCTACAAATTAATATATAATTTTAAAAATATAAATATATACATTGTCCTAATTAAAATTAAAAAAAATGAAGATACGCTTAATAAAATTCTTCATTCATCAAAAATGTTTTATTAACATAATAGTATCCATTATATATTTTATTCATATATACAGTTAAGTGTTTTTTCTAATTAAATAACGTTTAGTTTTATTGAAGTTTTTTTTTTTTTTTATTCAGAGGTGATTTTCTGTGTAACTGAGTGGGAGAGCAGGTTGACGAAAAGAATTTGGTGAATTAAATTCTCCGAGAACTTGTCCTTATAACAAATAAAAATATAAAGTGATATAAAAAAAATTGAAATTTTATAAAATTAAATGTATGTTGGGTAATAGATGTAATAGCATATAAGGATTTTCTAAAAAGAAAACATTTAATACATAATTTCATTATTTCGGAATAAGTCCAGAAAGTTTCATTAAAATCCAATAATTATGTAAGTTTTGCAAGAATTTCCAAATAATTGTGTTTCACACAACAAAAGATGTTTACATTTCCCGTATACATTTAAGGTCCTGCGTTAACGCTAGAAAAAAAGATTATTAACGAAACTTTCCACGGTTCAAAAAAGGATTTTTACAATCATTTGCCCTTTTCTCTTAATAATAATACGAAGATTTTAAACATTTTGAAACTTTTCATTTTCTTATCTTTTTATTAGCAAATTCTTGGGATACCTATATATATATATATATATATATATATATATATATATATATATATATATATATATATATATATATATATATATATATATACTTGCATACATATGTTTGTGTGATTGGTTTAGATTTTATTGTTGAAGAATTTATAGTCTTGCTTTCATGAAATCTGTGAATTTTAAAAAATTATTTTACGATTTAAAAATAACATTATCGTCTAAAAATTAGTGATGTAATTAAGTGTTCGTTTCGAGTACTTAATGAAATATATTGAAGTATTCTATTATTAAATTTAAATTAATGACATTTTAAATAGTATTGGTACGTGAAAATACTACTCCACCTTTTAAAATTCTTTTCTAAAATCATAAGAATGTCAAGCTACAGAATTATTGATCTACACTTCTACATTACTATGTACAAGACTTGCAGAAATTATCTATTTATGATGCTGGCACATGAAACTACAAAGTATGTGTGTTTGTGTGTGTGTATGTTTCAAGATTTTTTTTTTTGCAACGTTTGAATGATTAAGTTTTTTTATACCAACTCAAGTGCATAAATAATATAAAAAACTACTATGTACGTTATTATTGTTATCATTAATTTATTATTATTATTATTATTATTATTGATAGATTTACCCCATTTTATTCTTCCTCCTACTTTCCATAAAATACTGGGTTGAAAAATTTTTCGACCATCTGATGAGTCTGCGTAAAATTGGAAAGAAAATTATTTTTTGTAAGTGCGGTTAAAGTATAAATCCAGATTTTTTTTTTAACTGAAATCGTCAACACCAAAAGAATACAAACAGCAAGTTTTATTTAAGAATAAACTTCTTCAAAATACAAGTTATTATTTTTTAAATTCGGAGTAATTAGTGTTAAGTTGCAATTTTTCAAAAATATTTGACACTTCTAGCAGAATTACATTTTGAACAATCTGCTGAAATGAAAAGGGAAAACTAAAAAAACCCAAAAAAAACCCTCAAAGCCCGCAGACATAAAATGGGAAAAGAACAAACGAATTTCGTTGCTGTTATAGCATTACCCCAGATGCAAATGAACTTTAAAATGAAAAAAAAAGATTTAGTTTCCAACGTCTTCTTCGAAGTAATCACCTCAGACACTGACTCACCAAGGTTAAAGACAAATGTCGGTGCTGGTTTCGGCGCGCTGTTCAAATTCCACAAACGTTTCGGTAGAACAAATAAGTTAGATATTTTAAAGCCTAAAACTACTATGCGAATTTTATTTTGCAATTACTCGGATGTTTTTATTTTTTCATGACTTTTCGTGTCTGGGACAATAAAATTACATATGAATGTAGATGCCTTTTATTTCTAAATACTTCTTTAAAATGCTTGATAAAGCAAGCAGAAAAAACACTATATTTTTCAGGGTTATACGTAATGGAAGTAGTGAAGGTAATACAGAACAGAATATCGTCGAAATTATGGTTTGTTTTTTGTTTTTTTTTAAAATATACTGGATTAAAGTATTACCTTTATTTCGATGCATTATTACATAATCATAAGTTTTATATTCGCCTAAAAGAACAAATATAAATTATTATTATTTTCATACGTTTGTTTGCTTTTCTTAATTACCCATTAGTTGCATTGGATACAACATTTTATGTTGCTAAAGTGAAATAATCTGTGTATTATGAAGTTTGCCATCCTTTTAAATTAATAATATTGTCCTTCGAAACTCTATATACAATTAATATTTCGTTTGTTAATCTTAAACATAATTTTTTACGCTGGTATATAACAATTTTGTGAATTTTAATATTCCTCTACAGTCACGGCTGTTCACTTAACAAATTAAAACATATAAGGAAAAGGGTTCTCATTACAAATATTTGTCAAAATAAAAATATGCAGCAATTATGTCATTAAATACACGGAAATTGATAATAAATGTAGTAAAAATATGGATCAAGGTAAAATGCTCGACAGTAAATTGCTCGACAGTAAATTGCTCGAAAAAGAATTTCACAAACTATCAATTGTTCGAAAGGCAGTTTGCTCGAAACCTGTGGTTAAAAAAATAAATCTACATTGTTTCGAATATTTACTATAAGATAAAATTATACAACTTTATTTTACATTTATTATCAATTTAGCAGAGACACAAACATATATATATATATATATATATATATATATATATATATATATATATATATATATATATACGTACACATACATATATGTGTGTGTGTCTACTTTTTTTTATATCTATATATTCAGTTTCATCTGTGATTTTTCTACACTAATAGAATGCAATACTCAGTAGCGAAAGGTACTGCTGGTGTTGTCTCTTGAGCTAAGTGATAACAGTGTATCAGACCAACAACTAGCGCTGAACGATTGGACAATATTTTTTTTTTTTAGCTTTCTTTTGCATTCTATGAAGTTAATATCAATTCATTCATCCAACCAGCCATCTATCCATACATATATAGATATATACATACATACATACATACATATATAGAATTTAAAGATAGAGATAGCAAAACCGAATGGAATTTTACAGCTGTAAAAAGAGAGAAAGTGTTAAAGGAAAGAAGAGAATTCGATACTGGAAATGTGCTGGTGCTACATATAGTAAGTTTTATATATATATATATATATATATATATATATATATATATATATATATATATATATATATAAATAAAGTGCCACAGAAAATCATTGTCATTTGTACAGGAAAAATTACTAATCATAACATCATCTTTCTCTACTCGAACACGTTTTTCTCGTACGCTTATATATATATATATATATATATATATATATATATATATATATATATATATAAAATCGATCTGGCAGCTAATTCGGAACTGCACAGAGTTCCAACTACTTTGAATCCCAAAACTCTGTGTATTTTTTCCGACTAAGATAAGATTTGTGAATTAATATATATATATATATATATATATATATATATATATATATATATATATATATATATATATATTTCATTAAAAACGACAGGCATGGTACTACGATTAAGCTTTTTTACTTAATTCTTTTTGTGTTCAAAAAAGAGCTTTCTTTTCTGGACAAAGAGTGTGTAAAATCTGTTCAAATGCTTTATAGTTACGAGCGCTTTCGGCTATACCTTTAGCTATTATCAAGGATGATTAAATTTGTCAGCTTAATTGAGTGTGTACATTATGTGTATGTCTTAGTGTGTGGTGGGGATGGCCTAGTTCGTAGTTAATATTGTTAAGAGTTGGCTTTTTCTTTTTACTATTAAAGCTTCCATTATTTTTAATCTTTTTACAGGTGGATGAAGTTATTATATTTGCATTTTCTACTAGTATTTTTCTAAAGGCGTCTACTAAGTTTGTGTGTGTGTTTAAATGGGTTCTAATGGAGCTATGATCAGATAGGTGTAACGTAAGGCGTCTGGATAAGCATGGAGTTGTGTAACCGATGTAATTATTTATGAGTCCGGTTTGTTCGAACACAAGAAAAATTAAATAGAAAGCTTAACCATAATACCTTGTCTGTCGTTTTTAATGAAACATGCATAAACGAAGGATTGCTGCCTAAATATAAAACTATATATATATATATATATATATATATATATATATATATATATATATATGGTAAAATATTTCTTGCAAATATTGAAAGTCATGGTTTACTAATATTACCGCCAGCTGATAGATTTTTATGATTATATATTTTACATCGAGTAAGACATTTCTTTAACCTTTTTTTAATGTTCAAAATAATAATGGAAATAATGAATAGGTTCAAAATTAGCACTTTTCGCATAACAGCTGTAGTTTTTGGTTTTACATTTTTCCGTATGACAAAAATAGCAATAGTAATTTCCTGAACTATATCTTTATCACTATTACTGCAAAGAGTTTAATATCTTTGTTGCAACGGCATAACAACGATGACCATGAAGATGATGATAATGATTATCATCATAATAATAATTGTGATAGTGGAAACCCAGATGAAGGTGAGAAAGTCATTGGAACAATTAGCAGGTCCTTTATTATATAATTTATTACATATCTATTTCAATACAAATAACTTGGTATAAATACCCTAGGGAAAGTTATGAACACTTTTCTCCCTTAGTTATGTGTTAACCAGGTAGACTGGGGTCTCTAGTCTTGGATGGAAGCAAGTCTTGGAGAAGAACTCCGAGTTCCTGAAGTGGGCAACAGTTATGACTATATCAAGATAAGGAAATCTGTGTAGAATCCTGATATCCGAAGTCCTGAAATGATGTAGCATTTACAAACTACCGATTAATACGTGCAGATGTACCAATATAAGATGTTTTATTAACAGTCTTCACGTAGAATATTAAAATAATGATTTTAAAACTGGACATCACCCACGCATGTGATCATACAGATGGCGAATACTATCGTACGATATATTACGATACGATATATTATTCCCTGGCTAATGTAATACATCAAGATGTTCAACAGGAGATAGTTGAAGTGATCATGTTGACGAAGGAAATTATTGTAGAGCATTTTAAGTAATATGATCACATCGCGGATAGGCGTTATGATTCTGGAACAATCCGTCGCCTCTCTGTCACACTGGTTGTCGCAGAATTCCTTGAAAAATATTCTGGACGTACATGGCCCTATTCAGCGTTTCCAAGACAAACACTAAGAAGAATTCTAACTTACGGCACAGAACACCATGATGCCAGAAATAGAAACTGTATATCTAGAAAATGTTTCACCCCAGGTCTATGTCACTTATACAAACGACCAACTCTACGTACTTTTATATTGAACAGTATGGAATGACATACAATTCTCCAGGTAAACCTCTCTTGATTCCATTAGAGACTTTATGACAGTGTTGTGGTCTGTCGTTAGCAAGCGTGATCTTAGTCCTGCTGCTAGTAAACTATTCACTTTGTTTTGTCCTCTTGACGCCATGCAGTATGCCACTGTTGCCCTAAAAATGCGTCGATTGTCGCGATCGTCTGTATTATGTGGACGTCCAGAAATTGGTCTGCGGTTAGGGGGAAATCCATTTGTGTATTGTCGCCAATATCAAAGTAACGCTTTCAACATGCGCACCAAATCTCTGAAATGACCATCTGGCCTCTCACGACACAATCTGGGACAAACATTTCTAATTGAAGTAAAGAAACAGGAGTACATCTATGCAAATAATTCCTACTTGCATTAGACATTTTCACCATGCTAAAAACCATTGCAGTCTAAAGCGCAGACAGGGCGATAAATTTCTATGAACTTTTACTATGTATGAACATTTTGACAAGTCTATCATAATATCTACCACGCTTATCGCTTACATACTCTACCCAAGTTAGAATCGGCATCATCATTCCTGATAATGTAATTTTATAAAAAAAATTTATTTTAAAGGAAATGGATAATCAAATACGAAGTAATTATGAGGAAATAATAAAATTATTTTACAGCAGCCAATTTAAGGTTCATTACAAGACGAAATTACCATTAGGAATATGATACTTAAGTCGACATCACATAATGGTAGCAATACACATAAGATTAAGCATATATTATTTAAAAAATTAAATACTTTTAAATTTATAGTAACAAATAATACCTACCCAACAAAATTATTACAAATAATAGGAGGGCAATATATATATATATATATATATATATATATATATATATATATATATATATAGTTTTAAGTTATGCTACATTTAAGTGATAAAGTGCTCACTATCAGAGATAGAGTGCATGTAAATATAAAGTGAACATTGAAGTCAACACTCAGAGGCGACAGGCTGATTCATGCTAAACGCAATCATCAGGTCACATGATGATTGCGTTTAGTATAAATCAGACTGTCGTCTCTGAGTGTTGACTTCAATATTCTCTTATGTATATATATATATATATATATATGTATATATGTATATGTGTGTGTGTGTGTGCAATAAAGGGGTAAACATATCTTATATAATCGCACACTACCTTGGTTTCGACCATCAGCTTTCTTCAAGTGGTGGGCAATTCGTTTTCGTAATATCATACCACACTACAATTATTCATCTATGGCACTGAAAGTCGAAGAGGGTAGACGGTGTAAAAGAAAAAAATATTATTCTTTATCCGGGGTCGTACAGATCGAGAATATTTTTACTTATATATCTACACCTGGACATTATCTCAGTTCTACCATTTAACAATGTTTTTACTGACATGTCTTCCACATGTTTTGACTGACCTTTCAACCACCTGGTGAATATCCATGAACGTTCTCAAATTCAAAAACATTGATAAACCAATGACATCTTTGCTCTTTTATATAAACGCGTGCAGTAAAATAAAACTTACATTTGCTCTGATAACGTCCCTCGGTGGGCGAAACGCGTCCGCTAAGAATATTTTTCCACTTCTCATTTTATTCATATATATATATATATATATATATATATATATATATATATATATATATAGAGAGAGAGAGAGAGAGAGAGAAATTGTATATCAGCTATGGAGTAAATAACAGTGTAATCGTGACTATCTAGCCTTTGCTAGCAACCAGTTTTAGGGACGAAAACTCTGAATTCCAAACAGCAGTGAATGTAATGTAAACGCAGAATGTATGACAATTCACAAGCCATGTATAAAAGTAGTAATCTCTGGATAAACATGAACACTTATTACCTGAAGAAAATAGTACATAAAAGATCTCAAACATATGCATTAATGAAATGACACAGATTTCATTTCGAATTACCAACACCCTATTTATCAGTGCCATAAAACCACCTAATCAGCATGACAACCAAAAACGCTCTAAAAATTGCTCTAAATGTTAGACAGGCACTGGTAAAAACGAAACATATTACAAGATATAAATTTCAGAAATAATTGCAAACACTTGAATAAATAAAACACAACAAATTCTAACTGAAATATCCTTCAGTCTGGGATTATGGCTATTAAATATATTGAATAAATAAATAAAAATTTATAATCATATTATAATATAATTATGATTATTAATGAAGTATATTATACCGCAAAAGGTTTTACATAAGTTGGCAGCAGCCTGAAATAATGTCAGTCACACGGTTGAAACAAGATTTAAATTTATCATTTTTAAATACACATCTCTATTTAGGAAAAACAAATGCATGAATATTTATTGAATTTCAAAACCACAAAATAATTCCTGTTCATTAAAATGACCAATTATATTTGGCAGCAAAATTATAAAATGTATTTGATAAACATTTAATATTATATGGCATTTCTACCATTTTTGGTTAGCTGCCTTATATTGTGGACGTTTGTATGCAAAAACGCCATAGCTACAACGGATACGTTTAAAATCTTAAAATAATTATAACAGAGCGCGCACACGTGTGTTTTCAAAATCACCATCACGATCAGGGTTACAATACGTTGGTCTTATATATATATATATATATATATATATATATATATATATATATTGGTAGTAGTAGTAATCTTATAAGTATAAGAAATTATACTCGTTCGGAAAACCTTCAGTGTTTTGATTTGCAAATAATCAAACCAATACCAAAGGGAAAAAAGGTATAAAAAAGAAAGAACCAAGAACATGTACGTTAGACGAAAGTAATCGTCTAGTATGCAAGTCCAAAGCCCAAACAAAAAAAAAACCGATACGAGTAGACAAGATAACTAAATAAAGTGCTCGATACAGTAAGTAGATCAGACCTAGTTAAACATAGAAAGCCAGACAAACCTACCAAGGTTTCAACTAAGCGGATCGTCAGGGAAGGCTGGTGGATCATCAGGGAAGGCTGATAGCCACCCTTCCCTGACGATCCGCTTAGGTGAAACTTTGGTAGGTTTGTCTGGCTTCCTAGGTTTAACTATATAAATATATAATTATATATATAAGATGAAATGATTTCAGTTATAAAGAATCAATTTTAACATTTGCCTGCAGATACGCCACATTATAGGTACCTCCAATAATTCGCTAAAATCAGTATAGTATAATTGTAAAAGACAATGTTTTATTGTCAAAATGTTTATGTTATTATTAAGAGGAAGTAACAAAGTATTTCTTTAATTATTTAAAAAAAAAAACTTTTTCTTTCTATCTAACCCATTCTAAATTTGGGTAAAAAATCTCGTTAATTTTTGTCAACTTTGTACTACTTGTGGTAATGGCTATTTTAGTATAGCAGCTTCCGGGAGAAAACCCATTAATTTGGAAATTCTTGCAAAAATCAAATAATTGTTTGAATTTAATGAAACTTTCACGAGTTATTCAAATATGAATGAATTTATTTTTGAAATTTGTATTTTTAGAAAATCTTCGTAAAAATATATTTTTTTTTACATCTGTTAATCCCACAACTTAATTTTCTGAAATTTTCTAGAATTTCAAACAGTTCGCAAATTGTTTTATATTACTTATAAGCAAGACTCCATCGAGAATGTAAATCATCATTTTTTTACAACTACTGCCAACGTTTTAGAAATATGCTCTAAATCGTATAATATAAGCTGCAATAAAAATATCTGATTATCAATTATATAGGCTTTTATTTGCTTTTATAAATAATATACTTCAAGAACATTATTATCTGAAGAAAATTTTTTTCGATGAATAAGGTACCTATCGTACTAACTTAAAAACGTAATTTTAGTTCCACCAGTTTTAAGATTCTGGAGTATATTTTTAATTAATTATTAATTGAAGAAATTCCCAATGAAAATAATTACTTAGTGTAATAATTACAGAGTCGTTTCCTTGACTAATAAACCTAACGAGCGAAGAACCCTTGACATAGCTGCACTCATTCGTTACAAGGACATACAAGTATCGACAGTTTAATAATAACAATAAAACTTCAGGATTATTAGCAAAATAATTTCAATAAATGTGAAGTGATTGACATCGACAAGAGGCTGCTGAAAACGACATTTAAATGGTTAATAATAATAATAATAATAATAATAATAATAATAAACGACCTGTTTCGTGGCTGAGATTACCAAGCTTATCTCAGATGATTTTTCTTGTGTAGGGTATTACGTTCCCACTGGGTGTCCTAATATTGCGAATTTGTGTCAGATTACTCGAAGTTTATTAATCAGTAAGCACTTAATGAAGATCGTTAACGCAATCACAGACCAAAGAGAAGTTTCTATTGAATAAATTGGAAACAATTTTTCTCTAACAAACAAAAAGGCAATAGAAACTGCCGAGAGACCAATAAAATCTATAAAATCCAACACTTATGATTAATACAGACGATTAACCTCTTTAGTTATGGACAAAACATACACCGTTTCTTCAAGTGTTGCAAGTCAGTGGATAGAACATGCGAATAATGGCGCATAGAAATTCCAAGTCGTCTTAGAAATTAACAACTTCACCAAATATTACGAGAAAAAACGAACGCTAAATAGACGTGTCTGAAAATGATAACATATATTAGCAAAAAAATTTCACGCCAAATTATACATGAGCATGTCTCTTTATGACAAGTTGAAGACCTTGCTTCGGTTTTGGCGTCATTTTACTGTGGAAACAAGCAATGTATTATAGGTAGGGTGACGTTAGTCTATTAACGCGTAATTAAAAAATATATATTTTCTTTGTAATGCTTCATAAATAAAATTGGTTGTTTTGAAATGAAGAGAAAACGTGCTTGCTTCCTCTCTCTTGCGTATACTTGCGCAGGCGTATCAACGTAAACATTACTTTTGTCCGATGAAGTTCTAAAGGAGAAAACGCTTCGCACAAGATTTCGTTATAAATTTCATTAAAAACGACTGGCAAGGAACTGCAGTTAATTCTTTTTATTTAATTTTTTCATGTGTTCTTATAATTTTCTTCTTTTCTGGACGTAAATTATGTAGAAATTGTGTGTCCAAGTGCTTTCGGATGAATTTTATTTTTACTTTTAACTGTATGCATGGGTTGTTTTATGTATGTATCTACAGTTATAGGATTTTTTTTAATTTTCTAAACACGGTCAACATAAAGTGGCCGTGTTCATAGTTGATAATTTTCAGTGTTAGCCTTTTCTTTTCTTTTTTATTAAAAGCTTCTATTATTATTAGCCTTTTTTAACATGGGAATAAGGCTATTATATTCGCATAATTTCTACCTAATTTACATCCAGAAAAGAAGAAAATTATAAGAACACATGAAAAATTAAATAAAAACCTAACCACAATACATAGTCGTTTTTAATAAAACTTGTATAAACGAGGGATTGCTACCCAAAACACACACGCACATACACACATACTATATATATATATATATATATATATATATATATATATATATATATATATATATTAAGTGTCAAAACTTATCTTCATCGGAAAAAGCACATAGAATTCTGGTATTCAAAGTAGCTGAAACTCTATGCACATGCGAATTAGCTGCCAGATCGAGTTTTATATATTCTGCGCTACTTTGGGTTCTAGCATCCATCTGTATGTCCCTCTATTTCTGTTGTGGTCACTCATTTTTAAAATATTTCCCTTCATAACGGGTTTATCTATTCTCAGGTGGCATAACATAGTTTGGACTGAAGATTTTAAATTTGATTAAATTATCTATAAAAGCACAAAGGATATAAAAGTCATTAACGATTGAAATATCGACAAATAAACAGACAGAATATTAACGAGTAATGTAAGTAATTTTTGCGTTATTAAGATTTTCATATTTGAGACATTCCCAAAAGAATTATTTGAAATGCAAACGAACTGGGTTTTTTCTGACTTCCTATACTATTTTCTATCTTCCGCCTTTATTTCAATTTTTATTTCTTATTTCCATTTATTTATTTTATTTTTTTATCCTTTGTTAGCTATTAACTAAAAGAATATGGCCTCCGCAACACCCGTTCCTGATTGGTTGAGCGATATCACCGCTCAAACAAAAGCAGATGGTGACTTTCACGTGTGAGAAGTGCCGCGAACGTTACTAATATGTTTCTGTCCATTGTCCAATCGCCAATGTTTTTCCCGTATTTGCGCAGTTTTCAGGTCGTGTCTGCTTGATGCACGCACGCACGCACGCATGTATGGGTGGCAAAATAAACTCATTGGAACGTTAATTCAGACCATCAGTATTACAGCAAGAGATGCTTACATTGAAAAGTAAGACAAGACACTTTCATAAATAACATATTTCTATGTATTCAATATTATTACATATTTAATACATTCACACACATTTTGAATAAATAATGACACACAATCCTATGGATATGGGGAGCAGAAATACTCAACTACACCTGAAGAAATGTTTTAAATATATTAAATATTATTTCGCTTAAATGATTTTTAATAAGTATCTATCTATCTATCTATCTATCTATCTATCTATCTATCTATCTGTGTCAGTTGATAAACTTTCCTATCATAGTTTCTATATACCAGTTCATATCTACCAATGGTAGATATTATGGTCTGTTTATATCTGTATCTGGAAAATATAAAAGCGGCGAGGTCCCGGATAATATAAATAAATCACTTCACTTTTTATATGTGCTGTGTTCTTTCAGGACATTGGCAATCGTGGCTTTCCACAATTTCCTGTTCTTTGAAGCTCTTAATGTTTTTTCTTTTTGTTATGTCCACTTAAAACTTGTTCCGCTATCCATTTACGCGCCGTTTTCCTCTATCCCTCTCATTTGCCTCTATCCCCCTCATTTGCATCTATTCCTCTCATTTTCCTCCCACTCGCCTTCAATCTGTACTGTGAGTATCAAATTTTCCAGGCCTTCTTTCATCATTTTGTACGAGATAAATTTTAACTATATCTTTCTAATATTAAGTATAAGTGTCCTTTTTGTTTCCATTTTCTCGAAAACTTCGTCGCTCCTCACATGTTCGTTCCATGGTATTCTTAGTATCCTTCTGTAGAACCACATTCCTGTTGCTTCAGGTCTCTTCTTCAACTGTGAGGATATTATCCAGCATTCACTAGCGTATAGAAGGACCGATATTACATAACAGTCCAGTATTATTTTCTTTGTTTCTGACGAAATTCTAGTTTCTTAATACATTGCTTAGCATTTAGAGGGCATCATTCGCTATCCCAATGCACCTTCAGATTTCAGTATTGCCCTTTCCGTCCTCTGTTAAAACGCTTCCTAGATACTTAAATTGTCGCACTTGATTAAAAAAATAAAAACTTCAAGAAAATATTTCTATATTATTATTAATAATAATAAAACAACAAAAATTTTATGGGACTTTACAATCGCCCAGACATTGTGATCAAAGAACACAAGAGTAGAATGTGATGTCTTATTAACATGGCAGTTCCTGCAGATTGTATTATATCTTTGAAGATCCTCAAAAAACTTTCAAAAAACAAGGATCCTGAAATGAAAATCTCAAAACTCTGCTACATGAGAGCATCTATAATTCCAGGTGTAGTTCGGGCCCTCGAATTGATTGGAAAAGGGTCGTATAAACTCACTGTCAGTTCCTGGTAACCCGTGCCATAAAAAAATACGAAAAAAAAATGTACACACAAGCACGTCTCATACCTTTCGAAGGGATTTATCTATGTAAAATGTATGTGATCGTTCTTTTTGTTACAGTGGAAAATGTCATGAAGTCATTTCTGAACTTAGGTTTTTGGTTGGGACCCGGAAGGAAATGCGTATGCAATAGAAATAATAACGATGAAAATAATAATAATAATAATAATAATAGTAGTCAACTTATATTTTACCGAAAAAATTACTAACATTTTGTGTAGACTCGTTATCAAATATTAATTCTATTAAATCGAGCATTACCAATCATTACAAAGAAAAAACAAGAAATCCATCAAATAATTATAGATAATACCAAAAATTCAAACCATATCTCTCTCTATAAAAGGCAGGATGTGTGTGTGTGTGTGTGTGTGTAACGAATGCACGGCCGCAATTTTCGACGGATTTGCACCAAAAATTTACATGCACATGCTCCAAGTTAGCGAGAAGGCCAAGACCGACTTTGCATTTCCCAACACCCATCGATAGTGGAAATAATCGATTTTTCATGCTTCTACGGCAGTTTTCATGTAGTTTGCGGCCATTTTCTACTGGCCAGAGTGAGAGCTAATAGCTGGCTGCCACAAATAGGCAGGAAGATTCTATTGGCCAGCGTGAGAGCCAACAGCTGACTGTCACGAATTTTAACTAGCATGCAACCATGCAAAAAAAAAATCGATAGCTGCATTCGTCACAAGTGGGAAAAATTTAAATCTGCATAGCACTTTACTCCAATTGACTCATTCGCTTGCTTAAACTCAACGTTGATTCTGATTCCGCAGAACTGGGCTTGGGCGTGAAAAAGTATTTGTTGTTAACATTTTTTTTTCATTCGATTTTTTCAGTTACGAGTCCTTTTTTAAAGCTGATCGTTTTGTGTTCATTTTGTTTAGTTCTTTTTTCGTAACAGTTTTAATGTTTAGTATAGAGCTTAGAAAAAATTCGCAGTGTGAGATAGGCAATAAGTAAGGCATGTAGCAACATCATCACGGCAAAGGGCACTCCTTTAAAGGCAAGGAAGGGCAAAAATATTTTAAGTCAAGTGATAGCGATTGCTGTATGTGTCGTACGATTTTTGAATCAAGCACAGGCAACACCGGGCCATGCTGCTAGTAAATTTTATAAAATAATTACCAGTACTGGTAGCACTAATACAATTTATTTCTCTTTAGTGATACATATCTTAAATATACACATGCTACAAACTCTTGCATGACTATATGACATTGAAACGAAAAGGTAAAAAATGTTTAGAATTTTTTGAAAATCCTAAATATATTTTTAAAACAAGTATCGTATTTCGAAAATTTTGCAGGAAAATGCTGGAAGAAATAAAATTGACAGAAATTTTCTTTAACCTGACCCTGACTCCACTGGAGGTGGGTGTAAGCTTGAACTTTAACGAGAAGCACGTATTGTGATTTTGTGTTTATATTTTGAAAGAGTACGTCTCTGCTGTAAAATACAATATCACTGCCCAGATTACTCCAGAGATTTATGAACCTGTAGATGTTATTTCTAATCATGTAGTGCAATAGGGACAGTCTTATAGTGCTTTGAAAAGCGATTAGAATAACTGTGAATACGAGGAAATTATCAAGGTCACCGAGTATACTGAAAGAGGGTTAGAGATTTTCGAAGTTGACAGTTTTATGCGAATTTGGAGATACGTTAAAAAATGTTAATAACTATGGAATTATATCGAGTTTGTATTAAGTTTTTCATGGCATTTTGATTGCAGTTTTACTTACATTTGTTTTACAAGTTTTGCCTTGACGTTTAAAACTCAGAAGCAGAGCGAATATATCAATGACTATTCCAGTTTAAGTGCTGATGTCTATTTCTAACATGTCACAAGATTTTCTTTTAATTGTCATATTTCACTTTTGTTTTCAATCATCGTCTTATTTCAAACAAATTCCATTAACATGTCTTCATTTATTAAAGTATTAGTCTTTCCTTTACAAAGCCGATTTTTTGTCTTTAGACCGTAAAATAAAAATACCGTGTAAAATATAATTTAGTATCCCACTGTTGGGAACTGATCCGTTCTAAGTTATTCAAGTCAATGATTGAAAAGTTCTCTTCTCAATCTATAACTTCTTGAAATCAATTTCAGAAAGTTATGAACTCCTTGTAAATTAAATGATATTGCCTGTATCTATTTAGATAATGCACCCTGTTTACACGCACCAGGGATGTAATTAATTCATAATTTAAACTCAAGTGTATTTTTCCAACTTTTAATTGTTTTTCATCTCCCCACCCGATTGCTAAAGTAAACAGCACGAAATAAGAAATAGATTTCATTACAAGATTTGAGCAAGCGTCCTATAGCGCGAGATCTTTCACGGACATCATCTGGATTCGTCTGGACGCGAATATTTAATGATTAAGCGGGAAAAACAAATTCTACTCATTCCGTCACACACCATATTTAGTAATTTTTATGTAGTTTTCTTTTTCAACATCATAATTCGCATCATAAGCTTTATTTGAAAATATTTATAAAGGAATGATTGAAAAATAAATAATAAACAGTAATTATGAAAGAACTTTATATGAAAAATGTCAAAGATAAATGTTCAAAAGTTTTCATTTAAAATTTCTATTGGTGTTCGTTATCAAAACCTTTCTTTGCGCGTGCGTGGTTGAGATTTGGAAATGAACGTCTTAAAGATTGTGAAATAACGTCCATGAAAAATGACAAGAGTAGACGGTTTCTCGTTTTTCAAATTCTTTTCTCCATTCCTTAATTAAAATAGAAGATCAATTTAATCTTCGTAATATTTGTATCATTTCAGCTGAGTAATTATTTTAATATTTAATAAAGAAAGGCTTTAGAGAAATATTTTAGATGAGAACAATTGTCTACATGAGAGTAATCCACTGAATATACTCATGTCTTTATGGTAATTAGGACTTTTATTTTTTTTATCAAGAAATCAATATTTTATGTCAAGTTTCATTGAATTGTCACTTTTCTTTTTTTCAGAATTGGAACCTCATTTCTCCTAACCAAGAATTCGCCAGAATGATCTCACAATAATATGAGGCTTATCAAAGAATAAAATCACAATTTTCGATTAGTGTAAACAAAATATTTTATAAGTATCCATACAGTGAGAATAAAATGGACATATTACATTGAAGGCATTGCTTTCCAAACAAGTAAAAAAAATAACATTTTTCTTTACTGCCAGACCAACACTTGAGAAACATGTGACATCGTCATGGACTGAGTATGACTTTTCGTCTTTCAAGCATCTCTGAGACACGAAAAGGGAAATGTCTGCTCAATGACCGTTGAGAAACAATTTTACACCAATCGTCAGTTTTAAATATTCATTCATATTCATATAAAATGCAACATTGTTGTTTATAAAATACTCTCAAGTTTGAGTTGGGAAGAAGCGAGGATATTAGATACGAAGAATTTATTTTAGTTTTTTTTTTTTCTCTAATTTCTACAAATTTGGATGTGAAATAATATTTAAAAAAGATTCCAATAGAATTCAAAGAATATTATTGTATTTGTAGTCCTTGGTAATATTTTTCTTATAAATAAAGATGAAAACAAAACAAACAACCTGGACTTAATTTATGAAAGCTTAAAGTATTATTTATTTCTTGGACACAGTAATTAAATCCATAGAAACCTTAATTAAAAAGATTTTCATAAAGTAACGGTTGCAGCATATAAATGCCTTCATTTCATTCATCAAATAATTTTCTATTAAAATGAAGAAACAAATTACTTGAACACATATCTAACAAATAAACACTTTTTACATATTATTATAATTCATTTGAAAAACAATACTTTTCAAATAAAATAAAATGTATCATTCTATTGCAATCGGACAGATATATTGCAGAAATTATAAAAATATCTTTACTAGTACATATAACATGCAATGTATTCAATTATTTTATATTTTAAATCAGTCGAAATTAATTCTAAATGATTTTCAAATGAAACTTAATCTCTCTATATAATTTTGATAAATAACATATCAAGAAATGAATAACCAAAATTGTATTTATCTTTTACAAAAGAAAATATCATGTTTAATAGCCTTACACTTACGCATCTCTCCATTATTGCAAAGCTGTCAATAAGTTTTTATATTCACTTAGCAATTCTACAGAAATGCTGATATTCACTTCGCAATTCTAGAGAAATGCTGGTATTCATTTACCAATTCTACTGAAATGCTGGTATTCACATCACAATTCTACAGAAAAAGAAAAATATATAGAATATGTTTTTGTTTGAATAGCTAGGATGAGATATCATTATTATTTATGTAATTTACACTCAGACTAATGTCCTCATTTTTGTAGATATTATCATTAAGTAGAGGGTCATTGTGTATCCCCCTCCCTTCAGGTATCGATTGATCCAGATGACCTTCAAGCAACTTCAAACTGAACACTTTATTTAATCTATAGGACTGGATCTTTCTCGTTCCCCTGTCTATATGTGCAACTATCTTTTCTTCTTTTTTAGTACTGCCCAATTATTTCTACTGTTGTTTGCATTGGGTCCAGTCCAGGCGTTGAACAGAAAAATACTATGCCATCAGATTCATCAAATTCGAGATTCCCTGAAATTATCTCTATCAAAAGGTACCTGAAGAATATTGGATGATGCAACTTCCAAAATATTCTGATAATGAGTACAAAAATGAAGACATAATCCGACACTAAATAATGTAAATAATTTTTTTATTCAAAAACATAATAAATGTTGCAAATTGCTCGAGCACATTATAAGAAAAATAAAGGGAAAATTCCGTGTTTATTTTTCTTACGGATCTGGTATTGTGGGAAATTACGGAATGAGAAAATAGGCTAAAACCAATACATTCCAGATCCTAAGATACTAGGATATTTATTACTTCGCTTTATATCTCCTGTCGCGAAAATATGCTACGTAACTCTCTATGTAATCAGTGGTGTTTTGCGCTAATTGTTCGTTAGTCATTTTCCGCAAAAACAAAATATTTTTCAGAACGGGAAAAATGATGAATATTAAATTCTGCAATTGTTGACCTTATTCTGTTTTGATGAGTATTCTCACTCAGTGTCAAGGTTATATATCAAAAGAAAAAGAAATCATTATTTATAATATTTACATTGTTCTGGTTATTGTGCTCATATTTACTGTCATATTAAAGACATTTCAACAGTTTCACGTTCCGTCCTTCGTCAGGTGATATTTGTTGAAATTTCGGACCGAAACGTTTATTTAGTTCACGGCGGTAGATTGTTCTCATTCCCATTACCATGCCTTTGGTTATCTCAGTTTTAGTTAATTCGCCTTGATAAATATCCAACTGTTTTGGTCTCTCTGCTGAAGCCATGGAATTTTATTTTTTTGATATTAAAACCAAATATTACTGACAGAATGATATAGATGTATAAATCCTAAAACAATTTTTAGCAATAAGACTAAATCAGAATACCCTCAGTAGCTAAAACAATTGTTATCCTTAATTAGGTACCTCCGTTAGGTCACGTAAAAAGCAGCATATCACGATGAAAAAAGGCTCATAAATCAACGGAAAAAAAGGTTTGTCTCAATATGTTTTTATTAATTGAAATCTAAAGCATTAAATTTATTACTTACAGTAAGTAACATATTCTGGTGTATTTCAGATAGAAATTTATATAATTTCTATCTGAAACTATATGATTGGAATGTCAAATATATACTCGATTTTTGTTTTATTTTCTTAAAAGCGGCCATTTTCTTAAATTTTAAGAAATTTGTAAACAAAAACAAAATTTTGATTTTAAACTTCTTCCTAAAATAAATTTATATATTTTTGACACGCTATTTGAGTAAAATTAGAAAATTTAAAGTTAAATTAATCTGATATGAAACAAAGAGTACTTACTTATAGCATAAAAATTTGTATCCAAACATTTCTTAACAATGTGTCTGAATTTATCAAAGAAATCGATTATGACGGGGTGATGACAGATTACTATGGATGATCAAAATTGACAATTTTTGCAAAGTAAGCGAACACGGTTTTTTGTTTTTAACTAGTACTTTTTAAATATTAACATTTTTATTCAGCAATTATGTAATATCTATTTTTTATTTCATACTTTCTTAATTAGATAATTGTTTAAAGTTTTTTATTAATTAGATAATTGTTTAAAATTTTTTAAGGCTTATGTCATGTATACATTTCCATACGTAGAAATTATGAACGTTTTTTTCAATAAAACTTTTTTTAAAAATTATTTTAAAAATATTCGGGGTCAAACGACTGTTATGTGTTTTTCAAATTTCGATTCGTAAATTTACTTTTTCATTAACGTTATCATTGCATTTCGTGCTTAAAAGCAATAAAGAATTTTAAATGATTTTTGAAGTATTAAGAAGTTAATGAAAAAAAAATTAAAAATGGAAAAAAAAAATTGTAAAAAATACATTATTCATCGAAAAAAAATTATTTCTTCACAAAATAATGTCCTTAATATAACGTATTTACAAAAACAGGTGAAAGCTTTTCTAATTAAATAATTTTCATACATTTTTACATTTTTTTTTATAATTCATAGCAGATTTTCTATGAAATCAGGTACTGTTTTGCAAAAAGAACTGGTGATTTACTTTCTACCAAGAGTCCTGTTTATAACTAATAAAACAAATCCCGTGCGTAAAGATTTAATTTCTCGAAACTTCATGAAAATATGTAAGTGGGTGGAAACGTGTTAAAAAAAAATCTCTTTTTAACAAGATTTCAAAAATAATTTCATTCATTTCTAAAGAAGTCCTGAAAGGTTCATTAAAATCCGACAATTATTTCATTTTTGCAAGAATTTCCTAATTAACGTGTGTTTTCCTCGGAAAAAGCGCAAAATAAAACAGACCTTTTTTTTTATCTTCTCACGCTGTCGTAAAAAAAACAAAATTTTTAACCAATATTTCCTACGTGCTAGAAAGGAGTAAAAAAATTCAAAAAATAATCAAAAACTACTTTGGTCTTTCCTCTTCATAACAACATAAATATATTGAGACAAAACTTTGTTTTCGTTGATTTATGGACATTTTTCCATCGTGATATGCTGCTTTTTTTACGTGACCTAACGGAGGATCCTATACTTAATTATTATCAAAATGTCCTTTTTTATCAATACGCTTAATCATACTGGGAATCAATTACATCGAAAATTATAGAATGAAAATTCCAAAATGAAGTTCAGCTTATCATGTTAGTCGGATTTATGCATTTATACTTCTATCTATCTATCTATCTATCTATCTATCTATCTATCTATCTATCGTACAGGTAATCGATTCGTTGGTATATAATTCGGGTGGATCCTAGTAATATTAATTATCAAAACTGATCCATAGCGAGCTCCATGTATTTATTAGAGCATATGTATTTTTTATGGGGATAGTCTATTTCATGCCGGTCTGTACGCAGCTATCATCTAAGTTTTTGTCTTGGAGCATTGTTTTAAATTTATTTTCAGTGTCAGTCTTCCTCTGGTAGACGCCTTGTTAATGAGAAGGGCTTGTGTTATCGACTGGTGGAGGGTGTAAGGAATCTTATTCCGGGGAAGCGGTCTGGTGTTAGAGTTCATTTATGGCTAGAAACTTTCGTTGTTTATAGCTAAATATTGGTTCCTAATATTTGGTGATTCTTATACCAGCCCCAACTGTTTTTTATTCCTGGAATTCACAGTAAATAGTTTTTGTACTACAAGTGTCCAATATTATTATTGATTTAAACTTAAACCCGTTGAGATTAATGCAAATTAGTTGAATTATAGATTTACAGATTGTGGGTAATACCGGATAATCCAATGGAATAAATTATGGTGTCCAACACACTTATATGCGCCCATATCATCATACATACATATATGTACATTTACATATCCATACATATATGCCACTATACTCACATCAACACCCCCACATAAATACACGTGTATTCTTATGCAATTTTGAATCTATTTCTATGTCTACATTTCGTGATTAGTTCTCTCCGTTGATTTAATAGTTTGCATTGATCTTTATATTTTATTATCCTGATTTTTTCTTCTAAACGTAGCTTGCACCTATCCCAAACTATAGAGGTTTTCCCGAAATCTAAAATTTTCCAACTTATTTGAGGATTCAAACCCATTTCGTTCAATTCCCAAAATTTTATTAGAAATGGCTGTTTGGTGATTTCATTTTGGATTGGTGAATGAATGTCTATGCGTATTGATTCTCCTGCAGAAATGCCGATATAAATATTATGGTTTGTCCTATATTTTAAGGGTAATGGTTGTCTGATATACTGCCCTTGTGGATAAGCATTTGCCCTCTACTGGGCAGTTTTCCTTAATTCTACAATTACAAGAGGTTTCCATGTTAGATTTAGTCTTTTCCCATGGAACTTACCTAAAATGTAATTGTTATGGGAATTAATAATTTCATACATATTATCAGTGCAGGAGTAGCTAATTTTGATTGAATTCCTATTGAGTATCTTATTTAGAGCATTTTTTGTTGAAGTGTTTAATAATTAAATTTAGGAAGTACTGTCCGGTGTTGAGATTAGACAGTTTGCAGAAGTGGGCGTTGAACCAAGTGATTTCTTTCCCCTATTTTTAGACCTACATCCCACTTTTCGTGTATCGCTATTACTAATAGTGGTTGCGTAAGACAGCTTATTTTTGAAACCACTTTTATGGAGGGCTTTTTCGTATAGTTCTTTATTCTTATTGATGAATTTTCATTAGACGATAGTTTACTAATACTGGTGAACACGGTAGTAGGTATTTGTCTTATGATTGCATTGGGGTGGTTAGAACCGATATTAATATAGTTGGGGGGTTCGTTCTCTTTATGGTAAAGTTTAAAGGTTTTATCATTAAAGTTAATGATGATATCTAGATAGTCAACCATTTTAAGGTTAGAAGAAATTTCGATCTTAAACCCTAGGAATTTGAAGGCCCTAATAATTTTCTTTTGTAATTTCTCTGTTAGTAGACCATTAATATTAGCGATGAGGATGTGTCCGTCATCCCTCTACAGTCCTATTAGTTCCGGTTTTATGATTCTACTAAGCACCTCTAAAATGTAAAAACATACCAGATCAGCAATTTGGGCGGAGTCATACGCTCTTGCATTATCCTTATTCCTCATATAAGTGAACCATGTAATAGTGTCTGTCGAATCCTTCCAAAGGTTAGTACTAAGTTGTGATTAGTAAATTATCGATTATTTCTTTAATTATATTTTTTGAAATTAGGCCTAGTTCTACATTTAGTTCTATCCATAAATAAACTCCAATCCCAGACCGCTTTACCGGAATAAGATACCTTACGCACTCCACCAGTCGCTAACACAAGCCCTCCTCATAAACAAGGCGTCTACTAGAGGATAAGTGACATTGAAAATAAATTTAAAACAATGTTCCGAGACAGACATTTAGGGGCTGATGATAGCTGAATACAGACTTGCTTGCAATAGACTATCCTTACTTTTGCTGTAAAAAAAATTATATATATATATATATATATATATATATATATATGGATTAAGTGTTATTTTAACCGGGTTGTATTAAATTCAGACGACTAGTTTTGTTTAATTTTTTCGTTACCCACTGTTATTTTTGTTAAGATATCTGGCGATGAGAGAGTCCAGGGATATGATTTCATATCTTTTCCAATGCCTTTGATGTAGGTACCGACAAAGATTCGTTAAACAATGCGTATACATGATAAAAAGTGCCCCAAATTTAATAAAAACAAAGTTTTATCGTCAAAATCTTCATATTATTATTAAGCGGAAAGGCCACAGGATTTTTTTAATTATTAAATTATATTTTTTAATCATTTTTAGAACTCTCAAAATTTTTTTGAATTTTTTGATTTTCTTGCGTCCATAGGTGACTATAAATTAGTGTGGGAAATTGTAGCGTCTATTTGCAGTGAACAACATTGATTTGGAAATTCTTGCAATAATCAAATAACTTTAGGATTTTATCTATAAATGAATGAAATTACTTTTCAAACGTTTATTTTTTAGAAAAAATCAATAAAAATATTTTTACATCGGTTATCTTTACTTATTTAACTTTATGATATTTCGAGAGATTCATTTTTGTAGTCCTTAATGTTTATATAATCATTTACATCTCCCAGGGTTGAATATCAGGACAGACTAATTTACTACAATTCCGCAACACCTGAATTGAATTTGAATTTCTTCTGTTCCGATTTTTGTGAATACGGATGTCCATCCGCAACATTATGAGAAAATAATAGAGGTAACATTAGTAAATTTAAAATTTATTGGTAATTTTCTAAAATTTCCTCTTCGTAAGAAAGACTATGAAGTACATAAATGAAGTACATAATGGAGTACATAAAATTCACTAAAATATTAGATTATATTTTTCTAAATTTTTAAGATTATTAGGTAGTTAAAGATTATATAAAAAAGGCGTCTATGTTGTATTCGTCAAGTAATTTTTATAGTTATATGCCCTTTAGTTAAAAATGCCAATCATTAATCTATCGATAACTCTGGCAATACCTTATAAAAACACCCACCGCCATCTTAAAAATGCCTTTCTGAAATATTTTAAACTAAAAGTAAGTAATATTTATTTTAATTTAGATTAATTACACTTTAAATTAGTTAATCCTCCTTAAATAATGTTTCAGAAAAGTTTATTTTATTTTTGAAATATTTTTAATGAAGCGAATTAAGTTTTGCTGATAAGTATTTTGCTTATTAGAAATATTAAATTTAATCTATTGGTTTGAATTTAAAAGTAAGATAAAAGCTCCAAGGAAGATATTTATATTTAAATCTTAATTTTAAAGCTTAGGTGACTCTTTTTTGGAGGTACCCGAATTTAATGCTAATTGAACGTAAATACAAAATCAAACAAAGCTTGAAGCCTATTTGTTGTTTTCAGTTTTAATAAAAGTTTTGCTACCTTGCACCTCTGAAGTACCAAATAATCTCGTAAACAGGTCCAGGTATTTAGCACCCAGTAAGAAAGAATCTTGCAAGTCGTAGCCATCTGAACTAAAATACAAACAAACATACTAAAATTACATGAGAGATGATATTTGTCTTAATTGTTAAGCGGAACAGATTAGTTAAATTTAATTTTGTATTATTTCTAATTTGAATCGACATTCGTAAGTGGAGATAGAATAATATTACTGCCCATGAAAATCTTATAGATTAAAAATTATGTTAAATCATATGAATTGAAATTTGAATAGACTTTCTGAATTTGGAAAATATAACAATCGTTATATAAAAAACAGTAAATCCATTATTTTTTATGGCAATTTATCGATGTATAAAACGCACCACGAAACGAGATGTACGAACTCTAAAGAATAACTGCTTTAGAGATTCTCGAACTTGAATTACACAACGCAGCGTATCTTAACTTTATTATTTAAAACATTGGAAAGTTTGGAGATACCATTTATTTTTTTATAACAATTACTCTAGTGCATTCAAGTCTCGTAAAGTTCACCATATTTAGGGATTCTGCCAGACTAATCTAAGTTTACTAAATAACCACAGTTCCTTGAAAGTTGACAAATTTACTAATTTGTCAGCTTTCGTTTGGTGAGGCTAATTAATAACATTCCAAAACAAATCCCCTTGAAAATGACTAAAGAAATGGCGAAAAGATATTTGGAAAGTGAACAATACGGACAATTTTTGCAACTCCCTTACTCCCCACAAACGAAAGAATTATGTTAGTGAACATTGTGGTCAACACCTAGGAACTGTTGTTCACGTTTATATATACATACTCTCTATCCCTGATATTGTGCATTTTAACCCATAAGTACACACACACACACACACATATATATGTATATATATATATATATATATATATATATATATATATATATATATATATATATATATAATGTTCGTGTGTGTGTGTCTCGGTGGGGACAGTTTAAATTAATGCCTTCTATTTTATTTCACAGGAATCAGAACAAATACTCAGTGTATAATAATACGCGTTATCTTCTACTTACAATTTATAGAAGGTTCGGTGTATTTCCTATTGTAGAATATATTCGAATCCATAAATTAACCCAAAATGTTTTCGAATACTTGTATTTTTTCAACAAGCATAAGGATATTAATAACAAAAGAATAAAATTCATCGGATACATTCGGCAAACTTCGCCGGATTGCAAGGAAACTCATCAGTCAGATATTCTCGTTTTTTTTTCTCTTTCATCCATACAGGCCACAGATAATCTCATCGACTGATGAACTGACAAGTTGCGTGTAGGAAGACATCTAAATTTAACATTGTCCAAATTAACAAGTAGAGAATTATTCATGGGCAGATTACAATTCACAATAAAAAATAAATGCGGCGTTCGTAAGTTTTATTATCGACCGAACAAATCGACAATCGAGGTCTTGACTGAAATGGAATATTAAAAGTATACTTGACGTGAACATAGCTAAATTCGTCTCCAGTTTTAGGTTGTGTATTTCCCTTCCTAAACAATGCTAATGAACAAGGTATAAGAGCCAAATAATGTAGAATTATAGGTTACCATCTATAGAGCAATTGTTATCCAGTCTGTCTTCTAAGCAAATTGAGATTAACATGAATACAAGCCAAACAAACACTAAATATGAAAGACATATGTCTTCTGAAACTTGCTGGCCATCAAATTCACCTCGTCAACTATTTAGTACTTTAATGAGCGATATCCTTTCTGGGTATCCTACTAGCGTATTTTTTTTTCCGGAATAACTAAGCGCAGTATCTGAAGCCATTTAAGCTTTGTAAGAAGGAACCTCCTCTTGCCTGAGAGAGATATCTCTGACTGTGTCAGACATCATTGTTCCAGACGCGGTAAATACCAGGATTTCAGATGTTAATTTTAAAATCAGAAGCACACTACACCGTTAAGAAAACTGGTCTAACACAATCTTCCTCTTTCTCTTTTTCTCTGATTGTTATTGTGCAGTTCTATGCTGAATATTCTATCATGACCATTGCTTATTTATCCTCGGTTCCAGAGATCAATCCGGGCGCAAATTCAGACATTCTTCTTATTTCCATTTCATTCGTACTGGTTTTCCGTTTTGACAAGCTTAGTTTCGTAAATGACACTAATTTTTATTTTCATTTATTTATTTTGATGATGCGTAAAAGAAAAACCTGATGTAAAATTTATATGAAATTATCTCGCCATCACTAAAGAGTCTTTTTAAAGGAGCCGTAAGAAATGATGACAATATTTGTTTACGTGCGATGCAATTACGAGATTACTATCGATTTATCCGCAAAATATAAGCCATTTAAGGCAAAATGACATTTCATTTGTCACGTTTAGCGTAAATTAAAATATATGAGCTTGTTGCAAAACTTAGCGTTTTCACCTCTATCAAAATGTTAGGGATGCGCTAGAAGGTGATATGGTAAAATATGCTTTTATATTTATTTTCCTCCGAATAAATTATGTCAAAAATAAAATACCATATGGAATTTATATTTTATTTGGATCAAAGTTCGGCATTCTTTCAAATTAAAACAGAGTAGTCTAGAATTGAAGATAAATACATAATGGAGCCAATAAAAGGGAGAAGTATGTTGTTTTAATCTTTGTCGTTAATGATTTTAGTATTTTCTCGTGTAAGAGAATTAGGCGTGAAACAAATTTTTTTCTCTTTCCCAATCTAGTGAACACAATTCTTTATAACAGAATTGTTTTTTCTAACCTTCCTCAGCTGAGCTTATTCCATCATTGGCTGTTAGTCTTAAGAAAACTTGGCCAGAGAAACCTACTTAGTAAAATATCTGTTTGTCGTCAAACCCTTCGACACATAACTTTGATATAATTATAGAAAGGATTACAAGATTTACATTTAAACTGCAAATGAATCAAAATTCATATATATTGTGTTTTACAATTAGTTTTGGAGAAGAGTAGCAGATTTTATTCACTTATCAGCAGTTAATGCGTCTGAAGAATTCGATTTGCATTCATACTGTATGAAACAAATCGTATACTTTAGACAATGCCACACATGATCATTTTCTTCTTTAGAGAGAGAGAGAGAGAGAGAGAGAGAGAGAGAGAGAGAGAGAGTAGGAAAAATATAAAAATCAACAGTAAAATTACTTATGTATTTCTCAGTAGCAAGTACATATTTTCTCTTAGCCATGTTAACACGTAAATGACCTAGTACCTGACGAAACAATGCTAAGTAAATACCTACATTAACAAGAGAAACATTCTGATCTGAAACATGGTAAAATTTCCTTCTTCCGGTTTGAGACAATTTTCGTTCAAATATTGTCCATCTATTTAAAAATAAATAAATATTATAACTGAGTTAAATATACCTGGATGTATTTAGAAAACATAAGATTTGATAGGTTTAGATAATACTTTCCATCACGCAAATATAATTATATATTTTCTTAAATTTTCTTTCCATTTACTGTATCTATGAGACGGCCTCATGCAAATCCAGTAACAGCTTCGAGTTTTGATAATTTGTTCTGATATATAGAAGTTTGAAAAGGATAATTTTTAGACTCACATCAACAGGCAATTTCAAATTCCATGATAGAGAGAACCAGTCTTTGAATACCAATTTTGCATCTATTCTGATTCTAAGGATTTTTGTTTCCCCAAATCCTCAAAATAAAGAATGATTTGCAAGGAATTCTTCCATAATTTAGGTCAACTAGCTCCATAAACAAATCTTTTAATCGTGGTGGTCTGTGTGACCCCGTGAAATTCTAAATGTCTTTCACGTATTCCTCTGAAACCAAAATACAGTCCCCCCCTCCCGGTGGAGCGAAACAATCGGGTTCAGGGAAACAAATAATCAGATCACAACTAATTTTACTTGGAAGGCTCGACTTGTTGTTATCCGTTATATTTGTAATATGTAAACTTTGAGATTTTCCCATCTTTTTTTTCTTTTTCATCATTGTTTGTAGCAATTCCGCCAAAGAGACAACATAAATTTACAATTTATCCACAACGAAAAACATACATTCATGCCAGCAAAGATACTCGATGTTCGAAGCCTCGAATAAATACTTTCTGTACGCGATTAGTTAAACACTTAGTAAACAATATCGATGAACAATGGTAGAATTCATCTGAAGATTTTACACTTTTATGCAGCAAGGCAAGAAACCACATTTCCCTGTGATCTGTGCCACAACATTAAATATTTTCGACCAGTTAATGTCTAGCAAGCGTGATGACCACTCCATTTGTCCAGAATGATTCTCAAATCAAATCTAGACAATTTTATTACCCTGCTGAGTGTAGCCTATCGTTTTGGTGCTACGTGGAGTCCATGAATAGGTAAAAATGTCCAAGAAAAAGTATAAAGTAGCAGTCACCAACCAATGTCGTATTTAGGAAGACTAGCAGACCCAAGCCATATAATGTGTACACATCTCATATTAATTATGAGGGGAATTGTGAATTGTGAATACTCGTCTCCTAGTTGTTTTATTGTAGTATCTTCTAATTGTCACTGACACGCTACACTTGTTTACAGAAAACTTAACATAACTACCTTAACTATCCCAAACCTGCCGAAATTTCTGCTATATTCATTTTCCGTGTTGACAGAGTAGTAATCACACCATAGTCTTTTTTATAATTTAAGTAAATGTAACTCAAATGAGTTTGTGTTGTCTTAAACCTACGGGCATGCCGAGCCTGTCATTTTTTGAAAATCAGTTTCAAATCTAGGTCATTTCTTTTTAGCCCGAACGCCTACCACTGACGCCGGTAGAAACAATATATTTTGACCATTAAGGTGGGTAAAACACTATCATCCAATAGGTAACCTATGTTATGACATCCTAAGGCTAAATATGATGGCGCAGAATGATAGAAGGAAGTTAGCTTCAGTGGTAGTTTAAATAGATGCAGATGTGGGAATATATACTTAAAAATTGATATGGATGTGAAAAGAATAAACGATATGCATACACATGTACAAATACACACACACACACACACACACATACATACATATATATGCAAATATGTCATAGACATGGTGCTACCATAACGTTCGTGGAACAATTATCATTCTTTCTTTAGCCAAAGAGATCTCTTCGAAATAGAAATTGTAAACTTGGATAATTTTATATTTTTGTCAAATACTCTGAAAATTTGGACAGCACTTGCAGATAAAATAAGACACAAAACCATATACATCTCTCTGTGTATATATATATATATATATATATATATATATATATATATATAAAGTAGAAGAGAGAGAATGATATGAAGAGTGTTTCATCTTTGATGGATTAGAGACACAGGGGCAATTATCACAGCTCCCCCCATCTTGGTAGGCAACTGTTTTGTGATATGTTTAGTAATTCTATTTTTATTTTTCGGTATTATCAAAGACATTCTCTTTCGCTATTTCGAATCAAAACATTTGACAGTTGCGGATAGTTGATAGGAAAAGGAAAATCTTTCATGTATTGGGGATAATTGGCCTTGTGATATTATCCTGCAGCTTTTTTTGTAGCAATTATTTGTAAATATATTTTAGTATCAGCATTATCATCTTGAATTTATTTCTTTTCAAATAATATTAATTAATTTTTATATTTTATTAATTTTAAATATGGCAAAGTTTACTCCAATTGTCAATCGATCGCATTTTTGTCAATCGATCTCATTTTTTGTCAATCAGTAACATCTTTTGTCAATCGATCTCATCTTTTGTCAATCAATAACATCTTTTGTCAATTGATCTCATCTTTTGTCAATCGATAGTGTCTTTTATTCCCGATCTTCTGTTGTCTAGGCACTGCAGTATACTGACAGCCGACGTAAAAATTGCAATAAAAACCAGGTAAATCTTAAGATACTTGTAATTTGTTGTCAAGAATTAATAATAAACTTAGTGTATAAGTCATTTAGGCAGAAATGAGATCAGTTAGATGGAAAGTGATTTTAATTAATTGGTATATTAATTCGTTATTCCATATTTCCTTGCAGAAAAATCAAATAGTCATCAATTAGTTTTAATCCTCTTGCACTCAAGTTTATATTGTCTGTAGCAAATTATTGCTTATACATCGTTTTTATTGCTAGTCTCATTTTAATAATAAAAGAAAAAACATAGGCGCCTGCTATATTGTATTAAAACGGGCTTTCTAACAGTACTCAAACTTTGTGCGTAGCGGAAATCAAAGTCACCATGCTTGGGAAAAAATCTGCGATATAAGTATTTTAAACATTTCACGATATCAAATCATCTCAGCAATCTATCAAAGTAAGATTTTTTTTCTAAAAGAAAGCAAAGAGTCTTTTTCTTATTCAGTATAAATCCGTGAAAAACGTAAACTAAATAAGAAGTGTTTCTTTAAATAAAACCGTGTTTCTAATATCGACAAAATTTCTTTTATCCATAGCATTTTGTGTGTGGCCGATTCGTTACATCTGCTGGTTACTGGTATTTAATAAACTTACTTTTGTAAGGAACAAGACCAAATGGAAAAATTGGGGTAAGTATAGAGTTTGGCACCAGCTTACACCCGGTGGGTGTGATCTTGTCTGTTTTAAAATGTAATATTCATTCGAACACAAAGCACATTGGCACTTGTGGAGAAAACGCAATTTTCTCAAGCACAAAATAAGCAATTTTTTTTTTCACTGATGCCAAATTTAACACAAAGCACTTAATGAGTCCGTGCATGACATGAAATTAGCGAGTTTCGCTAATATGATTTTTTTTTTAAAAATCGTCTATATTAAATGCAGTTATCAGGAAATATTCCGAAATTATTGCATTGCTACATGATTTAAGATATTTAATGAAATCTTTTACTCATTTCTAAATTATGTATTCCGATATAATCAAAATCAGAATCAAAAATCACTTCTTAATTTTGATTTTTAGAAGAATCCATTGAATTTTATCCGCCATTAGGTAGGCAGAAAATATTTACTCGGCTGACGACAAAAGCTTCTCAACTTACAGTCATTCAAATTACGTAATTTCAGAGAAAAGAAAAAAATTTCTTTAAATTCAAATTCACTGTGTTAGTTTGGCAACTCAATCGTCAAGCAATAGACGGCACAACTGTAGTTGCTGAATGTCATCCTGCAAGAACAATTTGGTGAATATCTCCGATGTTACGACCATCTAAAGCTTTCCCAAATAAAATGTTCAGTTTAAATAGTCTAACCATTGTTTATTACAGAAATCAATCCTTGCTCATTAATTACTAAGTTATTGTTAAATTATTAAAATGTAAAGGAAAATACAGTGATTTACTATAATTAGAAATTAATCTTTAACTTCCCCTTAGCAGTAGCAAAGAAAACTTTTCGGAATATACAGCAAAACCTCAAAAGGAATAAATGGAGCACTAAGACTAAAAATTTACATTATTTCGACTATTGTCCAATTCTTCATTGTCATATTATCGACGTTTCGGCTGTTGTAAGTTCCGGCATTCTTCAGGTGATACGTTGGAATTTCGAACCGAACCCTTTATTTCCTCCTCTAGTTCCATCATTTTATTTATTTATTTATTTATTTTTGATATCCCAGTTTCATTTATTTTCCTTTTTATTCACCTCTGCTGTGGCCAACACTTATACCACTTACAAAACTTTGGGTCAAGTCACTGGATTACATCAGCTAATATTTTATCCACTAAGCCATCCTTAGGGACGATAGCGCACGAATCTATTGAACTTATAAACCGAATGTTTCAGTAATCATTTTTACCAGAGCTTATATTACAATTTGTTGTTATTATTGTTTTTCCCTATCACTATCTATTACTGGTTCTCATGTGGTATTCCGGTCTATGCTTGGCTGGCTTAGATGATCTCCTAAGTCAGACAAGCATAGACATGAATACATATATAATCTGAAGAAGGATGGAGCGTATAACAGCTGAAACGTCGTGAATATGACAATAAAGACAGGGACAATATTCCGAACAATGTAAATAGTGTAAATATTTACAGTACCTCATCTCAGAAATATAAACATACATTTAAAGGCTAAAAATGCGATAGAAATAAATAAGCAAGCTTTATTGGTGAGAGAAGATACAATTGAAAAAAGTACAATACCCAATTGATTTTTTAAAAATATCAAACGAAAAAGCTGTGAACAAAATATACGTTTTTGCTTTTAATTAACTTTAAATAACACTAGCACCAACAATCTATGTGGTATCAGGAATAAAGGAGAGTAACGCGATAAATAATTTTATTTTATGTACCTCTGAGTATTATATTCAACGATTTAACAACCTCGGACATAGGGGAGCTCCTGTAAATATTTATTAGAACATGTCACCAGTTTCAAAGTGTTCAAGAAGACATTGCCCTTTATTAATACCTGATTAATTCTGATCGTATTTCCATACTTTTAGCCTTGTGTCGTACGAAGCCAATTAGTAAATATCAATCATTGAACTTTGATCGAATCATGAAGTGATATCGGCAGGTGTTGACAGATTTCCAATTTTCAGATGAACAAACAATTTGCAGTTCTCTTTTTACACACTGAGAAACGAAGTCTTGAAAGATTTACGTCATCGGGACTGAAGTATTGTCTGCCCGATGGCATTTCTTGTTTGATGTATTCCAGGTATGAGACAGGCAACAGTATAATTGAATTACGAGGCTGGCGCGTTTTATTTATTCATTTACTTAGAAACACTTATTTCAAGATGTTATGTCACGTGAAACCCAAACCACCTGATCGAGAGAGCCGCCAAACTCGTTTTGCAAGAAACAATAGAGCAAGGCCTTTGAAATGTGCGTGCACCAACCCCGTCACTAATGATGCTTCAAAATCTAACCGACATGAAGAAATACAGGATGTAACGCCCTCTTCGACGTTGTCATACAAATACTTTCCCCTAAATCAATCGAGATCGACTTTCTTGCAAATCAGGTTAATGGGTACAACATTCTATCTATCTATCTATCTATCTATCTATCTATCTATCTATCTATCTATCTATCTATCTATCTATCTATCACTTTCTTCATTTCTTTATCTCCTTACAGAGGTAAATCTTCGCATATTATAGTCGATCAAGTCACGTGACCAAAGACAGAAAATCCAAGGCTTCCTACAAGAAGAGGAAACGCCTATATTAAAGAGAAACAAATGGATTCGTTTTTGTTTTGTTTTTTTTTGTTTTTTTTGTGTTCTTTTCCTGTTTTCCTGGAGCTACAAAAAACGTGGTTGAATCGGTGCTACGTGAATGTTTTTACTTTTTTGTTCACCATTGTTTTGTCATTCATAAAGAAACCGACATCCTGAATAAAATGATCCTTTAATCAATAATAAAAAGAAATTGTTATATTTAACTTAGTTTCATACTAAGCGGAATGTTGCATGAATTGGGTTGGGAAGATTTAGTTGCGTCAAACATCCTCCTGTAGATAGCTTGTTTGCTTGATTGTATTCCTTAAAAATCGATGTTCAAAATCTGGACGGTTACCTAGACTTGAAGCCTGTCGGTAAATAATCGTGGAGGCGGATGAAAAATTCTTGCCATGACGAAAACAGATTCTGTTTGTTAATTTGGCCAGATTTTATATATGGCTCGGCCTGATAACTTCTCATTACTTGCTTCTATGCTGGGAGAAAATTGAAATCTTACATGCACATTTTAATTTACATCTGTCAGATGTAATGATTCCTAAAGTATATTTCCTTCACATTTTATACTTTCCTTCTCTATGCATACACGTATGTATGTGTCCGTCGATGTTTGTGTATGACATTATATGTATGCATATATGTATGTATTAGGTTGTGCAGAAAATAATGTCCGATCTAGAATAATTTAAAATTCTATTCTAATATATTATTGTAATAGTTGCTCAAAAATATTTTACTCATTCCTAATAATTAAAGATTCTTAATTCTTATATGAACCCCTTTCTTCAACTTAATACATCATGTAATCCTCGCTATAAACAGGAAAAAGAGATTCTTTTGCTTTTATTGCATGAGTTCAAGCTTGCTCATAATTCTTCTAAAAATGCTACCAATATCAATAGACAATGGGGGAAGGATAGTACAACGCTGATTTCTGAAATACCATTATTGGGATACGAGTCTTGAATATCATGGTGCTAGAGGACGTCCATCTGTAATTAAAATGAAAATTCTGAACATTCTACTTGAACAAAATTCACGTCAAAGTATCCGAGAAATAGCTCAGATTATGGGGGGGTTAACATTTCCACAATGATCTCAAGAAAAGTAGCAATGTTAAAGAAACTCGATCATTTTGTTCCACAAGAATTTAGTGAAAGTCAAAGATATCGATGTTTTGAAATGTGTTCGATACTGCATCTACGAAATTCAAAACATCCATTTCTTGATCGAATGATAACTTCTCATGAGATATCGATCATTTATGACAATCGCAATTGATCGGCTCGATGGCTTTCTAAAGAACCAAAAAACTTTCTAAAACCTAAATAGCACCAACAGAAGATTATGATGATTTTCTAGTGGTGCAGCATTTGTTTTATCCATTACAACTTTCTGAAATCTAACCTGAGCATTATTCCGAAGCATTCTACCAGCTGCAGGATGAAGTGGACATTTTTTTATGCAAAACGCGACTGTCATTGGTTAATCGACAAAGTCAAATTCTTCTTCATGACAGGATAACACTGTAGAAGCTCACAGTATTGGGATACAAGTATTTGCCATTCCCACCATATTGCACTTATCTCTTGCCCAGTAACTCCCAGTTTTTCAAGCATCTTCGCAAATGTTTAAGCCAAAAAACATTCTGTTGCAAAGAAATATCATAAACTGCATTCAAATCTTTCATGGCGTTCAAAATTTTACAGATTTATGCTAAAGGTATAAGTAACTTGTAAAGCTTATAAATATTATAAAGCTTCTAAAGGTATAAGTAACTTGTAACGCTTAGTCAGAAATGTGTAGCTGTTCCAGCTCCCTATTTTGACTGATTTAAATACTGTTTAAACACAGTAATTCAAAAATAAATGTTGGTTCTAAAATCGGACAATAATTTCAGAACATCTATGTATGTACACCCTTGTGCAAATTAATTGAAACAAAACGAATAATTCTGTTATTATTTACTTTTTTTTCGTATTTTCCCAATGAAACATGACCCAGTGCACGTGTTAGTACTTCGTATGTCCATTCCACGAAGCTGTTCCTTGTAGATTAACCAGATTCTCGATTGGATTTAAATCAGGAGAGTTTTCGGTCCAGTCTCTAGTACTTTGATTTGCTCACTGGTAAGGCTTGCCAGTGTGTTCTTGCAACGTTACAGTTTTCGTACGCTTCCTTGGATTAATGTCCATCGCGCAAAATGGCCGAAGGACAATTAATAGACAGTCAAGACAATAGTGTCTGGGCGTGGTAAACATCTGATGCAATCACGAATGACGCAATATTTTTCAAGGTCAAACGAATTTCATCATACACCCCTAAAATAGATTCATATTACTACACACCACTGCAAATGACCTAATCTAAAAAAATAAATAAATAGAAATCGATTACACCCTCTCATTCCAGTGGGTGTAAAACTGACCGAATGATGAAATAAAGGAAACTAAAACTGTTGTTTCAATTAATTTGTACAATGGAGCATGTATACATCATTTAACTTCTGTTTGATACAATCTATTTCAGGATCATTACATATGACTTGAAAAATCAGAAGGTTGAATATTTATTTTCTTAAATATATGATTTATATTTACATTGCCAATGTCCTTTTGTTTATGTGTGCAATGGAACAAACACGACTTTTTTATTTCATGGAAAGAAGAATCATTAGAAACTTACTGAGGTTTATTACTTGTTGATAGTCATGTCTCAACAGTGGCATGAATAGCTTGTGCCACATTTTATGGATTTCAGTTTCAATTTTTTCATATTTAGTTACATTCTTAAATTCTTGTTTCAGGTATATTTCAATTTGATTTTATTCTGATTGCTTGATAATTATATCTGACCTGTTTGCCTTAATAACCCTGATAGTATTTACAGCAAAGTCCTATTTTTTATTTTCCTCTACAGTAACGAATTCCAGTCGTGTATCGTTGCATTTAATTTCGGAAAGGTATGAATCTATCTCCTCCCCAGGTATGGATTAAGTAGTAGGACATACTGGGTTTTAAGCCTTGTGTGGAAGCCAGTCTAAGAGAAGGGTTAACTTGAATTAAAATATGTAATCCAGGTGAAGCACTTAATATGCAACAAATGATAGAATCATAAAGTTTCCAATTATTCTATGATACCGACTCTGATTTTTTCATATCATTTATTTAATATAAGGTAATTTGTAGTGATTACATACTTTCCAATGTAGAAAGTCGGTCATATTTTGGTTTCTATTTAATTTTAATCATTTTTCTACATGTAAATCGCAAAAGAGGCAATTCCTTTCAGTACCATTTTTCAAAACATATTTATGGTAATTACTTGTGAATAATATTCTAATTGCGTAGTGAAACTTAATACCTCTGTTTCTAATGTGAGTCCACAACTCCGAAACCATTGATAGATGTACATGTGTTCTACATCAGTATCTTTGCTTCGAAGATCTTATTGTCCTTGATAAATTTCCTGTTCTCTAATTTCTCTCAAGTTCTTTGTTTCTTTGCAAGACGTTTAATTCTTTCAATATATTAATTTCTTTCCAAGCTCATATATAATACATTTACACACGGTTTTCTCTCATTTCTAACTGAATGCCATTTCTTCGGGATTGGAAAGAAAATTCTGTGGTTTTAAGATATTTGCTATAAAAAAGTTGCTCTTTTGTATGTGTGCATAAATAAAAACATTTAAAAACAAAATGGGTTGTAACTCATTCTGTGGTCATTTAATATTCCCTCTTTGTTCTGAATCTACGCAAATTTCCATTATATTAAAGCTCTAATCTTTAAACTAGTATAGGATGTGTATTTATGTTCTGACTTTATTCGGTGAATGAAGTTCTCTTTTCTTTTTACAGAACCTCCACTTTCATAAAAAAAAATTGTTACAAAAGAGAATTGTCCATTCTGGATTGGATTCCTTAATTGACTCATAAACGTTTCCATACTTTTTGTTCCTGCTCTTTTATCGTGATTAATATATCCAGAATTGAGTTCTCAACAGTTTTTTCCGAACGTCGTTCTTGCACATTTGGCAAATCCAAACTCCATCTCATGCCGTCAGTTACGCTTTTTTAACAGTTCTTAAAATTCCTTCTAGGCATATATATATATATATATATATATATATATATATATATATATATATATATATATATATATATATATATGTGTGTGTGTGTGTGTGCGCGCCGTGTGCGTGTGTGCATAATTATTTCGTGTGACGTATGTCATCATTTAGGATTTCATCGGACTAGTTTTGTGCATATATATTGTTAATATAAATAAATTTTGTCACTTAGGTGATTGATGCTATATTCATGACCTCGACTCCGGAAATTCATAGACGAACCTTTTTTAATCGATCGTTCAGTCCACTCCTCAGGAGGTATATATATATATATATATATATATATATATATATATATATATATATGTGTGTGTGTGTGTGTGCGCGTGTGTGTGTTTATATGGAGACAGAATATGATAGATATATACAGAAGAAGAGAGATAGAAATGGTTGCAATTCTCTTTGAACATGTGCGGTTGTATAGATACATTAATTATTAAAATTCATGTTTAAAACTTGGTAAACTGCTCAAAATATATTTATAGATATGACATATAAATTTCAATTTATTTTAAATATCTGATTTCCTTATTATTATTTACAATAACTTGTTTAGTAATGTGACAATTTAAAATGCAACTCGAGAGTTAGCCATTATATTGTAGAGAAAAAATATATAATAGTACAGTTATTGATATTTAGTTTTTGATTTCACACACACATACATACATACATATATATATATATATATATATATATATATATATATATATATATAAAGGGAACATCATGTTGGAAATTGCAAAATGTTGAATGGGTATCACATAACTATCAATTAAGAAACAGAAAACATTGATAACTTAAGGAAATCAGGCTTATAGAATGTTACAGAAATATATTCAAGAAAAATAAAAATATTATTAATCAATACAAGTGTCTGGATTAGCATAAGAAGAAGATGGCTCTGTGAATGCAAACAGAATGAAAAGAGGCTGAATCTTAAGAATATTCTCGAAAGATATGAAAATAATCAAGCTAGAACATTTAAGTAAAAAGCCCAAAGAGAAATGTGGAAGTTGGATGAAGTACATGAAAACTGATTTCTCAAAAGTCATTTTTAATGAATAGTATATTTGTTTTTAGTTTTATCTATATAGTTATTTGTTTAGGATATTATATACACGGACACACGCATATATATATATATATATATATATATATATATATATATATATATATATATATATATATATATATATATCTATGAACCTAAAGAGTCAGTCAAAACTACCTAGGTTTGAGCTAGGCGTAACAGCCGGCGTACCCTGACGATCCACGTAGATGAAACCTTGGGTAGTTTTGCCTGGCTCTTTAGGTTCATAGTTAGATTTGCTCTACTTAGTATATTGAGCACTTTGCTTAGTTATTTTTATTTTACTTGTGTCGGAGTTTTGATCTGATCTTGGATTCTGGTCGATTGTTTTCGCCTGAATTACATGTTCTTAGTTCTTTCTTTTTTTTTTTATTCCTTATTTTTCCTTGGGTATTGGTTTGTTCATTTACAAGCCAAAACACCGAAGGTTTTTCCGGACGAGTATACTTACTTATATTTATAAGATTATATATATATATATATATATATATATATATATATATAGAGAGAGAGAGAGATGTAATATATATATATATATATATATATATATATATAGATGTAATATATATATATATATAGATGTAATGAGAACGAGAATAATGTAATTTCTAAAATTCACAGCATTAATTCAAAAGAGACCTCCATACCAAGAGTAGAGCAATAATTATTTATTATAGATTTTTACATGTGAACAAAAACATTTACCCATTAAAAAAGATTTCTTCTTCTTTCGATGCCATATTGCATATCGACTGATGGGAACTGAAAATGGTTAGAAATGATTAAAAATAACCATTTTTAGTTTCCACCAGTCGAGATGCAATAAAACATCGAAACAAGAATACAGCTTTGTAGTGGATAATTGTTTTTGTCCACATATGAATATCTATACTCACATATATATATATATATATATATATATATATATATATATATATATATATATATATATGTATGTATGTATATATATGTGTATGTGTGTGTGTTTACGTATTATACATTGTGTTTATTATTAAACGAATATAAATATATTGTTTAATAAAGAAATGGAGCGTCTCATATATAAGTATCCGATAAAAATAACTTTTAAACTGATTAAAATCTGTGGTATTGTTAAGTAAAAAAATAATCCATTACCATAGAAAATTAAGTTTGGTTACGAAACTGGGGAGTTTTGAAAATTTCGAAGAACTTAATATGAGAAGGATTTCGCTTAAAGGCACGATTCTCACACAGAGCCGGTACATATTACCCCCACTAACAGATGGATATATGTTGCATATGATCCATTATTGTACGTAACTAGGTTACAATAAAAATTGTATTAAAGCATACTTATGGAAATTGAGATCTCGTAGAGTGGAAGGCGTATCATATTCGTGTACGCGTATAATACATTCGGTAGGGGCACAAGGCACTCTCAGTATATATATATCCCTATATATATATATATATATATATATATATAGAATGCTTGCAAAATCCTCAATAGATTAATCAAATGTACATGAATAAAATGATTTAAGTGAACGTTACCGACTACCGACTTCGGGAGAAGTCAAACTGTTGGCTTGCTCAAATCTCATACAAAAATAAACCCCATTTTGCTGGCATTTATTTAGAGGTGGGCGGCGGCAAATGATGAGAAGAACAGTCCACGCTGTTCTATTGGAGTTCCTTGTGTGTCGTCAGCAGAGAAACGAGAGGGATATGCTTCGGTTGTGGTCATGTAAAGAGGTTGAATATTTAGACGAAGAAACCGGACGCAGGCGCCAAGTCGGCCCCTTGTGTCCGTAGGAACGCGAAGCAGAGCGAAACGATGTTTAAAACGGAATACTGTCTGCAAGTTAATGGTTTTTAAAGCCAATAGCTTGGTCAGAACAAGAACCAATCACGCTAATCCTATTGGTTATTTACATTTGAAAGTTTTCGCGAAATAGTTTTTAAAATTTAAACATATAGTTTGTTTCTATTCGATCTTTTCTGTCGCTGTCTTTCTTCTTCGTTTCTCTTCCGTCCTCTTTGCATTTATCCTTTTGAAACTGTTTCTTTATACTTTTATTTACATCATTTATCTTTCTCTGGTTTGGCTTTATTATATTTCATTGCACAGCCCGAATTTTGTTCTCTCTTCATTTTCTCTCTTTTCGTTTTACTCGCCGCCTCTTCCTTTCTGCTCGAGATCTGTCACCTTCTGTTTCCATTTCTTCCAGTTTTTCTTTACTTTTTCAAATCCAATTTTGGTTTTTCAAAATTCCTGCTCTCTCTCTCTCTCTCTCTTTCTACTGTTTTCTTTTTCTCTCTCTTTGTTTTCCTCTTTCTTGTTTACTTTATTTGATTTTCCCTCATATTACTAATGTTCTCCTCTACTTTGATCCCCCCTTTTTATCCGCATTTGACTAACTCCTTTCACCTTTCCTCATCCTCACCATCCTTCCTCTCTCTCTCCCTCTCGCTCCAAAGACACCCACACCCCACTGAATATGTGAATATATATATATATATATATATATATATATATATATATATATATATATATATATATAAAGAGATAGATAGATAGATAGATAGATAGATAGATAGATAGATAGATAGATAGATATCCAGTTGCATGGATATTTGTTTGTGGCCCTTGGTTTTTCTATGGGTTTTACGCTTTCGTGATCAACAGACAAACTGGTTTATTTTTTAAATGTGGATCAATTTTGCTTATTTCCCCCAACAAACAAAATAAGCATAAATAGATCCATTTTTTAAAAAAATAAACCAGTTTGTCTGATGAACGCAAAAGTGTGAAACCCAGGGTCACAAAATAATATATATACAACTGAATATGTATCTCTATCACTGATATTGAACACTTTCAAGAAAAGTACTGCCTATATAATATATATATTTATGTGTGTGTGCGCGCACGCGTGTGTGCGCGTGTTTCTGCGTGTGTATGTCGGATGTCTAAAATTACATAATAATTTTGGTTTTTATTACTAAATACCTACATTAATACATCATTAAAATGAGAAAAATTCTGCAAATTGGCAAGATTTCCACTTTTCTACATGGGATAATTTCCTATTTAATATCCGCAATATACTTTTATTAAATAAATAAATTAAATATTTATTGATTAAATAAATTCATTATTTATTGACTAAATAAATAAAGTAACCCGATACTTCATGAAACAATTTCATAATAAATAATAAATTTTTAAAATAAAACTATTAAAAGTTTATATTTTAAAGGGCGCATTATTTCAAGTGTTCAAATGTTCTTTTCGTCGGGGAAACGTCGTCGTTGACATCGTCAAGAGACTGAGTTGTAAATATCAAATAACTGTTATATCTGAACATGAGTTCTCTTCGATTTCAGTCCAAAAATTTACAAGCATATCGGCTCTTGATATCTGGGCGTTCCTTTATGTCTCCACGCTAAAAAGATATCCAATAGCGATAAATCGAGTGAACGTGGTCAGTATTCAACACTCCCTTTTTTTCAATAATTTTGCGTAAGAATTTAGCGCTAAGAACTGACAAACAAATGAAAATGAAGAGAACTCCATCTTATTGTAAATAAAATTATCTTCTGTTAAATAGCCCGATAAGTATTCCTACAGTTGATGTATAAATCACGACTCATGTTTGCTTATATAAGCCGAAATGACAAAAAACAGAGACGGTAGTACACTGATTAGCTTCGTTTTTAGCACTTTCATAAATCGACATATCTGACGTTAGCCGTTAAAAATCTGTAGCAAGCCAGTGTAGCTATTACCACCGATAGGATTTAGCAACAGTCTAATGTTTGTTGGGGCCAAAAGGATGAAGCAGTTGATCCCCCAGGTGGCAAGTTATCTAAGTTTTTTTCAGTCAACAGTAACAGGGGTACTTGTGATATAAGTGAATTTTAAACATGCAACAGCGATACGTGAAAAATGGGAACACCCAAAAGTAATTACACAACTGTAATACCAGCGAAGGAAATGATGGTAACTTCCAAACAGGCAGCAAAATTGCATCAAACCACATTTCAATTCAAAGCTGATTCCGCTCAATCCATATACCAAGGCTTTTTATAGCTTACTGCATTTCATGTGGATTTAATCCTTGGTAAAATGGAATTTGTCTGAAATGATAACAATGTTTCTAATTAAAAATGAAGAACGTGACATGTGCCGTTTGTGGCAAACCCTTCTTCCTTCTGAGGGTACTGGGTTGACAGTTTTCTTATTGCTGTTTCCAACTGGTAGTTAAGAGTTCTAACTCTTGCGTAGCGTTTGAGCGGCCGCTTTGATCAAGAGTTGTATTATACCGGATTGCCTGTAGTGCCATGTTGCGCATGGAAGAATGTCCCTGCACGCACCTCCGGTGAGCAATCTTAAGGCCACATTATGTTTCAGGCTGCACCAGCTCCTTTCTGCCCATGTCCCATACGATGATCGTCTGCCACTTCTACTTCATTCCTTCTCATTTTCACTACCAACATTACCCAACATGACAACAAGTGATCAAAAAACTAAACCTAAACCAGCTCTAAAAAAAATCCCCTAAACCCTTCAACATTTCCTTTTCTAACATCCGTGGCATTCGAAATTTCTGCAGTGTAGAATCGTTCCTCATTGAAAAGTTTCCTGATATACTAGCTCTCTGCGAGACCAACCATAACTCGTTTATCCACTCCTTTGATTTATCGATCTCCGGTTACCTTCCTATCATTGGAAAAGACTCTCAAACCCACATGCATATAGCCTAGTAGTTTACATCATGGACCATCTCTCACTGGCTAGGGAATTCTCTCTCGAATCTCCAGACCATTCATACAAGTGTCTCCGTCTATATCTCCTCAATGCTAGAAGTTACCTCTTCTTCCTCTATCGCTTTCCATCCTCCCAAGACTGTGGTATCCTCAATAGCATTTCCGACAATATAAACAAGGCCATCTCTCTTCATACTTTTTCACATATATTCGTGTTCGGTGACTTTAACGCCCACCATAACAACTATAACTGACCTTGCTGGCATACAAACCCCTTAACTTTTCAATCACTCAATCTCCTCACGCAAATAGTTGACTTTCCCACACGTTTCCCCAATAACCAGGACAGTAAAGCGTTCATTCTCGACGCTCTCTGTTTCAGTTCCATATCCGACTCTTGTCGTGCCACGCAGCACTGCCCTCTTGGCAACACTGATCATATTGTAGTGTCTTTCAACATCTTCTAATCCACCTCCAGCAAAGAACCTGCTACCAACAGAACTACTTTCTGTTATCAACGAACAGACTTGGACTCGTTCCGTGATTTCCTTCGCGATATCCCCTGGTATGTGGTCTTTAATCTCCCCGTTCAAAAATGCACTTCTGCGGTCTCCTGGGTAAAAGCTGGAATCTAGGCTTTCATCCCCGCAAGGTAATATAAGGTTAAGTTACCCTCATTCGCCCTGGTTCTGTGCTGCTTGCTCTGTTGCCATTGCCCATAGGAATCACTACTTCCACCTGTACCGTAGCGACATGTCAGATTGCAACTGACGTCTCTTTGTCTCAGCCCGTAATGAGTGCAAACGTCCTCAATGAAGCAAAATCATTATTTGCTGAAAGAATGAAACAACGTATTTCATCTCGGAAATTCGGTTCCAAAGATTATTGGCGTCTCTGCATGCGCTTACTAAACAACAGCAAACCCACAACACCTCCTTTATTCAACCAATTTGAGGTTCTGACTTCCTCAGCTGATAAGGCTTAGTGCTTTGCTCGAAAATTCTCATCCAGTTCAACGCTCGACTCTTCCGGTGTACCCGCATCCACTTTCCCCACTAGAACCGAGGCTCTATTGAGCACATGACTCCATCGATGGTATTGGGCATCTTCAATAAATTATCCCATAAAGCTGGCGTTGGGACGGGATACCAGCTGTGGTCTTGCAGAAATGTGCTCCTGAATTGGTTCCTGTCCTCTCCAAACTATATAACTACTGCCTTAACGACTCTTGCTTTCCAGCCTATTGGAAGTCCTCATCTGTTGTACCCGCCTTTAAGCACTCTAGAGACCCTTTTGCACTATCTAACTACCGTCCTATCAGTCTTCAGCAAAGTCTTTGAAGCTTCAATTAACGCTGAAGTGGTTAAGCACCTTACAGCCAATGATCTCTTCTCTGGCAAGTAATATGGTTTCCGCTTTGCCCGATCGACCGCTGATGTGCTCACAGCCATAACTGAATTTGTTAACCAAACACTTCACAATAACGGAGTGGCTTTTGCCGTGGCTCTAGATATCTCTAAAGTATTTGATAGGCTTTGTAAACTTCAGGGATACGAATTTCAGGACGATTATTTGACTTGATAAAATCATTCCTGTCAAAGCGTGTAAGAAGGTCGTCCTTAACGGATTCTCCTACAGTTCGTTTCTCACGAACGCAGGTGATCCCCATAGGCTCTATCCTGTGTCCTATACTGTTTCCAATCTCTATTAACGATCTTCCCGATGTCTTCAGTTCCCAAGTAGGTATCTATACAGATGACACTACTATTTACTGCTGTCTCAGTAGCAAATCTGGCATCGCTGACAAAACTAACCTGGCCGTTAGTCTCGAAAAGGATTCCAGTCTGTTGTTGAGGCAAGAAATGCCTGCTTAACTTTGAAGTCTCAAAAACAAAACTCCTCTCTTTTACCTACCACAAGAAACACTCCCTGCCTCCCATTGGAATGCCTGATGCTCAACAAGAGCACCACTGCGACTGCTTAGTCTCATACTGTCCGCTGACCTGAGATGGAACAAATGCATTGAATCAATACCTTCATTTAGAGCAAAGTTAGTTCTCTGTGTCGAGCCAGAAAGTTCGTTTTAAGGTCATCGACAAAATACTGAGAAGGATATGCAATGTGATTGGCCCTAATCTGGCATCTCGTTTACCGTCACTCTTTCACAGACTTTCACGGTAACTGTTCCGACGAGCTACTTTCACTAGTTCCCAAACTGCATGAATTTAAACGTGCTACTAGGTTGGCATCTCAATCCCACTCTTTCACTGTCGAAATGATTAAATGTAGTCATCCCTTCTACTCCAATAGCTTCATGTCTCGTACTTCCCGTCTGTGGAACTCCCTTCTTACTTGCTTCCCTGATAGCTATAATCTCCAAATATTTAAATGCAATGTCAATCGACATCTCCAAATGCCATGATCTATTTTCCGACCTTCTCTTCATTCATTCTATAGTTCATCGAAAACACACAAACCTGAAACTGCCATGCCATATTATCTCTGGAATCGGAGACACTTCTCACAACGTAGATAAAGCTAAAAAGCTTGTAGTATAACAAATATACAAATAATTTTTAAAAATACAAAATAAATAATAAATAAATAAATTATATTGTATCAAAAATTTGGAAGAATCACGGTCAGCCAAGATGGAACAAAGATGTTGATTGGCAAATATAAATTAATTATTACTTGTCTAAACTATTTATCGAGCGACAGTTCTAGGTACGCACCAAGTTCAAAGTTCAAGTTTTTCATCTTTTCTTTGGCGGACATGAAATAAATTCGTTTAAATAAAGCCCTAGTCATACTAGTCAATTTATCACTCAACAAGCTGGAAACAAATGAAAATCAATGCATCTAACAAAATTTGAAAATCAACATGTGCTTCAAGGAAAATAAAAGCCCAACTTTACAACGACAATATATATATATATTCGACAATATATATATCTATATCTATCTATCTATCTATCTATCTATATATATATATATATATATATATATATATATATATGTATGTATGAGACTACAAATGAAAGTCACTTTATCGTATAGAATGGAAAATGATACCGCTGTTTTCCATTAAATAAAAAAAGAAAAAAATATAATTTTCAACTTTCTGCTTTTATTAATGCATGTATTTATCATTAAAAAAAAAATGGTCGATATTAGTAAATATCAACAATAAACCCAAACCAAATCCTGATTTTCTTCGGACTAGCCTGCTGATCCTACCAAAAAAAACAAAAAAAACGTTGTCTACTTTGGACATTAAATCATTAAAAATATACCAGTTAATATTATCTAAATTTTTACAGGACCACATAGTAAAATCGAAAACAATCCTCTCCCTAACGATCAACAAAATAATATAAAATTATCAACTTTGAAGAAACTAATGTTAATTTAAAACAAAATTCTGTATTACATATGGGTTCTCTTAGCATTGTCTTACACTTATTTTTGAATTTTCAAAAACACTATTTATTTCGTTATATAAATGAAACAAAACTAAATTACTAATTCTCATAAATAAACTGCACAAAATCGTACCAACAACTGACTTTATATTAAAACGAATCAAATAACAGATTCACCTTTTTGAAATTCTGTTAATCCGAACAGATGTCAATTTATAATTAAAGGTCGGCCGTAAGTCAACAAATGTAAAGCATCTTATAAGTCTTTGGAATTATATTTTACGAGATTATCTAACTGAAAATAAAAATGCATTGAAAATATTTTTAAAATCAATTAACATCGTTGTTACTTCATATGCAACACTGAAATAAATCAAACAAACACACACGCACACACACAGAGAACAGACTCACACCACACACGTATATATATATATATATATATATATATATATATATATATATATATATACGCACAAACTAGAGGCCTTGTATTACTTATAAACTCTATAAATAACGAACTTGAAATAAATTTAGTTAATCGCAATATAAAATTGCCAGAAACATTTTATAAAAAAGATAACATTTTAATACCCAAAATAAGTTAATTATACATCTGAATTGGGCATTTACCAAACAGAATGATAGTCTGGTGAAATATCTCGAAGTTTAAAGAAAGGAATATATAAACTTAAACATAAAAGAGATTTAAAATTAAACAACGCACTTGATAAACTTGTGTATCAGGAAAACTATCTTGAATCATAATTTTGAGCTGAAAGTGTGATGTTATAAAAAGTGAATATAATTTATTCTGATCAAAACCCATTGAAAGTCCTATGAACGATGAGTCACACATAATTAATACATGTTCATGTTATTTCGATATATCTCCACTGAGTCCATCTTACTAAATTAATATTAAAACAATGTGAGATAATTAAATTTAAAGTGAGGTTCAATAAATTAAAATCATATTCCTATAATGATACATTGTATTTAAGAAATTAAGTGTTTAGTATATTTTCCATCTTTGGCTCTCTCTTTCTATCTCTCCTGATACATATATATATATTGTACCAAGATATATATATATATATATATATATATATATATATATATATATATATATATATATATATATAATAAACCCTAGCTAGTGGCGTGCAGAGGTCTGGTAGCGCCTGTGGCGAGGATTGTGAGTGGCGCCACTTACCTCTCCGCCAAACAAAATCACAACAGTATATTTAGTTTATTTTTCACAAGGGTTTATCACAATCCATTAGAGGGAATGTTTAAATAAAAAATAAAAAAAATAAAAATAACACATTATACAAATTCTACAAATTTTATTTATTTATAGATTATAAATAAGGTTCACAAATGGTTTCGTTTGTGAAACATTTCTTAACCGTATTTTATTGTTTTAACAATAAAACTACAGAATGTTGAACATACCGATTAAAATAACTAATATTTGACAGTTGATAAAATAAATGAAAAACAATTTCAACTTAGTAGTTAAATAAAATTGTGCGTAAAAATTTCTTGTCTAATTGTTTTTTTTTGTGAATTTTTTTAAATATGGCAACAAAAAGCGAAACTATATCATTGTGTTCTAAAAAATAAACTGAAAGAATAATTTTTAAAAGATGTTTCCTTTCAAGTTTTAATTAAAATTATGTTTGTTGTGAAAGTTTTGAATTTTTCACTCTATCTACTGTGACAGTGAGCACTGTGTCCCTGAACAACTTTAACCCTTCTGCCTGAGCTCCTGAGTCAAAATTAGCAAATCATTATTATGTACAGTTTCACGGTAGATATAAAAATAGTTACAAATGTTTACCCACTGTTCACCCGGTGGACTAGAATTAAGTCGTCGAATACGCCAAGTCTTTGGGGATAATGTTGAGAGTGAACATGCCAGGCATTGGTTCCAGAAGTTCAGGTCGGGAAATCTGATCCTTTCTGCTGAACCACGCGGTGTCTTGCCGCCGATCCTGGGTAATCAAGTTTGAAGGTGGTCACAGAGGAGGACAAACAATCAAACTTGTGGTGAGTTTTCCAATCGCTTTCAATTTTGTGATGAAGTATACACACAGAGAAGGGATATGTTGTGCAATTGAGCACTCACAGACTGTCGGAAGCCAATGAGCAACAAAGAAAACTTTCGGCGCCGCAACGTATCCATATTTGATTGAGTGCTCACCAGTGACGGTAAGGCGTCCTGTATGAGACTCCCAAGCGTGCCAGACATTGACCCCTGTACCACAAGATCACCTGAGCAGTTGAAATGCGTGCCACAGACAATGAAGCAGGACGCATTAGCTAAGTTGTTTTTGTGAGGTCTCTTTTTGTGCTCATAAATGCGTTTTTTTTCAAACTTCTACTTGTTTCTCCAATATATTGGGATGAACAGTTTTGCCAATTTATTTTATAAATGCCTGCTTCAGAAATATTAGTGCTATTATTGTTTGAAGATCTTAGTATATCTATAATGGTTTTGGAAGTGTTTGTGACTATTTCAAGATTATTTAGATGGGATAGGTTATTCTGGATCGTGAGCACAAAAGAGACCTCACAAAAACAACTTAGCTAATGCAATAGTACATAGAAATAAATTCAACCATAATTTTGATTTTAAAAATGCTAAACTCATATAAAAAAAGAAAATAACTCACTCAGAAGGAAAATTCTGGAGGTGCCGCCACAGAAAATTACCCAAATATTAATCTACGCCCAGGCTTTTTCCCTATTTCACCTTTCTTAACAAAATTAATGCTCTTACAAACAAATATGCACAACAGATTCATAAAATCAAAAGAAAATGGTTGAATACATCAACACAGATACAATGACAATATTCTCTACACGTGACAATCACTGACGTTATTTTTCAGTTAAAAATATGAAAATAGCGTTTCTCTACATTCCAGTTGCTACATATTCTGTTTTTGTTTTTATTAGTTACTTTGTTCATTTAATTTCATTTTCGTATTTTGCTTTGATAAAGTCCACATTGGACGAAACGCGTCAGCAATTACCAGTTTTCCTATTGTCATTTTTTTTCATATATATATATATATATATATATATATATATATATATGTATTGTATTTAGGCGGCAGTCCCTCTTTTATACATGTTTCATAAAAGACGACTGACAAGGTGCTGCGATTAAAATTTTTATTTGTGTTCGTACAAGTGTTTTCTTTTCTGTCCAAAAGTTCTGCATTTTCGAGAGCTTTCTGTTATACTTTAGCCATCATCAAGGATGATTTTATTTTTAATGCAACTGAATATATGCGTTGTGTTATGTATGTATCTAGAGTTATAGGAATGGTTTGTTTTACAAACACGTTCATATTTAATGTTATTGAGTATTGGTCTTTTCTTTTTATTATTAGGGCTTCCATTATATTTAATCTAGTTTTTCTTCTGTTTGAAAAATAAAACATTCTTATAAATCTAGGTACATGCATAACACAACACATAGTCTCAGTTAAAACTAAAATCAAACCATCCTTGACAATGGCTAAAAGTACAGCCGAAAGCGCTCGGAAAGGAAAAACTTTGGACATTTTTTACAGACATTGTGTCAAGAAAACATTTCTAGAAACACAAGTAAAATTCAATGAAATACTAATCCCAGTACCTTGTAAGTCGTCTGTAACGAAACACACACACACACACACACATATATATATATATATGCACTCGCAGGCGAGCACGCGCGTGTGTGTATATGTAAAAGTGTTTGTTAAAGAAAGGGCCTTATATTTTTTAAGGTTTGTCTAAGACACCAAAAGCGGAGATTAGGGTAAGGTAATATAGTTTGCTCATTTCTGCCAAAAAATCCATAAAACCCGAAAACTGGCGTCTGACCTAAAAATGCGTATGAAAAGTGGGTGTGTCTTTGATACTGAAAAATTGCACTGATTGACTATCATCGTCGATTTTAATATGTTTACGGACTACTCAAAATACAAGGTCACCAAAAAATTCCTTGCTGTTTTATGATATATATATATATATATATATATATATATATATATATATATATATCTCAGCAAATTTGACATACCGTCAGTAGTCAAAGTAAACCCCATCGTCATTCAGAACCTTTTACCAATGTGCGTCCAGCGGCACAATGCCCTGCTAGAAAAAAAATCAGATTTCTTGTACAAAAAGAAGTCTGTCAGTGCCTGTCCCAAGCCTGCCTCAGTTACGAAGGATTTTCCATGAAGGTGATTATCCAGGGAATGGAAGAGGTGCTAATCTGTTGAAGAAAAATCAGGGAAGTAATGTGGACCCGGTATTGTCATGGATGAATGTACACACTTGCGATTAATCACATGGATCGTCCTGTTTCATTGTCTGTAGCACGCATTTCAACTGCTCGGAGTGATCTTGTGGTACAGGGTCCAATGTCTGGCACGCTTGGGAGTCTCATACAGGACGCACTTACCGTCACTGGTGAGCACTCAATCAAATATGGATACGTTGCGGCGCCGAGAAAGCAACGAGAAACAGGTTGCCATTCTTTGTTGCTCATTGGCTTCCGACAGTCTGTGAGGTACTCAATTGCACAACTTGTATCCCTTCTCTATGTGTATACTTCATCACAAAATTGAAAGCGATTGGAAAACTCACCACAAGTTTGATTGTTTGTCCTCCTCTATGACCACCTTCAAAGTTTTATTACCCAGGATCGGCGGCAAGACACCGCGTGGTTCAGCAGAAAGGGACAGATTTCCCGACCTGAACTTCTGGAACCAATGCCTGGCAGTGCATTCACTCGCAGCATTATCCCCAAAGACTTGGCATATTCGACGACTCAATCCGGCTGCGGAAAAGCCCACCTTAGAGCCATAAAGCAGACAGCCCTGAACTAGCCGCTTCGACACCAGCATAATTCTTCGCCTCTGTTTGAGTTGTGACTGATGTGGGTGTGCAGCGCATTAGTATTGATCAAGAGCAATGTCACCCCTATCCCAATGATTTTCAGGCATGTGGCGCACTCATTAACATAACAATGATCCCTTCTTCCCACACAGACGTAAAAAATCGTGAAGGACTTTTGGGGTTACATTAAAATGAGTAGATAATGCGTTTCGGCGGTGATGTCTTTAAAGTAAATGTCACACCACATTCCATGTGGACTGTACATTTATCAAGCCAAGAGATGAAGAGCATATCCAATTTACAGAGTCAATGCATTTGAGACTATATAAAAAGACAGTATTCTGAAAACTTGCTCTAACCAACGATGTTATTGTGTTTCCCGTGTCTGTAATTTTCCCAAAAATGTGTAGAAATCATTATTTTCAGAGTGAAGTTATATATATATATATATATATATATATATATATATATGTACACAAGTGAAAGAGACGGTAGTAGGAAGTGACAATTTTGAAGATGAGAAAATAGATATCGATTGACTCTTGACTTGAAGATTATAAGATTGTAGTGATCAGTGAAGCCTCCGTGAAGCCCTTTGTTCCATAAAATATCAGGTTTTGAAAAAAGCTTTTTGAGTATAACTTTTTCATTATATTTGGAATACGGGGTAAATGCTGGTGAATCTATTCCGTGTAAGTGGTTTGGCCTTCCCTAGCAGTAAAGGTCTCATCTGGTGGAACTAAAAGAAAGGAACTCATCTGAATATTTGCTATTGCAATGGTGATAGATTAACGATTGGCTTTCAACGTTGCGTGTGTGTGGGAAAAGGCTTCCGTCCGCAAGACCGTGCAAACGACCTTGATTTCTATAAAAGCTATAAAGTGAGGATTGAGCAGCTATAACTCAGATATGATAATATTACTTAATTTATTTTCTAATTTTACTCTTGTAAAGATAAGTGGCATTTCCTTCTTAGAATGGACCGACAGTTTTTCAAGAATCTTTAGCAATGGATCATATATCTGAGTTTCACCTGTGGGGGTTTGGACTATAATCGTTCATCATCACTGTTGTAAATGAATGATGAACGGTGATGCTTTCAAATAGACATCAGTTATATTAGAAAAAACAAAACAAAACAAAAACATGAACGTTTATCCACTAAACATAACCTAACAGAATAGTGTCAGATTTTTAAATCAATTAACTCCTTCGAAATAACTTTACATTTAGGATACAGAAATAAGATAGCAAATATGGGCATCAAAATGTCCCATGTAGAAATGTGAATTCCTTAAAAAGGCCACAGAAATTTGCTTTCTATTATAGCTGAAACATTTAAGTTACACATAGACTAAAGAGGTTTTCCAGTATAAGGGTAACAAGGTTTTGATCCCTGTCGAGAAATACATTTTTTTATTAAGACTTTCCTCTGCCAAAGAAATTACTGTTATAAAATAAGCAGATATTTCTGCTTAAGCACGTGTCAACACGAGGATATACTTATCATAATGACAAAAATACGCAGGTGTAGGCTTTAAGAAAGCTTTATTCAACTGAGGATATTTATTTCCGTAAAAAAACAGAAAATGTGGCACAAGGCCTAAAAAGGGGATTGGGGAAGGACGGTCATCATCTGCCTTAATTTTGAAACTTAGCTAGCCACAACGACTGACCCAATCAAACAGAACAATATTCCTATCATCAAAACAACACATTCATACTTACCTTTCTTACTACATCCACCAAAATACCTCATTGTTTTAATGAAAATCCTAAATAGCCCCCCATATGTAAAATATTGTCTGTGGGAGGAGGGAAATAAAACAACAAGTTAAAAAATCCCCAATGATTATGTACAATATGACTTAAAATATTTACGCGTAACTAAACAAAATCATGTTATTAATAAATCCCCCGACAAGCCTTAAATGTGGTAGAAATATCAGCTAACTGGACGAAATCGATGCGGGTCTATAAAAATATAGAAAACATCCATCAATCCCAAGCACTCATACAGACACGCACTCATTCTGACACAAAAACAAATACGAAAAATACACACGCGAAATGAAAGTCGTTCCGCATCCACCAGAGGACTGACGTCACTGACCACCTAACGAGGGAGGAGATGGGGAATTAAACTTAAAGAAAAATAGAGATAGCATTAAAAGGGGCCGATTACCATACATACCCGAGCTAGATTTATAGAAAAAGGAAACTAAAAATTAAAAAAAAACAAACCTAAGCTAACCTAATTTCGGGATTGGTTGCCTAAGTTCAACCCAGGTAAAGCAATATCCTGATGCCTAACCGGCAACAAAATGCCACTCCACGTCAGCCCCTTTCACACGACACAAACGCGCAAGATTTACCCACCTTTTGCCGAATTCTGATGAAGTGAGTTGCCGCCTGTCCGTCCTAGTCTTAACCTTAAGCTGATGCTTAAAGTATAAGATCAGTTGGGAATCCGAATCACGACTCTCATAAAACCTAGCAAGCATACGAACACATAATGTTCAGCCCTCGTCGGCGGCGGAGCCACATTGCTGCAAACAAAACCGGCATCAAGGCAGAATGCGAACCATGAGGCCTTCAATATACCTGCACAACGGCGCTACCACCCTCCAATGGAAGAAGGCGTGACAAATGGACTCTACTTCCCCACTACAGCGGCGGCAGTTTGGATATATCTCCAAGCCCGCTGTGCAAAGTCTCTTGGCAACCCAGAGGGCCCCACGCATCACCAGCCAGGTGAGTGATGCCGCATTGTTATTGAGACATTTCAACCCGGGCGCCCAAGGCCATATTGAGGGAGCCTACTGTCCGAGCGTCCATCATAACATGCTGAATAGAGGGGAAAACCCCTAGACAGAATGCTGTCATGATCGCGAGAAGAAAAACGGGTCTCTTCTACACAACATACATCCACCTCTAGGCGCTGAAGGCCACGATAGAGCCTCGCCCTGCAAGACTCGGACCTCAGGCCTCGGACATTCAAGCTAGCTAACCAGAGAGCCATAGTGAAAATTGATTAGGGTTGCTCTCCTGGATTGAACATGGCAAGGGACAGGACACCGATGTCCTCTCCCATGGAGCCAGTACCCATCTCATTCTTGATGGTGCCATCAGGAGACAGGCTATCAATGTCCAGGGGAAAAGTTAGCTTAAGGGCTCTATACAGGGAGGGGTGAACGAAAAGCGGGAGCCTCCCTGTACAAAGTTGATTTAGTTTCTTTTCGTTTTCCTTATCAAATTATGCTAATGGCGGGTATACGTCGAACGCGCTATTTTCTTCACGTAACATGGCCTAGATATTCTCTGAGCCATGTCCCGCCTTCACCACAGTTAATAATCTTTTAGCTAGTGGGAAGTTTCTAGGATCTTCAATATCCAAATTATCAATCTTCTTTAAATTTAAAAGAAATTTTAGGTCTTTACGAGATTGTGAGAGAGCCCTGTCGGACTGATGTTTTTCAATACGACAGACACCTTCCCCCTTATTGAAAAGAGTTTTATGTTTAACTTTTTTTTCTTTGACCGGCTCTGGAGTGTCCAGTGATGGGCGGCATTGCCTCTTTATTACTTCCGTTTATGTAGGTGAATTTCTAGGTGTTATAACAGGTGATGGATGTGGTGTTTTTGACGGAGTGGGGTTTTTTAAGGGGTATTTAGAAGGTTTTTTTAGTGGAGATAATTTCGAAGGCGACAGAGTTATAGTTTGTAAAACCAGGGGTGGGGCCATAGGGGACTGTTTAGAAGATGGAGATGATCGAGCTGATGTGGATTTACTTATAATATTTGCAGGTTGTTGTTTGAGGGATTCCTTTAGTTTTAATATTTTTTTTGTTTTTTTTCAAAAGACGGATAATATTTCAGGTGCTGTTTACGTAGTTTTTCGGCGCAGGTAGAGGGACTGGGGCTGAGTTTGACATCCGCCGTGGGAACTTCTGTAGAACGAGGTCCCGCTGCTCGGGGATTCCTTTTGACCTTGCCAACGACCTGCCATTCCCCCTCTCTCTTCTCCGCAACCGCACTAGCGGCGGGCAAAGACTTTTCGAGGAAAGGGGGTGCGACTTCCCCCGCTGGTCTCGCCGCTCCAAACGTGACGTCCGCCTGTCTGCGTCAGTCGTGCTATCCTGTCTTGTGACGACCAACTGGCTTGGTATTGGTCGCGGCACCCAAACGTGACGTTCTAACCTTTTGGTGATTCGGATGGGAATCTGGTTAGATTCGGTATCAGCCTCGTCTTCCCCAGCTCGCTTCCAACGTCTGGTTACCGAAGTAACTGCTTTGATTTCTAGTCTAACCTACCCACGTTGTGAATTGATCTAGGCAGACGAAATCAATCAGTCGCTGTGCCGTACTGCAAGCTGAGTTCGAATAAGGGTGATATCGCACAAGTATGTGTAAAAGAAAATAAAATAATAACTCGAAAAGTTCAAATGTGTTAAAAAGGATAACAATATTTTATATCTGGTTGCTGAATATAGGACTACGTCTTTCTCCCAAACCGCTATATGGATTCGTGACACGTTGTTTTTGTTAGGCGAGTCTTAACATCTTAAGTTGTCTGTTCTTTAAGAAACTGGTTCTTGGTGTGTCTTCAGGCGATATTCGTAAAACTTGTTTTGGTGGTATGAGTCTAAGTCGTTCTTCAAAAATAAATTGTTCTTGGATTGAAGATGAGTTCGGAATTGCGTGAATCTTAGTCAGCTAATGCGTGGTGGGTCTTCAGAGCTCTCAACTGGAACTCGAACTCACTGGAACTGGAAACTGGAAAACTCGAAACTCGAAACTGATTTTCGCTCGCTGCGACTTTGCTTATATGGACGCCGACCCAAACCCGGGGTGGGGTCGTCGGGGTTTGAGGTTCCTTGATAATTCTAAATCCACAGTCCACTTCTTTTGTTTTCGGTCAGGAATTTCCCACTCATTTCCATTTTTGGAAGTCTTCTCCTACTCCCACCTTCTTCTGTTCTCATATGGGTATCTCACCATACCCTCAGAGGGCGTCAACGGTTTTCCCTCTCCCTCGCAGTGACATCTCATACCTATCCCTTCAATGGGTGGTCGCAGGCCTCCCCCCTGCATCACATGATCACCTCCGCCTGGCTCTCGTTAACATTCAGCCAATGGGCGGCCAGCAGTGTGGGTGTGACCAGACTAGCCTTGTTTTCAAAAAAAATCTTGCTCGAAGAAAAAAAAATTATCTTTTCTTTTCCTTTTTCCTTCTTTCTTTCTCTTTTCTTTCGTAGTGTGGTCCCATAATCGCAGCTCTTATCCTCAATGTCACCTGGTACCTATGAATGAGATTTTCGCCAATTATCAAGTGGGTGGTCATCTAGCGAAACACAGCCAACTTTTCGTCCCGATGAGATAGTTTCACTATCCTAGCCGTATTTGCATTCTTGGTGCCGATTTCTGATAAAATAGTTTCGCTGTCATAGTCAAATTTTAACACAACCCAGATGCCTTGTCCAAACGATATCTTCCCATCGACAAAGACTTAACCTATGGTTGGGTTTTCTTTGTTTTCGCAACTTTTCCTTGTCAAAATAACACCGCTTAATGTCCCTTTCGTGATGTCTTTCCTTTATCATCTAAATTTAACTCTCGCCTTTCTTTTTTTTCTTTTTTTTCTTTTTCTTTTCTCCTTCTAGCAGCCCTAAATAGTGTCACAGGGGTCTAACCACACCGGTCCCGGTCGCTGGCATGTCCATTACAGGCGAGACGGATGTAACAGAGGCGGTCGCAGGGGGATTTGGGTCGACAGGGGACAGAGACTCTGAGGCCTTCTTCTCTGTGGAGGAAGGTGACCAGTCTGCCCACACTTCCAGCATTTTGGTCTACGCCCGGTGACAATGATTGGCATCCTCTGAACCGCTACATCGAGACAGTTGTGGATGGAGAGGAAGGCTTTCCACTCTATCATAATCCCAAAACTCCATCCCCCCGACAAATCGTCAGAGGAAGCACTGAGTATCTGCCCAAATTAGGCCAGATAAGCAGCCAAGTGCTCCCCGACGATCTGAGGAGGAACCTCAAATACTGATACGTTAGTCTTCCACCAGCCTTCATATTCTCTACGCAGAATAAGTTCTTTCGTTATAAGGTCACGACCAGAAACGGCTTCACAGTCGGCAGGCGTGGGTAACAGTACGTCCCACATGAAGAATCCCTTTCCTTTGATAACCCTCTGGGGTTTGATCTCTAGAGAAATTAAAGTCTTAATCACGGTGTCCTTTGTGGAGCGACAAATTTTGCGCGAACGCTTGTCTACCACAAAGTCTGATACAATTCTTTCTCAACTCTCTTTAATTCCTCGGGATTAACCAAAAGCCCATCTGCTGTCACCAGATGTGCATAACCTTTGGCTTTCTCGAGGAATTCCGGGATGTTGATTGAACACTTAGGTGGGAATTTCCAGCAGAAGGCCGTCTCTGCGACCACTACAGTTTCGTCTTTATTTTTGTCTTTTTCTGCTTCATTTGATTTATTGAGTATTTTGGCCACTTTGGACCTCCATAGCTTTATCGGGTTTTGACTTATCTTCAACATTATGGCTCTTTTCAGCAACCAAACTTTCGCTAGAATTGTTGACGTCAGCAACAACCTCATGATCTTGGGTTTTTTCGTTAGTAACTAATTGCTCCTCCTGTTTATTCTCTTTTTTCTTATCGGGAGGATCTTTTTTTGCTTTTTTGTCCAGAAAAGATTTTTACGTACCATTTTTTTTTAATAGGGGAGGGTCTTTTTTTACAGAAGTAAAACAGGTAGGGGAGGGACATTTATTTTATTTTATTTTTTTTTTTTACAAAAACAAAAGACAGAAAACTTTTCAAACAATCAACACAGATTTGAAGAAATGGTCACAAACAAAACAAAATAAAAGGAAATAAATAAATAAAAATTTTGGGTATACACAAAAGAATACAGTTAACAATTACAAAAACAATCAATGACAAGCAAAAATGCACAAAGGCAAAACGAGGTTCGCCTAAATACAAACGAACAGAATTTAAACAGTCAACAAGAAGAACACAAAACTGTAGGACGTACCAGATTAAATAGACGAGAGACGAGTAACAAATAAGTAAGGTTCGCCTCAAGGCGATACAAATTCTAAACGTAAAAAAGGACTTACAATAGATTAAGTAAATAAATGAAAAAAGTTCGCCTAAACGCGAAACAAGTTCAGACAAACGAAAAGGACAACGTAAACAAATAAAATAGACGACAAAGGAGCACGAATGAACAAGGTTCGCCTAAAGGCGAAATAACAAGAAACAGTCGAAAAACCAAGACAGAACGACGTATGAACGAACAAATAGACTAAAAACGTGAAAACAACAAAATAAACAATAATAAATGATACACTATACAAGAAAAAAGAACACGCTAGAACATACGAAACTTTAAATATGTCAAAATTAACAATATGGCTGCCGATAAAAAATGGTCAACCCAAAAACAAAACAAGAAACAAGGGAAAAAAATGGACAGAATATACAAAATAAACACAAAATTTACAAACCAATACTTTACAGACGAAATTGACAGATAAAACACAGAACTTTACGGATAAAAGAAAGAACACATAATAAAGTGACACGTAGTAATAAATAAAATCAAACGGAAAAATGTAGAAATAAAAATAAACAATAAACTCTGGGAAGTGAGTACGGGGAGGAAATAATTTTTTTAAAAAAATGAGAAAGGAAACGTAAGAGAAAATCAAAAAGTTAAATAATAAAAGATTTATAGCAAAATAAAGTAAAACTAAAAAATGGGGCGGGTACGGGATTAAAAGGAAAGAAAAAAAATCAAATAATTACGAAACAATTAAAAAAGGAACGTAAGAAAACGGTAAAAATAAATCCAAAACTTAACGAAATAACAGCAGTTAAAGGTTCAGAGAATTCTCAGAGAGACAGAAAAAAAGTCTAACACGGTCAGAGCTTTATTCAGTTGAGAATACAAGGTTCGAGTATAGTGATCTTTATAGTCATAGTAAACAGAAATAGCTCTCTCAAAGATGATAGTAGCAAAACAAGGGGAGACCATCCTTGATTATTCATAACGCTTATGTCTATTAGCTAGAAGAAATCCAGTGTATAATGTTAGAATTTATTACAGAGATTTACAATTACATATTTGGTACTACGATAATATCTATCAGTGAAATCAAGTTCTGTTCATCGTATTGAAAATAAATATATATATATATATATTATATACATTCATTTTTTTTATATTTCAGATATATACACGGGATTGTGTGTGAATATAACGTCAACAGAGAAGCGGGATACTATAAAATCATTGAATGATTGAAAATTGCAAATATGCTGAACAAAATCAACGAAAAATAAAAAAAGATGTTAATTAAGCTGATTATATTTAATAACATTGATTGAAATATGGAAGCCATCAAACTATCAACTTTCCGTAATCATGAGAAAGATAAACATATGAATTGGTCGAAAAAGTTCATGAAATTTGATTTGTAAATTGTAATTTTCATTACGAATGCAGAGCTACATTGGATTGACCAGTTGGCTAAAATATCGTTCGGTTCATTCATTGAAATATTGACATGAGTAATAAAAATTAAAATTCTCTGTGTTTGAAGCTTTTCATTGGTGAACCAAAACAATAATTTGTTCGTCGGCCGAGAGATGATGGGATGAAATCACCCCATACAATGGGCTATTCAACAAATGGTAACACGACCCGGAATTTCATGCTTAATCTTCAGCTGTTCTACTTAGCACCTGAAGATTGCGTTTTGTATGAAATTCTGATTTGTGCTACTGGTGAGGAATAATATGTATATTTATTAGTATATACTTAATAACTCTGTTATATTACATCGAGGACTATTTGCATCAGTACTCAATGTGCGATATAATACATACATACACACACACACACACACACACACACACACACACACATATATATATATATATATATATATATATATATATATATATATATATGTGTGTGTGAGCGGGAGAATATTATCTGAGCATTTAGCTAACTTTCATTGCCCTCCTGGTTTAGTGTAAAAGATGTTTTGAATTTTGAATTTTTAAGACGTGTTTGCCGTTCTTACTTAGAATTGTGGGTTAACAGAAGTTTCATTAATGTTTTAATCAGGTCAGTATATATTATTTATTCATAACCTGTTTTTTTCCTTTCGAAAACTGTCAAGTCATCTTTTCATTATGTCAATTGAATCCCCAGATTTACTTTATTTTAATCATATCGTTTGGCTCTCATTCGTTAAAATATTTAACTGACTTAGATGTCAAAACTTGGGACTTGACATAAGGATTTGAGTTAGAATTCTGGTATTAAATTATACATACTTTTATTTTTCAATGTTGAAGAATATATCCAATCATGACAATGATTGTAAAAATTCTGCAAATTTGACTTCTGCCCACTTTGCCACAAATGTCACCTATGTTAGGTTTAGTTCACATTTTGATCGAACAATCAATAAAAGGCTATCTGAACTAATATTAAGAGCATGCAGTAAATTTAACATTCTCTTCTCTCAAGAAATTTAATTTGGTAGCTGCCAAGCGGGCACAAGAAATGGAAAGGCTTGCTGTGCTCTTGGCTCGAGCTACCAACAAAAACAACTCGAAAATAGCGAGCTGTTTGGAGGTAAGCACGAGGAACGATGTCTAGAGCTACACGGATTTCACAGAGATACCCAAGTTCATATCATGTGATAGTAATTGTAGTATCGCTCGAATTCTTGTAGCAATACAACTGTCTTAATAGAAATGCAAGGTACAGTGGCCAGTCCCGTAGTCGATGGGTTGGTCTTAAGTATTTCAGCAGGTATGATTATTCTAAAATATAACGCCCGTGATCTAGCTCTAGCTCTGCTGCTTATGTATACTTTGGACGGCTAAATCTAATGCATTGCGATGAAGAAAAAACAGTGTCCAAACAATAACAGGAAACTCGTTGAGGGCACTAGTCGTGGACACCACGAACGAGAAACATGTTCCGAGACTGCTTCAAAGTGATAAAGATGACAACTAAATGTTTAGAGAATGTCTATAACATTTTCCTTACGCACTGTTTCTCGTCTTTTCAAATATTTCACGTTTATCATTATAATTTTTTTTCAATGGTTTTTTTGCAGTTTCTTTTGATGAAACTAATGTGGATACATAGATGCATTAATAAATCTGCAACCTAACGATTGAATGAAAACGTCAATATATATATATATATATATATATATATATATATATATATATATATATATATATATATAATTCAAAATACAATATAAAATAGTATATTGTAAAAGGAGGTTGTAAACAGTCACGTTTAAGAAGGTGCAATCAAAAATAAGCGCCCAATACAAAATCCCAAAAATTTGAGTTGTAGAGCAAAATGTAATCAGGAACACCAAAATTCAAGCCTCAACTCTACCCAGGTTTCAACCGTTAGGTCTCCTCAGGTAGGTTGGATGAAAGATTTTAGCTAACACCACCGCCATTATATACGAACACTGGAAATAGGAGGGCGGAAGAGGGAAAAGGCGGAAAAAAAATAACAACAACAAAATATTTTCATCCAGATTCGTACATACACGACAAATATTTGCTAAAGTGTTTGCACTTAGATAACACCTCCGATCTTTCATTTAGCATTTTGTCCTTGTTTGGGTAGGTGACGATCGTTAATTTTTCCTCTTGGAATAGCTTACAGTAGATTCCACGGACTCTGCCAGGCTTCACTTTTTTACTGATTTTGCACTTTATGTGTGGAACTCTAACATTAACTCACTTTAAACTCCGAACACAATTCGCCAATTTTTTTACCATTTCTATGGCTCTCGATCCTAAAAGAGGTAGTATAGTTGTAATATCTCCTCTTAAATTGGCACTCTGTGCAACCAATGTATGTTTTATTACAATTTTTGCCGTCATTGACCTCTGCTGAGGAACCTGCCGTCAAAGGACAATTATTATTGTCTCTGAAGTTGCATAATTTCGTTTTTATCTCCCCATCTCTTTCACCTTGTAATAGTCTGTGTCTTGTAATAATGTTTAATAAGTTACATCTGCAACTGTAGCTGAGCTTTACTTTGCTTCTGTTAAACACATTAGCTAGGACAGAATTACTTGGGAAATGCTTATCCAAAAGCTTAAAAAATATTTTTCCAATTTTGGTTTTCAATTGCAGGTTGAATGGGGGGGTGTTGGTTAAACCAAATCACGTCCCTTCCCCTAGTTGTACGCCTTGGGCGGGCTGCTGGTAAAAAAGGACAAACCAGTATTATGGACTTCACTTCTCAATGCTTACTCATACACCTTCTTTATGGTTGAAAATCTCCTCTGGATGAATTACGGGAGATTCTACTTTCCATCCCTTTAGGTATTTACTTGATAACACTTGCTGAGTGCTTGGATTTGTTATTTACATATTTAAGGTTGGTATTCGGTTTTAAGTATGGCAAAACAGTGCCAGCAGTGATGTTAAGTTCTACATTCAAAAATTCGATTGTTTTCTTATTTTTTTCGACGGTGAACTTATAGCCCAAATTTTTGAATACTTCGAAGGACTTCTTTCTAATAAGATCGTTAGCTCTTGTATTGACAGGTACACACATTAGACCATCGTCCCTGTATAATCCTTGGTTATCCATATGGACTAACTTGTTCATTTTACTTAGTATATAGATACCTATTAATTCGGATGCCTCTAGCTTTCAAAAAAAATATTGGCAAAAGAAAAAGATATCAAAGAAACAAAGAAAGTACTAGACAAAAAAGATATAATTAATGAGTCTAGACAAATACAAGAGAAAGAATGCCAATGACATTTCGAAAGTTTATTATTCTTTCGAAAGTTTATTATTTTTATCCACGGATCTAACTAACGCCTTTAAAGGCGTTAGTTAGATCCAGTGACAGGACCCAAAGAGTGTGAGTTCAATACCTGGATAAGGCGGTGAAGAACTTGGTGAGGGGAATTAACAGGAGATAACTGATAACTGACATCCATTAGACATGGCACGTGGAACTAGAACGGTCTACCCCAGTGAGCGAAATAAAGGGTTCAGTTCGACATTACAACCACCTGAAGAAGGCCGGAGCGTACAACGACCGAAATGTTGTAATAAATATGGCGACAAAGATGAGGACAATAGTCCCAATAATGTAAATAGTGTACATAATACCGCATCTCAGATATATAGACAGATACGTCAAGCGATGTAAAAGTGTTCTCTTTCGTGTCCGAAACGGTTCCGCAGTGAGGATTGGGCTATCCTCACTGGATCGTTACATAATGTACATGTCGACATTAGTAATAAAAATAGTTAAATTAAAATTCTCTGTGTTTGAAGCATTTCATTGGTGAATCAAAACAATGTTCGTCGGCCGAGAGATGATGGGATGAAATCACCCCATACAATGGGCTATTCAACAAATGGCAACACGACCCGGAATTTCATGCTTAATCTTCAGCTGTTCTACTTAGCACCTGAAGATTGCGTTTTGCATGAAATTCGGAGTTGTGCTACTGGTGAGGAATAATATGTATATTTATTAGTATATACTTAATAACTCTGTTATATTACACCGAGGACTATTTACATCAGCACTCAATGTGCGATATCATATATATATATATATATATATATATATATATATATGTATGTATGTATATGTATGTGTGTGTGTGTGAGAGAGATAGCGAGTGAGCGAGAGAGAGAATATTATTGGAGCATTTATCTAACTTCCATTGCCCTTCTGGTTTAGTGTAAAAGATGTTTTGAATTTTCAGTTTTAAGACTTGTTTGCCGTTCTTACTGAGAATTCTGCGTTAACAGAAGTTTCATTAATGTTTTAACCAGGTCAGTATGTAGTATTTATTATTAACCTGTTTTTCCTTTTGAAAACTGTCAAGGCATCTTTTCATTATGTCAATTGAATCCCCAGATTTACTTTATTTTAATCATTTCTCAGTTTCTCTTTAAGGACGCTGCCATATATTTTCTTTTTTAGTTTAAGAGAATGTTAACCTTTTATTTTATTTAGCAAACAGATAATCAGGAAAACCATTTGTTCATATTTCTGGTTAATAGGTAATCAATTTTCAACTGAGAATCATAGAATATATATTGAGATGATCGAAATATTTTCTTTTACATCTAAGATGTGAAATATTAAAAAAAAGCCTTATAGCGTCTATTGACAGCGTTTATTGAAAGCTGGGATTTTAAATGAATTTAGTAACCGGTAGAATCCTTGAAAGTCCCGTGAAAGATTTCGTCTGTATCCCGCTTCATGCGTTACATCATAATGAACAATTTGTAACCGTTATAGAGTCAAGCTTAAAAGTTTATTAAAAAAATTCGAATAACTTCAGCAGTTTTTTACTTTTTTGGTCTTGATATGGAATATTTTAAAATAACACTAAACCTCAAAAGTATGGAAATACATGTTTTTTTTTCTTCAAATATCATGTCTTTTCGGAATGTAAGGGATCGTGGCTCTAAACACATTTTAATTTTCTGGGAATTATCATGGCTTGTTAGGAAATATAGCAAAATGGTTTCCTATTGCTCATTCCATTGTTTTGAATTTAGACGTAACCTTGACCAATCTTCATTGCAATTTAACTGGTGAGATATTAAGTGTGGACTCTTGCCTTTTACATGGGCATTAGTTGAAAAATTAATACAATAGACTAGGCCGGAATTAGGTAGGTCGATGTCATTTTCTTTTCCGACAAACATTGTGCAACCTGCACATATGGTCGAGGCATACATTCATTGAATATAGACATGTATTTTTGTACGAAACAAGAAGTTACCATTATTAAAAAATTTAAAATACATTCCTCGTTTACATTTCCATATAACACTTGTATAAATAGATATCTTTTATATGCGTCGTGATGCATGCATATTCATTCACGTATGTATTCAATGTGATGAAAATAATGATTGATGAAGTTCAATTTATTTTAATGATTTTAATGAACAGATAGAAATAATTATTAGCTGCTTTTTGCTAACATCTGCTTCATAGATTTATAACTCTCACTGTAGTTTGATGTTTACTAAGAAAAACGTTACGAACATTGTTCATTTAATGAATTCTATCCACGCAATGTACTTCAATCATATGACCCTATTTCAAGTGAGGCTAAGATTGCAATAAATCTTCTTGGGCGCCGACCGTAGATTGAGACATAACTCGACACCAAGACGATTATAAGGAGTTCGATTCTCGCTGGATGTTTGACTAGTATAACTTTGTGTTACATGAAATCCAGTAAATGTATCTATTGAAGGTTAGAACGACAAATAGGAATATCAGTTTTTCTTGAGGACCAACTTAGTGAGTGTCGGCCGCGTTGAGTGCCTGACTGACTGACGAAAATGGTTAACAGACTAAAATAAGCTCGAGAATATATACTGAGGTTTCCACTATAGTACGACAATTAATATGCTAATAGCAAAGGCCATTTTCACTGGAACATGTAGAGTCTCACTGGATTCTTGCTTTATTTGGGTCTAGCAGAATAAAACGTCTTTAGTAAATATGGTACTTTAGAACGATATTTAACAAGCTCATCTTTCTTATGTGCCGGGTGAAAGCAAGCTTTTTCAATTTTTACAAATGTTTATATTTGTTATGGTCCGGTTTTTTGTACCACGGTGATAGTCCAAGGTAGAACCAATAAAGAAGAACTCGAACACAGGCATGGAATAACACAGATATATTACAAACAGGAATATATACAGAGAAGTAGAAGTGTTAGTATGAACAATCAGGTTTAGTAGAGATAACAATGTAGTCTCGACCAGTATCACTATTCCAATGTCTTGCAGTAATTGTCTGAACGCGACTCTTGACTCGACTTGAACTACTGACTCGACTATATTTAGTCGTCCCCCCCACGAGGGCGTCATGTGGCACAAGGCCTTTTTAACGTGGGCATTTCTGAGCCATTAGGCTCGGCTAAAAAAAATAGCTTCCATTTGAACCCGCATAAACGGGTTCAGGGCCGGTTTTACCTCCCCCGAAGGAGACTCCGCCCTTCGGCGTAGCCTCCTTCGGGTTCCTCCCGCCCGTAGGAAGAGAGTTCAAACCGAGCAGTCTGTTCAAAAGTGAACTACTGACTCGACTCTTTGCCTACTCCTGAGGCGCAGTATTTATTAAGTATGGAATAGTCCATTATTATTATTATGGGTAAGATCCCATAACAATATTGTATGAAGATATCATGACGAATGGATAAAACTATTACCGTCAATTCTCAGTGATTCCTGCCTTAAATCTTAATCGGTGACAATCATTTTCGGCTTAATTTTCAATATCTAACATCCAAATTGTTCGGCTCAACTTTCTTACGTAAATTGTATGTAAGAAATCAGAAAGTTCAATGTTTAATCAACATATTTCTCTGTCGTATTTGTTTAATAAATTCTACTTATGATATCACGGGTTGCATAATTATCGAACTTCATTAAAAGAATAATTGGCAAATAATTAATGTTAATTTTTGCAGTATCATTTTACACAATCGAATCTTCTTAATTTGCTTTTTGATAGCAATATGTGACAGAATTCACAGATTGGAAATAAAATCAGTGTATCTGATGCGTAATTAAGAGCAAAATACTGTAAAATCTCAATAAGTGAATCTATTTATAAATAGAAACGATGACTTACTGATCACCTGCAATAGCCAAAAGGTTTTTTAATAGTTGCAACATCTTGCCATGTAATTAACAAAACAATATATATTATTCCAACTGACAGCTCCTTTTTTGTCTCAAACTGAAAGGCGATGTTAGTTGTTAGTTTCCAGTCATTTGTTGACAAACCTTTCTTCAATCGATAGATACTGTGTATCATATATTTTATGAGTAAAAAAAGAAAATAATGGCTTAAATGGGATGACAAAGTTAACTGCTTGAAATGAACATTGATCTCTGAAACATAAGGGTTTTTTTTTCAGTTGTTTTTTTTTTTCCTTTAAATTTTATTGCTGCAGGGAAATTTGATATCCACCCGTTCCCGTTAAAGGAGTTTATTTCGTTCTAAACAATAAATACACATACATTAATAGGAAGATTTTAAAACAGGTGTCATATTGTTTCGTTTTTGGTGTGCTGAAAAGTTCTTTATTCGACCAAAAAGCGATTCCATAAAAATTATTTATGGGAAGTGGGTGAAGCTGAAAATGTTCAGGATCTTCTCGTATAATTTTGTATTTATAAATTATTTCAGGCTGTTATTTACTGAGTGGAAACATTAACGTTCATAGTCAACTTGTGAAAGCCTTAATAAACATAATATTTAGTAGATTTTTTAGTCAATATAACTTTATTGTACGTAGTTTATGAAGTCAGCTACTCAAATTTTATAGTCACATCCCGCAGATCACTTAGGGAATTTACCATCAAATGCAGTGTCTGTTAAGAACATAAACGGTGCATGTTGCATAAACTGACTAAAAGATAAAAAGGCCCCAACCGAGATAAGAAAAGAAGGAAACTAATACGATAATAGATGTGGCAGAAATATTTTCAGTGTAAAACACGCCGAGTTCAAAACTGGGAACTTTGTGAAGAAAACAATTAAGGCTACGAGGGAATAAATGAAACCTAATAATTCCTCAATTCAAAGTACGAAAAACATCAAGACTTCAAACTTTTCGAAGAGGTGATGAATTTGGTAAACCCCACCGACATCAATAACTAAAAGGAAGATAAAAACAAGACAAATACTGATACTGAAAATACTTCATCAACAAATTAAGAAAACAGCGTGGGCATAAGGTATTTTCCTGATTTAAAAAAATGGAAGCCATTTTGATGCTGACGATGATGGCGCCACCTTTTATCTTTCCTTCTTTTCTCTATTTCGTTTCGTTTCTTTCTTTTTTTACATCCTACTTCTGTCCACTCTAATTAACATTTCCTTTTTTCCTCACAATTTCATTTGTCTTCTAATTATTCTCTGCTGTATTTCTGTCCTGTTTATTTTCTTCCGTTTTCCTTTAAATTTTTCTTCCTTCGCTGTTTCCTTTACACTTTCATTTTTCATGCCTTCCGTCCGATGTTATTTTCTCTTTGTTTCTTATTCTATATTTTATTTATAATATGTATTTCTTATTTTTTCTAACTTCAGACTTACTACTTTCTTTATTATTACTTACTATTATCTGTAATTTTCTCTTTTACTTCTTCTTGCTCATCAAATTTTCTTACGTGCAATTTGCATCTTTCCCCTTCGTATGTTCTTTTTTGTTCTCCATTCCTTTTACTCTCTTTTTCACCATTTTGCGGTCTTCAATCAACAGTAAAATTATACGCAGATTTCAATGAACAACAACTAATAAATTATACGACGTTGACAGAACGTCTGCTCCATTGCATAAAATTAATAATTCATTTATTTACTTTGCTGTAGTTTTAGACATTCAATTATTTATTGCCTCGTTTATTTTAAATTCAGTATGGTTGAAAATTTTTAATTATTTCATGTTAATTTTACTTCCACATTTCTTTCGCCAAAAATTCTGCATAAAATTATTATAGAGCCACCGTAAAGAATTTTTTTTTTAAATTCAAACAGATCACTTAATCCATGCAAGGAAGCCAGTTCTGGTGATCATAAATAAAGAAAAGAAAACTTGTCTAATATAAAGTTTCACTGTTCCTGTCGGCATCAGAGTAAAATCGAAATTTAGTGAAAATTTGGAAAATTCTTGCAGCGAACTAAATACATATTGACTTATCAAAATAACTGTATACATGATAAATGACATATTTTAAGGAGTCCAGAATGACTTTACAGAAATATTGAAAGAAAGGAAAATCTGTGGAAGAACAAAAATATTTTAAACAAAAGGATTACTTGAATGATCTCAAATACTGAGGAGACATCATTTGAATTGCAGCGAAAGCACATCCGATACAAGTGAAAAACTCAATGTATACAATAGCCATAATAACATATTAAAAACAATAATTATTAATTATTGTTACAGCTCAGAATAAATACTTCATCAAAAAATATACAATGCCATAAAAAACAGCATATGTAAAATGGGAAAGTGAGATTAAACCCAGTTAGGATCGAACTGATTCAAGCAGGAAGAGTCATTGAGACTAGTTTTCGTAGCACGATTCAAGTCCATCTCTCGACTTACTAAGTTTATGATTGTAATGACGAAAGTACACAGGTGAAGGCTTTAAGAAAGCTTTATTCAACTGAGAATACAAGGTTCGCCTATAGTATCCTTTTATATTCCCAGTAAACAGAAATAGCTCTCTCAAAGAGGAGAGAAGAAAGCAAGGAGAGACCACTTTTTGTTTTAATCATACGCGATGAATTTATTCCATTTTGCCGGCATTCTGCGGATTCTGCTGGAACGTTTTGGTAAGTCAGTATTCTGGGTTTCTGTGTTCGAAGTCTCGTCGTGACTGGTTTTCTCCCTTCGTCCCGTGTTGAAAAAAATCACGTCTCCTTTGTGCGATCTGCTGTGATTGTGATTCTAAATCAGTTTGGGGATGATATCGTTTCTTAGCTATCAAGCGATATTCCATTACTGGCTTCCCCTGGGTCCTCTGCGACACCACAGATGATACAGACTCAGTATCCGATACATGCAGTGAGTCGGTTGAAGAGTCCCACAGCTCAATACTGCCCGGCTGACCTTCAACTGCAGTGGAAGGGTCTCGATATTTAGAACCCCTCTTTGTAAGCTATATCAGGTTTAGGTACATCTGTGCGTGCGAGGTCTTTCAATGAAACAGTAGATTGTTTCTCCTCAGGGTGGCGCAGGAGGATTTTATTATGACGGACGTACTGTCTCAGAAAAACCGTTTCTGGTTTAGAGAGCCATGAAGGAAATGAAGTTCCCGCTGAGCGTCTTCGTTGAAATGAGAGGAACCTCTCGTGAAGCGTAGCATTTGTGGCTGTACATAGAAATGTTCTGATAGCATACAGATTCGAGCAGGAGATCTTCCCAGTGAGAGATCGGACATTTGCGATTTGCAGCGGATAGTTGTATGCCGTTGTACCGTTCACATTGGCCATTAGGGTGGTAAGGATTCGTTCTGCTTGTGGCCACTCCTCGTTCCCGAAGAAGTTGTTTCAACTGCTTAGACATAAAAGAAGCTCCGCAGCCTGAATGGATGCAAGCTGGAACCTCAAAAATAGCGAATAAACTGCATACGCATTCTATCAACGAATTCGCTGATATGTCCGGACAGGAAAATTCAAAAGGGAATCGTTTATATTCATCGATCACCGTTAGAATGTAGCGGTTCCTATTTTCTGACGGTAGGCGACCCTTAAAATCCTTTTTTTAACCTCTTACATGGTCCAGTGGCTTTTCTACGTGACCCAACATAAGGCCTAAGAACTGCTGTTTGTGTTCCGCGCATATTTCAAGCGATTTTATCTTCTTTTTTAGTTGTCTGTGGAATATGATAGGTTTCTGGTTCGTACCACATGTCTCATCCTTGTTATGCCCGTGTGGCAGGGTTCATTGTATAGGGTATGAAGCTGATCTATGTTTGGTATTGAGCAATAGTGCATCTACTGCAGCATTCTCTTTGCAGGTCAATAGCTTACGTCAAAAGAAAAACGGGAGAGTTTAATTCTCCATTTCGCTATTTTATCATTCTTAATTTTGCTAATTGTTCTGGTGTTGAGCATAAATGCGACGAACTTTTGATCAGTGATTAATCGAAAATGTCGACCTATCAAGTAGTGCTTCCATTTTCCGAGTGCCTCCACTATAGTATAGAATTCTTTTTCAATTGCTAAGTGTCGCTGTTCCAAGTGCGACAAGGTCCTTGAAAAAAAAAAATGCAACAGGGCGTCCAGATTGCCTTAAAGAGGAAGCAATTGCACAATCTGTCTCTACCCTAAGAGGAATGGCGGGATCTCTAGCCGTAACTGCCGAGTGTTTATATCCCTTTTAAGATATTTAAAAGCCTTTATTGCTGCAGAAGAAAGAGGAAACTATCCACTTGTACCAACGGATGGATTTTATCTGAAAAAGAAGCAATCAACTGTGAATAGTGTGCAAACATACCCATAGCTAGTTTTAGACCACACATACTACTAGGAATTGGCAAGTTTATTAGCGATTTCACTCGTTCCGGATCTGGTGACATTTACTCACGGTGTACCCCAGTAAATTAATGGTCTCTACGCGCAAAAAAAAACCTTTGTCAGTATTTAATGTGAGATTATATTTCTCAGTAGCCGCCGTGAATTGTTTCACGTTACGATTGTGATCTGCATGGTTGCGTCCGCATACGGTTACGTTGTCAATGTATGCAAAAATGCCTTCCAATCTTTTGTCACTAATAATTTTATCCATAATTCGCTGGAAGCTGGCATCACCATTCGTTACTCTGAATGGTATCCTTTTAAAATGATAGAGGCGACTATTTGCCTCAAAAGCTGTGTAGGCCCGATCTACAGTCACTTGGTGATAGGCGCTTCTGAGATCTAGCGTGCTGTACACTATATATTTCATAATTATAATTTCGTCTATCCGTGGTAGTGGGTAAGCCTCTAATAGAGTGAACCTATTTGTGGTTTGAGAATAATCAATTAGTAATCTTTTTGTGATTATAAGAAGATGTTACTAATACCTGGACCTTCCATAGAGACTCACTTGTTTCAATGATTCCTTCAACGAGCATTCTCGTATTTTCCGCTTTTATAAATTGTTTGTCCTTAAGTGAGTATCGTCTTGACTTCATTTCTATAGGCTTACAGTCTGGAGATAAGTTATTGAATAGTGACGAGTATAGGACATTGACTGCTGTTAATCTACAAATACCGAGGGCTGGTTCGAGTCCTCTAAAGGAATCTCGATACTAGAATGATGCTTTAGAAAGTCATGCCCCAGTATCTCGTCACTACAGAGGTTCGTCATTATCGAGAATTTGATGTTTCCATATAAAGTGTTTCTTAACTGTAAGCTAACCAGGTTGTATCCAATCACTTGTAATGTTAAGGAAGCACTTGCCATAGATACCCCGATTAGAACTTCGAACAATCTTCCACTTATTAGCTTTCACAATGCTGAAATCATATAACCACCAGAATTGCCGGTGTCAATTAGAGCAACAGTAGCAACTCCATTAACTGCAATCTGCATTATGCTTTTTGAAAGACAGTCCGGAGAAGCAGCTGTTACGGTGGATACAATAAAAGAAGTAGTAGTATTTTTAGAGTGTGTGGACTGACAAACTTTTGAAAAATGTCCAAACTTCCTAAATTTGTGACATCTAGCATCTGTAGCTTGACAACAGGACCAAAGTGGTTGACCGAGTCAACAAAAGTAGCATTTACGACCTGTGACAGCAGCAATGGTAGGCAGTTCTAAAGGTTTTAGAGTATCTGGAATTTTCTGGTTAGAAAGAGAAGTCACAGAGGAAAGACTCATGTACGTAAGTGGGTAAATGAGAATAGTGAGCATTCAGAGGAGCATCGACAGTATCAGTCTGTAAGTAGAACACAGACTGTTTTTGGCCTACAGCAAACATATAGGCCTGCTCGTTTTTATTTAGATCTGTATTTTCAAGTAGTCTTTGCCTTACCAGGGCATTCTGTAGACCGTTGATAAAAGTATCCAGAATATGCCTATCTCGAATTTCTTTGGCATTCATTGACCGGAAGTTACAGCCCTTGATTGGGGTTCTCAATTATTTTAGGTACTGTTCCAACGATTCACCATTTAGTTGTCTCCGGATAACCAGTTTATGTCGCGAAAAGATTTTCTTTTCTTTGGTTTTCCTTTAGTAGCTTGTAGTATGTCCATAGCTTCCTCATAAGTGGAACAGTCCAGGATAATTTCACGTATGGGATTTATAATTAGTTAAGATTCCAAGCTTGCCCAATAGCCGATGTGGGGTTTCTGCATGTACCTCTTGTAAGAGGTTTTCGAGCGTCCAGTGCATTTCAGAGTCTGTAATCTGTAGTCGAGCCGCTGTGGGCGCATTAATTGTTCCATGATGGAGAAATATTCTCAGTTGAATAAACTGTAAGGACAAAAGTACGCAGGTGTAGGCTTTAAGGAAGCTTTATTTGACTGGGTATTTATTTCTGATTTATACAGAAATTGTGGCACATGGCAGGGGGTGGAGAAAAATAGGGGGATGTCTTCTTTAGCTATCCTAGTTAATCCGACTCACAACCCAATTATTCATTACAATTTACTCATTCACCACAAGAACTTTTCCATCACCTCTCAATCCTAATTACACCAAAATACCGCATATTCGCAGGGGACTTAGAAAATATCACATGACGTAAAATTTTTTAAAAAGTATAAAAATATATAAAAATTTCATGATTCATGAAATTATGTGGGTGGGGTGGAGGGATGAACCCAGAAAACAACTAAAAATGTAAAACAAAGATAAAAGTAAAAGTAAACAAATGTTAGTAGGATCCGCCCACCCCGCAAAATAATAAGAATGGCCGCTGTATTCTGCCAATTGACAGAATCAAGAAGTACACTCCCTAATGGGGAGGGTCAAAATAAATGTCGGAATGGGAAAAATCAAAAGCTGACTCAGCCGTGATAAAAACAAAACTGGGTCGCCAGGGGACAAAAACAAACTGGGTCGGCAGGGAATCTCGATGTGGGTCTTAACAAAAGAGAATGACAGGAAACAGGCCGGGAAAAACACTTATTCAAATTAACTAGGAAAACAAAATAGTGTCTAACTTGACCAGAGGAGGGTTCAAAGGAAAACGTACCGTTGAATCAAGGGGACTTAAAAGAGAAAATTAAGGCTCCGTCCACATGAACCAGGCTCGCCTCAGTCGCCCACCTTTCGCTGAAATCTCTCGAAATCAAACGCTTTCGATCAGCTCTGATTTTTACCCTAAAGTAATGGTTAAGGAAAACAACCAGATCGTGATGCGAATAACGTTCATCCAGCAAGATTCCCTACTTTTGCGACGTTCACGCCACCATTCTTGCCATGGCTAGCAACGTAAAAAATACCATCCGTTTCACTCAAGAGAACGGAGGTGACATATTGTCACACGCGTACGCGAGATCAATGGCATGAGCAAAGCGGGCGACATACGAGCCGTCAACTAACCGGCATAATCACAGAAAGGGCGGACAATGGTAGAAGGCGTGTGAAGCCGTTTCCTCTAAGCCAAGGTCACACCGATTACAGTCTGGAAAGTCTGCCTCACCCCATCTGAAGGTTACATCATTGAGAGATAGCACATTCCGAATCAATCGCCAGCTAAGCAAAAAGGACGCAAATCTGATGCTGACAAGCCAAGCCGGTCATACAAAGGATCCTTCGCGACCCCTTCCACTAATTCTTGTTACAATAGTCTCTGATGCCGAGAAAGGTCATTGAACAGAGGAATGAACTTCAAGGCCGACCGACACTCGCTTAGGAAACTCGACAACCTTCCACGACCGCGACTGATCTAAGTCTGGATCGACGCTCTGACCTTTGCGTGTACTTCTGACCAATTCTTCTCTAGCTGGAGTCCGGTCCAAACCGCAGTCCAAGAATGCGGACGGGTCAATCAGTCCAATAAAAAGGCCTCGAAAGCACGACCCCCTTCCAGGCATTTAACCGCAAGCCGGAAGACTTGTTATGATTAAACTTGGCTCCTGTCACTCTCTTGTATTGTTCAAGCATCTCCTGTACCACATTAATGTCACGATGGCACGATACAAAAATGGATACATCATCGGCGTACGTGGAAACCGTAGCTCGAGCTCTACCAGGGAAAACGATGATTCCGCGTAGGGCCGGACAACACACCCTGTCCTTCATCCGGCAAAGGAGGGTCTCCAACGTCATAGGGTAATGTAAGGGCTACAGCCGATAGCACGGCCGAACCGACCAAGACAGCTCAAAAGCGCTCGATCGCCTTCCGTTCCCCTTTACCACAGCACTGGGTGAGCGATACAGAAGGCTGATCCACTTGCAAAAGTCGTGTTCGAATCCGGCCGTCTGCAGAACAGCAGTGAGTACTGATGGTCAACCCCGTCAAATGCCATGGACTGATCCAAATTAATCAGCGCGGCTCACTTGTCGTCTTTTACACCATTGATGATTAGATGCAGGTTGAATTGAATCGTTCGCCCCTCACAGTACAAATCTGCTCGGGTTCCAACAAGCTCACGACAACTGACTGTAACTTCACCGTCAGGATGTTGGTCAAAATCTTTAACTCTGTTTAGCAGACTTATGGATCTGTAATCATGTAATTCCCGCCCAACACCCTTGACCTTTTTCAACAGCGTAATCACACCCCTGGAAATCCGGTCGGGGGTGACTACCTGCCGGAACACCACTGTCAAAATCGTAGAACAGACCATCAAGTCCCGGAGACTCGCCTCTGCCGTACCCCTTCAATGCCAAGTAAATTCGCCCTTCGTGATCTCACCCTCGCAGCTAGCTGCTTCATTCGAGGAAAGTCAGCCAAATAGTTGCCAGATTCGTTGCCACTGAGACCAGGTTCTTGAAATGCCACCGAAACGCATTGCACATGTTTTTGGTCGCCCCCAGAGAACGCCCCTACAGAATAATGACTTCGCGAATGTATTGATCGGAACCTCGAGGGGTCTCTTCCTTGCACAATTCCATGCTCACAGTTTCGTTATATCTAACTACCTGATAGCGCTTGCTAGCCTCCACGCTTCAGGGCCTGCCTAGCTATGGCAGTCTCTAGGAAATCACTTTCCAGCCACTGCCCGGACGACTATCTTCTTTTTAGCCTTATCTAGAGCGAGTCGTTGGCTAAATTCAGTGGTGAAGGACCTAATCCTATCCTTAAGCCTCTCCCACTACTTATTCCCAATAACTCCCACGTTAATTCCCGTTAGAGGAGTCGGAACCTTAGACGTGGAAGCGGACAGGCTCCTTGTCATACTTGAGGCATCAGGTCAATTATTTTTGCTGGCGAAGTAGAGACAGAATTTTTTTGGTAATTTTCCCCGGATTTCTCCGCTCTATTCCGGCCAGCCTTTTTCTCTTTTTCTTTTGTAATCTCCCCCTCCTCCCCTTCTTCCTCATCCCTCACCCTTTTCAAAGAGGAGGCCTTTGGCGGCAGCATATCTTCCGAATGGCACTCATGTATTCGGTTTGCAAATGTAATGACCAAAATGCTGCATTTTGCTTCTTTTTCTGAAGCTAGCAATAAATTCCACATAGCATTTGAGCGTTATACAAAGATCTTTGGGACTATCTTAAGACTTTTAGTGCCTCTTCCACGGCCTCCCTGCTCACGTCAATCAATTTACGGGATTTTACATCCGACGTTAGATGGCTATGGTCCTAGGAGTCACTGCATTTAATACCTCCGGGATAGTGAGTAATTCGTTTCCCTTTATAACATCATGATACTCCTCCTTCATTCGGTTATAATAGGCCGCATTTATTTTTTGCTTATTTTTATTCCAAACACAGATGGACTTGGAGATGGTGTCTACGTTTCAGTAACAATAGGCTGGGGAGACGGTCATTTTGGTTCTGGCCTCACCCCAGCACATAAACACGAAAAAGTTCAAAGAAAAAAAAAATAGATACACGAAAATATAACAAATATAGAACAAAATACAAAGGCAAACAAATATTCCACTTAAAGTGAAAGTTAATAAGAAAAAACTCGAAAGACAACTTCAGAAAAATGCTGGGATAGACGCCAAGCTTTATTTAACTGAGAATGCAAGGTTCGCCTATAGTGTCTTTTTATTGGCCCAGTAAATAGAAATAGCTCTCTCAAAGAGGAAACAAGGGGAGACCATTCTTGATTATTCATAACAATGATTATGAGGTTGCAAGACTAGCGATCATCTAATGAGAGTATAGATCCTACTTTCTTTTTTAGTTTCATTATATGGATCTCTAATATCATTTAATTTTATACGTAAATCTGCTGATATTTAAATATCGTGCTCTAAATATCTAGCTTCTGTTATTTTGAGATAAATAAAGTAATTGTTGAGATTATGAATTTCATTCGTGCATCTCTAAAAGAAAATTGAAAGAAGCTTGCAGATAAATAATTCGAGCGGGGGTGGATGTCAAAGTAGTGAAATCAAAATAAGGCGTGTAGTGCAGTACAACTTGTAACGTATGGAATCATCGGTTTTACATTGTTTTAAGACAGAATACTTTGGTACAATCAGTGCAATTACTGCCTTTATTGCTATTAAAAGCAATTTTCTGAAAGTAAAACAAAACACGGCTTCTTTTTATACCGGCACACACATATGAAAATCTTAGGCTGACCCAGCCAAATCATGATAATGGCAAAAGTAAGATATAGATAGAAGAAGGTACCCCACCCGCCAAAAAAAAAAAACCAGCAAAAAAACACTTAAGGCTAACAGAGGCTTTTAGTTTTCACATTGAGACAATATTTCAATAGCGTTTCAGAGATGGTGTGATCTAGTTGTTGGTGTCAGCGCTACAGAGAGAATAAAATGTTTCTTTTTTCCAAACAGACTGTGCACTTAAAGATGGCAGGACGATGGATCGAGCGAAACATATTAGGAGGAAAAATATGATGAATTCAAGAGTCCGAACAATTATCAAATGTATGACGACTTATTTCCATAGAGATTGTACACCTGATGGCGACTGCGGAATACCGGCAGAAGCGAAACAAAGATCAATCCTTAGAGTCTATTTTGTTTATTTCTATACATCTACTCCCTTGTTCAAATTAATTGAAATAACCGCTTTAGTCTCCTTTCTTTCGCCATATGATCAGTTTTAGAACCACTGAAGTAACAGGGTGTAAGTGATTCCTATTTTCCGCTCAGATTAGATCATTTTCAGTGGTGTGCAGTAATACGAATCTATTTTCGAAGTGTATGATGAAATTAATTTGCGTCATTTGTGATTGCATCAGATTTTTATCACGCCCAGATACTGTTGTCTCGACTGTAGATTAGTTGTCCTACAGCCATAGTCCACATTGGACATTACTGCAAGGAAGCGGACTCAAATTGTAACGCTGCACAAAAACACTGGCAAACCTTATCATTGAGCAAATCAAAGTACTATAGACTTGCCCGAAACTCTCCTGCTGCAAGGAACGACTACGCGGAATGGACATACGACGTACTAACATGTGCACTGGGCCATGTTTCATTGGGAAAATACGAAAAAAAGTAAATAATAATTGAATTATTTGTTTTGTTGCAATTAATTTACACAAGGGTGTACAAGATTACTTTACTGACTGATACTGGAAAGGGTCTCTATTTGTCACTAGTCTGCATGAGGCAAGTAGGTTCTTTCATTTTGCTGCACAATCTTACTATTGCAAAGGTAATAGCATATTATTGAGAAGTTATATGCAATTAATCGATGTATGAAATGGTACTGGGAAGCATTCAGTCTGATTACGAAGAGATTCTAAAAGAATTCTGATGTTTGGTCATTTGTGTAGATTTTGGGGTATGGGTCAAGCCGAGAACTTTTCAGTTCATATCTCCGAGTCTCAGAAAGTTCTCATTTCCTATGAACATATCAATATCTCGACGAAAGTGGCAGTGTATGCATGCACCTACCCACGTTCTCTATGTTTATTTACAATGGCAAATGTTTGTTTGCCACAGGGAACGTATACGTTCCACACGTGCCACTATTTATTCGTATTAATCTTTGTACATCACCCTGTCCCCTCCTAACGCCTGTGAGCATCATGGGTTGTGTACATCGTCATACGTTGGACCAAAGATCACATCATAGCGCGTTTTTCACATAATCGATAATATGGCTCGTGTGTCAGTCAAGGAATTAGGTGAACCCCTACTTAGATCCCCCCCCTTGTTGAAAAGTGAAGCCGGTCGACATTCGTCCACCTTTCAGACAACTACGAGAGAACTATCAATCACTTTGACGTGGTTTTCACTCCCAGAGCGTCCGATTTGGCTCTAAAATATTTCTTGCTATCCCGCGTTATCTTTCGGGGTGGGAAGATCAGCTTCTTGGAGCTGGTTTGAAAGACGTGTTACCTTTTAGGCAGCCTCGAGAAATCATGAGTTTATTTTTAAAATGTTTTTGAATTTTAAGTATCGTGTTTTATGAGTTACTTTTTAAAAGCATTTTTTTTAAATATTCAACGCTACCAATTTTGAATCAAGTGTCGCTTTTATTACACATCATAGAAAAGAAATAGGCGTTCAACATATTTAAATTTTCCAGATATTTAGTATAAGTTCTTCATTTCGTTAAAAATCACAGCAAGAAATGTATACTTTATCAATTTTTGCACCCGCAGAAAAATCAGAACTCGGTTTAGAAGTTTTTGAGAAAAAGAAACACACACATATATATGTTATGGTCCGGTTCCTTGTACCACGGTAATAGTCCAAGGTAGAACCAACAAAGAAGAACTCGAAGGCGGATATGGAATAACACAGATATATTACAAACAGGAATATATACAGAGAAGTAGAAAATGGTTAGTACGAACAATCAGGTTTAGTAGTAATTGTCTGAACGCGACTCTGTTTCGGACTGCCTCGGACTCGACTGACTGACTCGCTCTGACTTGACTAACAGACTCCTGACGGACTTCACTCCAGACTTCAGACGGAACTCCCTGCTTCCTCTTGAGGCGCAGTATTTATTACGTATGGAATAGTCCATTATGTTATTATGGGTATGGTCCCATAACAATATACAATATATTTAAAATAAGAATTAAACATTTTCTGCACGCATACACACGCACATAAATACACACGTATATATATATATATATATATATATATATATATATATATATATATAAACCTTAATATGACCTCTAAAAATCCATTTCAGATGATAAGTTGTGGTGACAACGAATGTTATCTTTAGGTGAGCACAGTATGCCTCATTGTTGCCTGTATAAAAGTAATCAACTAAGAGGTTTTTCAGTTCATCTGTGAGCCTGCCAGTTTATAATGAGTTATAAGCGAGTTTTGTCTGTTTGTAGGAATTATATATCTAGAAGTTATCTTTCAATTTTATTTTTTTTTCATCTTTGGCAACTGGAATTTCACATAGATTTTTCACATAGGCTCATATATTTCTCTTTCATATTCGCGCCTGTCGAGTTTTAATTTGCTTGCTGCCCTTTTCAATTCAGTAGTTTCACTCTGAGTTTATCTATCATTGGAAGGTAGTCGCTCCCGCAGTTGGCACTTGACTATGTTCCAAGTGTAAAACGGCCTTCCTGAATCTCTTATTGATAGTTATAGTAGATTTGGTTTTTCGTTTCACCTCCTGGGCTTCTTCATGTCCATATACGTATTGGGTGTTCTTGAAACCAGTTGTTGTCTACTCCCTGTTCATTTATCTTTCACCATTGAGCCCAATTTTCTCCTCGTTCATTACGAGCTCCTAGTTCAAATATATCAACTATTTCAACATCTTTCTTGCGATTTACATTGAGCCCTGGTGTTGTCAAGCGTGCAATAAGAGTTTTAATTTCTTTTTCTGTACTTTGTGCTCTCGATGCATAAACAACTATGATGGATATGTTGAAAGTTTTTCCTTTCAGTTTAACAAGAATTCTTTCAGATAGATTTATAAACCCGAAATCGGAATCATCACATATGCTAGGCCACAAAAATTTCCTGAGCCGGCCAAGCATAAAATGAATACAATATGGGAACCAGTAACAAGGAGTGCCAGAAAAAAGCGATAATAACAACAAAATTGCAATATGAGCTCTGGTAAAAACATGTAATGATAACAGCAAAAAATAGTAAAAAATGATGCTGAAGACATTAGGTTTATAATACCCAGAAATTCATACACAGATGTCCTCAAGATCCGGTGAAAGGACTCAAAGATTGTGAGTTCAATATCTGGTTAAGGCAGTGGAGAACTTGGAGAGGGAAATTAACAGGAGATTACTGATAACTGACATCCATTAAAGATGGCACGTGGAACTAGAACAGTCTACACCAGTGAACGAAATAAAGGGTTCAGTTCGACATTCCATCCACCTGAAGAAGGCCGGAGCGTACAATGGCCGAAACATTGTAATAAATATGGCGACAAAGATGAAGACAATAGTCCGATTAATGTAAATAGTGTACATAATACGCCATATCAGAAATATAGACAGATAGCTGAGAGTTTCCATAATACATTGCTGTATATCTTGGTCTAATATCAGTCCTACTCCTCTTTTATTTCTCTCTCATATATGATCCTGTATTTGTCACTGATGAAATGTCCATTGTTTACCCACCTCGTTTCAAATACGCCCCAAATATTAACAATTACCTTGTACATTACCTGTTTTATATTTTCTAATTGGCCACATTGCTTTAGTATTGTGATATTCCATGTCCCGAGAATTTTTTTTTTTATGCGAGCAATCGCATGATGACAGTTCGGTGACACGTGTTACTCATGTCTTCCCTTGCCGAGCGAAGGATCAGTTCCAAGGAGTTTGACTCCTTTACACCATTTTACTAACAGTCGCTGGATAACGGTCAGGTGACACCTGTTGCCCATGTCTCTCCTTGCCTGGTGAGCAGTTAATTCCAATAAATTTCAAGCCTTCTTTTTTTGCAGAATCTTCGAGTAATATGGACGGAATTTCAGTGAAAGAATGGGCGGGAATTTTCATATCGTATAAATTTGTTTTTTTTATCTTATTCAATTGATTTTATTTATTTAAGTGTATTTATTTTTAATGTGTACGTGTATATTTTGGCTTCTAATCATCTTTTGCATGCCGAAACTTGAACTGAACAGTGAGTTATTTGTACGTATATTTTCTCAGTTTTCTTATAAATTTTCTTTTCCCCAAAAAGTTTTAATACTGGTCATCGGGTAAAAACCTTGTCTCACTTTGCAGTCGTGTATGGGAAGAGAGACAGAGAATATATATTTTGAAAAATAAATAAATTATAGAAATAAAAGAAGAAATGAAAGGATTTGGTTGGAGAAATTTGGACAAAACATCTTGGAATACAGAATGTTCTAGACATTCTTCAATAATTACCCAGCCTAAAAACCATAGACCAGTGATTTGATAACCAAAGTTAAAGTGCTGACTGTTCATCAAGTGAAAACCTTGACATACCGGTCGCTGCTAGTTGGAGTGATAAAGCTTTTAGATATGCAGAGTCACGGAGATAAATGGATATTTAGTAGGCAGGACCCCAGGTCTAGAAGGCCACCCATGGTTATAGACTGCAAGGAGCCAAGACCAGAGTTTATGTGTTACTGGGATGTGTTATGCGGTTCATATCGTCAAGTGCCTCAAACATGGAGATAGACTTTAGTGATGGTAAATGAGATGGGGTAAGCGCCCTCGTCGGCAATGGTTCTACTATAATTTATAGTTATACTGGAATTAGTTGCTAGGTGCAATGAGAATAAGATAACAGTGTTAGACGGAAAGGAGATCATATGTAGAACTACCGGTAAAGTAAAATTAACGGTGCATAAGATGAGGCTAGAATAACAATTGGGTGTGATGGATTTCATTGTAAAAAGTAATAGTGGACGGAATTAATGTTTGTCGAGAAAGAAATAATGAAATTTCGTATAATCTACAATAATTACACAATTGAAGAATGGGGAATAGAAATATTTTGAAACATGAGGAGAACATGAATATTTAACGAATGAAAACAGGATCTTGTGTGCAGAATGCTGAGTTCGGAGACGCCGGTATTGTTGAAGAGGTTGGGTTGCTAGGAGAGTTCCTTGAAGCTGATGAGCGAGAACTTCATTTGAGGAGAAATTGATAGAGGAAAGCCTTTTTTTTTTGCACCAATGAGAGAAAATTTCGAAATCTCAATGTTGCCTGTGATTTCAATTGTTTAGCCAACAAAGCATAAGATTAGATCATTGTTGAACTTTGAAAAGTGATGTGCCACACGGACGAAAATGTAATGGACGTGTGCACGGAGACTATGTGAACATGGAGATAGATAAAGGTGGGTAACTACGTTAATCGATTTGAAATCAACCTATTTATAGCTTCATACCTGTAGAAAATTGTAAAACTACCTGCTGGCCGACCATACAGTTAAAATGTACTGTGGAAACAGAATTATGTTCGGAGTGTCTGACCAGGGGGTGGTGTTTCGATTTAACTCGGCCACAGGATACTGGCAACAAACCTAAAACAATTTTTTGGTTAGGTGAATAAATGGGAAATAACGAATTCATATTCAGATGTTATTCTGGGAGATGAATCAATGGTGACGACGGAAAATGTGAGAAGTTCACATAGAAATTGTCTTCAAATTCTTTTTCAACATTATAAAGGGGAGAGGATTTGGGACTTGAGAAAGAACGGTATGAAAGAATTGATAATTCGGTGGAAGAATGAAATTCTGTGAATGAGTAATATTTAAGAGGGAATTGTTTTCTGTCTGTAGAATTTTACTGCTAATTGTTTACATCACGAATGAGGTTTGTACATGGAATAGACTGGTACGTTGAAGTAGATGAAAGAACAACAGTTAGCCTGAAAAAATATATTGTAGAAAAAGTGAAAAGTGAGGACCCCGTGTGACAAATATGGTATATAGCAAAAGTGCAAAAGCATTACAGTGGCTCGTGTTCTATTTGTAGTATAGCTATGGGTGTCTTGATGGAGGTAGAATGGGTAGATGTAAAAGATAAAACTTGATTGGGAAAAGTGCAATATTACAATTATCAATGTCACTGAATTTTAGGCAGTAACGAAAAATGGCAGTTTAATTCTGAAATGGGTACGACCAGACTTTGAAATTAAAACTGACTGAACGATGGTTTGGGGGATCAAATTAGTGATCAAGGTGAAAAGTGGGTATGAACTAATGGACCCGCGGAAATGGAATCCTAGAAGAGTTGATATGCGAATTTGGCTTACAACTGTTTTGAAAAGAGGGACCTGTTGGAACCGCATACCATGCATGATATGGTGTGGACATGAATGTGTTTCTAGTCAGGAATGTGTACTAGAAAGGTTGTCCATAAGGTGGGAGATAAATACGAATTATGCTATTCAGTCGACCTCGTGTCGAGCGTGTGTGACATGGCAGAAATTCAGGCTGCAAGTAATTAGAAAAGATTGGCCGTTGATGACACCCTCTACCGCAACGGAGTGTACCTGTCAGTAGTTGAATTTGGATCGGGCGTATAGCCGTATGGCAGGAGATTAGGAGGGAGATAAGTTTCCTTGATGGCGGCCGTGATAAACGATGTATTTTTTGGAAAGAGGTCTAGTAAGAGGAGTGTTGATGAACAATGGCACTGCATTTAGACCAGCAATGACGAAGGGAATGCTCGACTGCTGAATGTTAATAGCTATTTTAGAGTTGCATAGTAACTGAATAATAATGAGGCACCACAAAACGATTAAGGGCACAGACGAAAGAGGCTGCGTTTCGTTGTTCGGCGTCAGGACAGGAGGAGGAGGAGGAGTCAGTGCCGCAGAGTGCAGTATTTATATATGAGCAGATGCACCTACGAGCGGTACCGACAGCCACTAACAATGTGGGGCTAACCTGTATCCATCAGCGTATGAATCTAGCTGCTCTGTGCTAACTGCACATAGCAATGGTAGCGAGGCGAGGAGTAAGGACCAGAATGCGATCTTTGAATAATGTATTGTGGGTGGAATTCTCAAACACACCTTAGACGTAGAATGCATAGTTATATTATTCCATTATGAAGCGAGTTATCAGGAATAAGTTGTTATGGCTGAGAGGGGGGGGCCCGGCAAATATCATAATGAGAATAGCATCCGTGTTGTTTGTCACAATGGAATAAAAGCATAAAAATGTAAATTGACACAGTCTTTTAATTAACATTGACTAAGTTGATCTTTAAAATAATAAAAAAATGATTTATCACCCATATTTGAAGAAACTAGAGACGTAATTTAAGAATAAGTGAGCAGGTCTCTATAATTGAAAAACCGGACATCGCTAATCCGGGAATACTCGTTATTAAGTTTACATTTTTCTGATTGAGTCAAAAGGGTTCTTTGTGAGTGCATGTATATCACCGGTTAAATATTACATTGTCGTGCATGATAAGAGTTGCAATATTACCATATGGTGTAGATCTGGATAATAAAAATAAAACAGGTAAGCAAAGTCTTATACTTCTTAGCCATTAAGAAACAGAAAGGAAATCAGAGTTTCAGAGCGTTGATCATTTAAGATTAAACTAAATAGAAGATCGATTTATGAAAGACAGCATTAAAATGTGTATTGGCAAGAATCCTAGTTTAGACGTAAATTATATCGGCAAATCGAAGATTATTAATTAAAACTAAAGTACAACCAGTCAATAAACTAATTATATTGATAATATTCGTATACAAGAAAATGCAGAACAGAAAGATTTTTATATCTAATAAGTACACTTTTAAAATTTCTTATAATACGATACCATTTCTGAATGGAATTATTATGAATGAAATTACTACTACTACTACTACTAATAATAATAATAATAATAATGAAGATGGTTTGCATCATAGGCCCGATCATATTTTTTCAGCCGGCAGCATTAGTCAGTGTTCAAGCCTAGATAAATATATCTCCTTAATTTGAAGAGTGATATTGTATTTTTTCTTTCTAATTTTATTCGGCATTCTTCCATAAAAAATCTTATCTTATTGAATATCTATGACGATAAAATAAACAATGATAATAACTGCATCAATAACAAGAATGTCAACAAAAGAATACAATTATTATGAGGCAATTAGGGAGTATCATGACTAACAGTTTATCCTAGCCGAATAGGTTCGATCCTCATTGGGCGTCTGAGGAATGTGACCTCGCCCTTAAGCGAAGCTTAATAAATACAAAAAATTGACCATAAAAGCATCTGCAATGAAAAACAACCAAAAATTGAAGCAATAATAATTGCTGAAATTGTCATGTATATAAAATATAAGATTCCATTGAAAGTATAAAACACTTATATAAAAGAAGACAGTAGATGCGAAAATGTTTAAATTACACACACATATATATATATATATATATATATATATATATATATATATATATATGTGTGTGTGTGTGTGTGTGTGTGTGTGTGTGTGTGTGTGTGTGTGTGGATGTATGCATATTGCTTCCTAAGAATTTGATTCGATCTCCAGTTGATATTTTTTGAGCAGATAACGAAAGAAACTTTGCCACTCACTTTTGCCGCCATTTGGTCAATCTATTCGTCTGGCAATGTGTGTGGTCGGATTGTTCAATCACCGACTTGAATTATTTCACTCATTTAACCAACAAACGCTTGACTCACCATTAACGTCATTTATTCCAATCTGCAGTCTTCTTTATCAAATGGCGTCATCAATATTTATTTCAACGTCGACTATCAACCAAACCTCAAGGAATACTTGATTTAAAGATTTCACCTCTTGTTTTGGTTTGCACTTTCCAGGTAAGTATTTCAGATATTTTTCCTTAGTTTGAATTTCTTTTCTAAATTAATCGGTACGTCTCTTTCCATATCTTTCTATTTTTTTGTTGTTTTCTTTGTTTGAATTTCTTTCTTCACAACTTTTCCTTCTTTTCTTCACATATTCCGTTGATTCTTACCTTTTTCTTTTTCAGTAATTTTCTCTCCTTTACGTTTCTTTCTTTCTTCTTTCTCTCTTTCTTTCTTTAGAAATAATTTCTTGCTTATCTTTATTTTCCATTGTCCATTTTCTCTTGACCTTCTTTTAAATCTTGATTTTCATCTTTTCTTTCATTCGTTCCTTCCTTTCTTTCAAACGCCAACATTTTTCTTGTTTTCCCCTCTTATTTTCCCTTCATTTCTTCATAAACATTTTTCTCTATATATTTTTGCTTTTTATTTTCTTCTCCTTTCTTTAGATTTTTCATCATTTTCCAATTTCTTTTTGTGTTTCTCCTGTTACTTTATAAAATCTATTGTTTTATTTTTATGACAACATTTTCTCGGTCCTATCTTTTTTCTTCTCCAAATTATTCAAGTTTTTGCCGTTTCTTTCACATTTATTTTTATTTCTTCTTTTTTTCCGCTTTCACATTCAATTGTAATTTTGGATTAACTTGATGTTTTCTACACATCTCTATTTTTCATCTCGACGTATCTATCTATCTATCTATCTATCTATCTATCTATCTATCTATCTATCTATCTATCTATCTATCTATGACAGTCTTTTTCTATCTATCTATCTATCTATCTATCTATCTATCTATCTATCTATCTATCTATCTCAGTCTGTTCCCTATCTCTATATCTGTCTAGTTGTATATGTGAATTTATTTCGGTGAGTCGTGGTTAACGACATTTCTGATGAAGTGATTTCAATATTCACATGTGGTTTTGTGTCAGACGAGGAAATAATTAATAAGTAATTATAATATTAAGCATATATTTGTTTGCAATGTATGTATGTACTTATATGCATAGACAAGAATATAAACATATGGTTACTGCGAGACACACATACACATGTGCTCAAACACTCATATATATATATATATATATATATATATTTCTGTTTTTCGATACTGGAAACTAGTAAGTAATCACTGAAGCCTGGTTTGTGCCAATCTTTTTATAAAAAATCGCCCCTTTATTGCAGTATAAAAGGGTAGAGTCAGGAGGAAAACCTGCTGTCTACGACAGTACCAAATGTAATTAGGGGATTTTTTAATAAGTTAACGTGCGATCTTGAATCGTTATTGGGCCCCTAACATTAAAAAAAGAAACTCCGTCTCATATTTTTTCCTCGTTGGGTGATACATATTTTTAGGTTTATGCTTGATTAAATTTTATCTTTTTTATTTTTCCTTCCTTTTGACGCAATATCATCAACCATAAGCTAACTTTAAACATTAGGATAGCTTTTGGTCATTTTTCAAAAAAATCTTGTGTGTTTTCTCCATTCTTTACTCCCGCTCTGCATTTCAAGTTCCTATGCAATTCCTTTTTTTTCTAATTTGGAATTTTCTGTTAGATGAATCACACGTACCAGTGGCAACAAATAAACGACTCATTGCTCGACTGGTGAAGGAACTTAAAGTTAAATAAACAATAACTTCACGCTCGCTCCTTCCTTCCTTCCTTCCTTCCTTCCTTCCTTCCTTCCTTCCTTCCTTCCTTCCTTCCTCCCTCCCTCCCTGGAGCTTTCCCCTCCACAGAAACAAGGACGATAGCCTGGGGACAGGGTGTTTTATGTCCACCAGCAGCTCGCTGAGGTAACTATTATCAGAATCGTTGAATTCCGAAAATACGTGACACAATTTCACTCCCAGTAAGTTTCGTTGCTGTGATAATTCGATGAATCAAGTACCACTAAAGTTTTTCCTTTCTCATTTAATGATCAGGTACCTTTAGGTGTTAAATTTGACGTGATAATAACACAATATCAATAGATTCAGATACAATATGAATAGAAGATACTATCAGTAGATACAATGTGGCCGCAATAAAATTGCTATAAACGAAAAGATGTCGGTAAAAATGTATATCATAAATACATTGTGCAAGTTTCTGAGGCATAATAACTTATTTCGTGATGTAGATTTTATTATGCAACGCGAAACATGATCATCATATTGTATTTAAATATGAATAATAATATATTTATTGATATTTTGAAAGATCTTTTTAACTTAATGTATATAAATATTGTTATGGATCATAAGAAAGATACTACATGAAAAAAGAGCAAAATACTGCAAAGTTCTAAAGTAATAAGGACATAGCATTGCAAAATATGAAATTATTGAACGGATGTCCCAGACATTTCAAAGAAAATAAAAACTGGAAATACAAGAACAAGGGAAATGGTTTAAAGAATCTCATCAAATATAATCTAAGAAATATTAAAAGAGAATAAGAAGGAATATTGGTGGAGAAAATAATAGGTGTCAAATATTAAGAATATTAATGACAAATCTTTTTTTTTTTAAACCGGAATCACCCTAAGAAAGACAGTAATTCCACTAAAACACAGGGGGGGGGGTGATATGATGTGGAAAAATTAGGAACAGAAACATTAATGATGAGCAGAAAGAGAAGAGAAGAATCAGGTGGGCAGTAGATAGCGACTTTTATTGCATGTAAATTTTTGCAGATTATATTTGGCTGAAAAACAAGAAGTCGCAAGGGATTTCCACAAGAAAGAAGCGGGAGAGAAGAAACTGTTAGCATAGAATTTATGGCTACACCTAGGCAGCTCAAATATATATTGATGAGATCTCGATTCAAGTCTTGTACTGCACTTTATTTAAAAAAAATCTAGGAACCATAGCGAAGAGATCATTCGAATAATTACGATGAAAGTATTTATAGAGGATACATCGAGAGGAAACCTTACGTTGATGGAAATGTGACTGGGCCTGAGCGTCCAGATCAATAATATCGCATTCTCTCTTTTGGTTCTTAGCAAGGAGATCAAGGTAAGTGACAGGGGTACAGGACCATATGTGGCAGCAATATACTAAGCATGGACGAATGGCAGACTTACACATATATAAGATAGATACTGGCGGGAAAAATTGTCTCACTCGATATAGTGAAATGACGTTGTTAGCAGCTGACCTAACAATGGATTCAATAGAATCTTTTGACTTCATATCATCAGAGCATGTGAGCCCGAGAAGGCACAACAATTTAATTTTCTGGAGGATAGCATCAGCCATACTGATGGAAGTCAACAAAAGTTGTTTCAGATGATTAATGTTTTGGAGACATTAAAATCAACCAGTCATCTTTTGCCCCAGTTAACTACGGATTTCAAGGACATCGACTGCCATTTTGACTTTGTCAGACTTATAAGCATTACTATCGAAGTAGGAGTAAATTGTTGTGTCTTCAGCGTAGATAGCAAATTGAAAGCTGGGGTCCTCAGGAAGTTCATTAAAGAAAATTAAAAAAGAGAGTAGGACCAAAGATGGAGCCCTGGTGTGGGGGGACACTTGTGTTAGTATGAAATGAGATAGACAAGTGTTCGTTCAGTATAACTCTTATTTCACGATTTGAAAGGAAATAATAGGAGTTCAAAAAGTCTCCGGAGACACCGTAACTTTTCAGCTTGTGAAGAAAACCTGAATGCCAGACCCTTCCAAAGGCTTTCCAGATGTCCAATGCAACATCCCGGGCTTTACCGTTTTTATCTAGAGCTTGATAAACCATTTCCGCAAATATCGTCAGTACATCAGTAGTTGACCTGAAGAAACGAAAGTCATATTGCCTGTCTGAGAAAAGGCCCTGCGATAAGAGATGATAAGAGATGATGAACCAATTCAACATTCATTCAGGTCTCTAGCAGTTTTCCAAAAATAAGTAGAATGGTAATAGGCCGTTAGTTGGAAGGATCGAATGGCTCACCAGAGTTCTTAAAAACTGGAAAAACAGACGATTCCAGCAGTCAGGGAAGCAAAAAGCAGCCAGGCATTTATTATACAGTCTAGAGAAAACAAGAGCCAGTTCGGGAGCACACTTCTGAAAATAACCAAATATAACATTACAGATACAATTACAATTAGGAAAGAAGTACATGAAAATTGATTTTTCTGCAGTGATGTGTATAGAGTTGCATTAGATAGGCCAAAATGGCAGGACGAGACGTTGCTTTCTTCATGCAACAGGTGAGAATTGGGATATATGTTAACTTAGTGTTACAAGCTAATAAATTACAGGTTCCTTCAAAGTTGTTAATCATATCTATGATATATATTTTTAACAAGTGATTTTTTGAGTGACTCTGTTCACAAGCAAGAAACTTTCATGCAAATCAAGTCTCCTTCAGGTTCAGCAAAGTTGAGGCGACCTTACCAGAAACGATTTGAAGGACAAAAATTGATCAAAAAATCACTAGTTGTCCAGATATTAATCCAATAGAAAACGCGTATGCTTTCGTTAAATATATGTATATGAGAATAGAAAACAATATCCAATCCTAGAATAGCACTAATAAAATCTGTTCTAATTTTAACGTCGAGCTATTAACAAATCGATGAATAAGAAATTGATGGAAAATCTAAATATCCAAAGATCTTATATCAATATATTACGTAATAAAATCACAATTTATTCAAGCAAATATATAATTATATGATAATGTGTTCATTAAAAATATATTTCAATATCTTTAGGCTTTATCTACAAATGAACATTTATCTATAAATAAAATTTGGTTAATAGCACGCACACATAAACACACAGAGAAGCATATATATATATATATATATATATATATATATATATACGCTGATATAACACACACACAAAAACACACACGCATATATATGTATATGTATATATGTGTGTGTGTAGGCTTGTGTGTGTGTATAACTACGCGTTATACAATGAATAAATATAGTATACATGAAAATTGCGACCTAGTGTTATATTCCGCATCTTGTAAATGTACGTAAGTATTGTCATTTCCTTGTTTTGCTACTTAATATTTTTAGTTTTGTTCAAATTTTTAAACCTTTCCACTAGTCGACCATCACATTTAGCGTTTGTTTCTCTTAAAATCATTTTCATTCCAGGAACGAGCCCTTCTCGCCTCTCCTGATAAAATATCTTACAATTTCCAGAACAGCTGAGTATTTTATCAACAAATCTATTTTCGAGAAATGTTTCTCGTTAATGGTGAATGAGAAATGAAGTTATAATTAAAATACAGAAATAGTCTCTATTTTTATATTCAACATTTTCTCATTCATTTTCTTTCCGCGCGATCTGTTCTTTCTTTTCACTTTTATTCTTCCTTAGTCTATGATTTCATCGATAATTACATCTGGATGACTGATTTTTGTCAAGGTTGAAAATAGGTGTAACATATTTTTACTAATGCATTTCTCGAAAGTTCATTCCGTAACTCTTTTTGTCTATCAATTATTTCAGCAACAAGAATTTTGGTGTCAATGTGTGACGATCAGACAGATCGCAAAACTGCAATATTTTTTTTTTCAAGTAATAAAAGTGCATAGGCTGCGCCAGCCGAAATTCTAACTCAGTTTGCCGATTCCATTTCTAAGCTCGACAACTATGTATACACAATGTCATTACCGAATAATGAACATGCATGTATAGTCTTAATATTCCTCATGTTTAAAGTAAATAAGTAAATATATAAGCGTGTTTGAGTGTGTTCAAGGTTAAAAGTAACGGAAGTGAGAATTGCTCCCAGTCAGCAGTTAGTATTTATAGGTTAGTTTATAGTCAGATATTTTAATGTATCAACAAGCATGCTCATATTGCTGTATAGGCATCAATACTCTTAAGGCTGTATAGTCACCAGTACTAATATTGCTGTATAGGCACCAGTACTAATATTGAAGTATAGGCATCAATACTCATATTGATCTTTTGGCACCAGTACTCGTATTGCTGCATAGGCATCAATTCACATATTTCTGTATAGGCACCAGTACAGATACAACTGTATAGCTATCAATATTCATATTGCTGCATAGGCAACGGTACTCATGTTATTGTATATACATCAATACTCATATTGCTGTATAGTCACCAGTACACATATTGCTATGTTGTCACCAGTACCCATATTGCTGTATCGTCACCAATATTCCCATTGCTGTATAGTAACCAATACACATTGCTATATATGCAACAGTACTCTTATTGCTGTCTAGGCATCAATACTCATATTGCTGTCAGTACTCATATTGTTAAATAGACATCAATATTCATATTGCTGTATAGGTATTAGTACCGATATTTCTGTATAGTCTTCAATACCCATATTGCTGTATAGCCCCCAGTACACAAATTGATGTATAGGCATCAATACTTATATTGCTACACAGGCATCGATATTTTTACTGCAGTATAGTCGCTAATACTCATATTGTTGTATAGACACCAGTTCTCTTATTGGTGTATAGGCATCAATACTCATATTGCTGTATAAGCATCAGTGCTTATATTGCTGTATATGCATCTATATTCATTTTTCTGTATCTACACGCATACTCATCTTGCTGTATAGACATCATAGCCTGCATTTATCTTGCATACGAACAAATATATAACATTTTGCGTCTAAATCGTTTCAACTAAGATTTTTTGTTTTCGGTTTGCGAACTGATTAATTAAATTCTTGCGTAAGAAACTCTAAGGAATTGGAATCGACAACTTCATAGAAAATCTAGTCTTGTAAATGGTATTTTCGTAGGAAGCGCCCTGGCTGGAACAGAGCGTGGATTTTGGAATTTGAAAATTTAAAGATTTGATGAATTTTCCTTCCTTGTTTACTCGTAATTTTTCTCGTAAATCTTTACGGAATGTTCAAAATTGCGGACAGAAAAAATTGCAAACACATTATTTGAAAAAGAATTATTTTATCTTTTATCAAAATGCCATGAAAGCCAACACAAACAACAAAAAGTTAAAACGAAATTACAAAAAAAAATAATTAGCAACAACACAAAGGTTTTACACAGCATAAATTGAAAAATCAACTGTAACTGCTCGAGGCATTGAACATAAAAAGCAAGCAACCAAAATTCAAACAAATTACATTAAACCTCGGACACCAAAGATAAATATATTTTATTAAAAACAGAGTAGAAGACGCGAACTTCTCCGTGTATACGCGAAACGCGACAAAAGTCAATACACGAAACACGAAGTTTAAAAAACATAATTCAATAAATCATTTCTATTCTGTTTAGTACCGAAACAGGTCTTCCAGGAGGTTTTACATTTTGTCATTTTTTAGGACAAAGTGGAAAAAACACACACACACACACACACACGGACACACACACACACACACTTTTACCAACTTAATATATAAAAATATATATCGTTACATATATATATATATATATATATATATATATATATATATATAATGAATCACACTTAAATGTCAACACAGGAATGACACGTATAAATTTTCCTTTCTTGCGATATTTGCAAATTTTTTAATAATGTCTATAAAATGAATACATACATTAATGGGGTTAAATCTGGTGAGCATGGACCAATTTAATAAATTAATAAATTTTGCAGAATACCTAAAAAAGTTTAATACATTAATGCAAAAATGTCATTATGCCAGGTTCAGAATCCATGTAAAAAACTTTTTTCCAAATAAGATGTTTATTTAAATTGATTTATTTTTTAATAATTTTTCCACAAGTTTAATAAATTAATAAATGCAGAATACCTATAAGTTTAATACATTAATAAATGCAGAATACCTATTTAAATTCATCAAATTTTGCCCATAAAAAGACTAGCTTTTTAAGCATTACTCTACACTCCGTGTTTAAATTATTATTTCGTTTGAACTCGTACAAAACACACATGTAAGGGACCTTTGAGGGGAGTGAACCTGAAAAGGTAAAATTGCTTATGTTTCGACTTCAGGTGGTCAAATAATTCTCAAGTTTAATATGAGTCCATACTAATGTGTCACCATGCAATTTAGTCACTGATACAAATTTGCAACCTTTTGTCTTACATCATTAAGCATTATAAATATGCAATAAGCTTAGCTGAAGAGAACATTAAGCAACTATATTACCTAAGTGAGAATGAAACTTACTACACTACGATAGCTTACAAGATATGATTGTTAGTTAGGTAGAATTCTAAGAAGGAACCCCATTGTGCTATTCTTTGTATCAAATCAATATTATCAGGAATTTATCAGATTAATACTGTGGCTTGAAGTTTATGTAAATCTCAGTAGGAAATAATTTTTCCTTGATATTTTTTTTAAAACCCAATCCTCGCTATAGATATTCATAGAAGTCAAATATTTCCTTTTTCTTCTGGTATTCTTATTATATGACACGTTTTTCACGTTGATATTTTTATAGCTCTTTTTTTTTTAATAGAAAATATATACACTAAGCACCGTGAATGTTAGTACACTTAGAAAATAAGAATGAAAAACTTCAAGAAATAATAAGACTACCAGGTCAGTATAGAACTGAAAAGAAACAGACAGGAATTTATTATTCAAAAGACCAGTTATAAATAAGAAAAATGAAGTAAATAATTGGAGAAATTAATTTTCGTATCACCGAATATCCCTTGCCAGTAATATGGATTAATCCGAATGATTTATAGCGTTAAAGTTTCAGAGTTGCTTTTTTAAAAATGTCATCTTTTGAATGTGTATGTCTCACTAAGACTTCCCCCAATGCTAGTTGCTTACGTGCTTGTAAAATTTTTATGAGAACGAAATATAGATATGGCAGATTATTTCGGAATAAAACTCTGAATTCATCAAAATACATTTTTTATGGGGTTAGTCATCGTGTGTAATTTAAACTCTGTTCAGCAAACCTTGACGCTTAGTTAGTCATTTGATAAAATAAAAAATAAACGTGTGTAACAGCTTGAAACATCAACCGTTAAAAACCCTACTACCATTACTACCACCACCACCAACAACAACAACATTATTACTACTACTACTACCAATAATAATAATAATGATAATATGGTTTAATAATAATAGCAAATTAAGCCATTCTTAGTATTTACGATAGCGTTTATTAAAATGATCATTTTCAATATTATTACAAGCATGGCAGCTGTGTAAAACAAAATGACAAAATTATTCCCCGCATAGATCGATCCTAGCTTTGGAGTTTCTATAAAATATGGTTAGGATGAAAATGATGATCTGTAATTTCTGTCTAAAATCAGTGTTTTAACCTGTACACTCGTGGAAAAGAGTTATATAAAAATATATACATGTGGATATCACTGTCATGTCAATATATATTTTCAAAAGATATTTGTCAATTTTCTTATCATTTCACCCCGAGCAAGTCGATATTGCCACTAAGAATCAAAAGGTAACAGGGAATGAAGGAGAATGAGAAAACTTTAGTGAGGAAAAAGGACAATAAAATAACAGGTTTCAGAGAGAGACAGAAAATGGCGATTAGCGCTGCGTTTAAATTTTTGAAACAGAGAAGTAAGAAACTAGAAGAGGCTTCCACAGGTGAGAAATACGAGAAAATTATCTATTATAATAGAATAAAAGGTTGAATCTAGCTAGTTCAACAGGAAAACGGTAAGACCTAGTTGTCACTATAGTAGTATGCTTCCAGTCGAGGCATCCAGTCGAAAACTCATCGGAACATTTGTCGTAAAATATTTGTAGAAAAGACAAAGAAGCCAAGACATGGCGGTGGGAAATTGACTGGAATAGAGATGTCAGGGCAGGATTGATTACGTTAAATTTTGGTATTTTTTCAAGAATCATGAGATATATAATAGGAGAACTAGACCAGATATGGCAACAGTATTCAATTCACCGATGAATAGTAACTTTATAAAAGTGCAAGATGACTTCTAACGAGAAAAAATTTCTGGCACAAGGTGAATCAAATTTCCTAGCAGGTATACCTAGCAGGTGATTCAATCCAATCATTCCGTGTCGGTGGAAAACGTGAGACCAAGAAGGTGCAAAGTGTTGCTCTCCTGGAGGTTAGCAATAGCCACGATGATGGAAGGCAGAAACCTTTCTCTATAGTGATTAAATGAAAGCAATTTTGTTTTAGAGACTTTAAAATTTACAATCCATTCTTTGCACCAGTTAACCACAGACTGAAGGTCCTTTTCTACAGCAGCTGCCAGTTTTATTTTATCGGACTTGCGATTAAGACAGGAGTAAATAGTTATATCATCAGCATAAATAACTAGTTGGAAACTGATAACGTTGATGAAGATAAGAAATAAAGTAGGTTCAAGAAAAGTCCTGGGGAAATGATCTAGAAGCCTGATCGTTATTGTTATTGACATTGAAAATAGAAGGAAATGAGCAACATTTTGGCATAAGAAGCTATAAAACTGTTTAATTTTAGTAATTATGCAGAGGCAACTGAAACACAAGACAGTTACATTACTTATAAATAAAGTACAGTGATTGGGCACGTGGCCGAGTGGTTAGAACTATCGTATTCTCACCATGAGACCCGGGTTCAAACCTCACCATGGTCGATTTGTCAAGAAGGATACGTCCTGATGTTATAGAACTGGAATCTTTTGGAAAGTGTCTCTAAACCATACCACGGGCTGACCCAAGTGAAATTGGGTAGCTGAAAAACTTAGCACGAAACCACAAGTCATAGTGGCCGAGGGCTTGAGCGTGCTGACTTTGTTCAAATTGTTGATCACGCCTGAAAATGTAACTAATGTCTGATCAGCATAGTAGGAGTATAAATCACAGGTGTTGAATAAACACAAATGCGCTTAAGCAAACATCTACCCGCCCTAGTAGATGGGTATCCTCGTATACGAGTGGCCAGTGAATGATGGACCGGGTTAAAAAAATTGGGCTGCGGAATTTCATGTTGTAAATACTCGCTGAATATTTGAGATGCATATGAAAAAATCCACAAATTACTTTAGAATAACCAACGTTATGCAATACAGGAAACACACTCAAAATCAAGCAATGAGCATCATTTAGGCCAATTTGGTTATGTTAATCGCATTAATGTATTAGCTTCACATAAGCGACGACTGTAGCGCACTGAAGTGTTCTATTTCTTGAAACGGGCAATTCCAAGTGGATGCATCACAACAAGGTGGAATCCAAGACAACCTCAGTTATTGTACCACAGACCAGAATGTGATGTTTCATAGATAATAGGATTGAGATATCTCAATAATATGAACTTTTTCTTTGTAACTAAACAACCGCGAACATTTATATCAACGGTCGACTAAAATAGACCGGAAGATTTACAAAAAGTGAGTCCATAAGAATTACACTTGAGTGCATGTTTCTTTTTGGCGACCAATCAAAGAATTTGCCAATTTGGTCGGGCATTTTTCAAACATCTACCGTATTCAACACATCTTTAAACTTTGAATTAAAGTGTATTTCTATACTCTGTAGAGAAATCGCTCAATGAAAAGAATACAACTCTTGAAAATATTACTAAAGGAATCACGAGCTGAGAAGGGAATTTCAAGTTGATTGAAAGATGGCAGATAATGGAATAAAACACAAGATGTGTTTAACTGGGGAAAGTAAAATGTATTTTATTTTTAAATAATAAAGAGATCGATTTTTTGTCTTAAAATTTTTACAATTTAAGTAATTTTCATATCAATAGCATCTGATAGCTTTCGTTCCGGATCAAATGAACACAAATAATTTAAAAACTCTTGTCCTCTCATAAATAGTCAAGAAGCTGATGTCTGAATAGCCACGTTTCTTCCTCAGAATTTTTAATATACTCTTTTAAAATATTATTATTATTATTTTCTTTGATTTCTGGCGTTTACACATTTCTTTCCGGGTCTCGCCCAGGGACCTAAGGTTAGAAATGGCGTCATGGCACTTTCCACTGACAAAAAAAAAAAAAAAAAATTAAATTGCATAGATAAAGCCCTTCGTAAGGTGTGGGCTGTACTTGTCAGAACAATTTTTTGTATCTCCTTGAAACATGGACTTCCAGGAATCCCTTCAATTAGTCTACTGCAATCTTTTCCAACCAGTCCGAGGGCTCCAAATACAACAGGGATTGTTGATGTTCCCATATACCATATTTTCGAGATTTCTATTCCATGGACCTTGTATTTTGACAACTTTTTGAATATCTTCAAAGATACATTGCAGTCAGCAGGGACTGCCATTTCAATAAGGAGGCACCGTTTTTGTTTGTGGTCTTTAATAACAATATCTGGCCGGTTGGCCTTGATTGTTCTGTCAGTGTGTCTTGTGTAGTCCCATAGAATTGTAACAGGTCCTATCTCCGTAACCGGGTCTGGGTGGTGTTCATACCAGTTTCTTTCAGTTTCCTTCCCGTAGAAGTTGCAGATTTTCCAGTGCAGATATTGGCCCACTCTGTCATGTCGGGTTTTATATTCACTGGGTGCCAATATCGTGCAACCTGATATAAGATGATCAATCGTTTCTGGATATTTATCACAGAATCTGCATTTTGGGCTGACACAATATTTTAGTATATGTACTTGATAATTCCTAGTTAGCAAGCATTGGTCCTGCGCAGCAAGGATAAAACCTTCAGTTTCCGCTTTCAACCCTGCACTACGTAGCCACTGATGGGTACGGGTTTTGTCTACGTCAGCTTGTTTGGTACGGGCAGAGTATTGGCCATGAAGCGGTTTATCTTGCCATCGTTTCTGTATCTGGTCGGTTGCATTCGTCTTTGCTGTCTTTTTTTTTAGATATTTTGCAGTTTCAGCTGGTGTATTGTGCTGTAGTTGCATCTCTACGCCCATTTGAAACTCCATTTATTATTATTATTATTATTATTATTATTATTATTATTATTTCATTTCCTTTCATTTCTGTTGCGTACTCATTTCTTTCCGGTTCCCGCCAAGAGACCTAAGATTAAAATAGTATCATTACATTTTCCACTGAGCAATTAAAAAACAAAAATGAAAATAAAATACATATTATAGATAGATAAAACCTTTCATAAGGTGTGGGCTGTACTCCTGAGAACAGTTTTTCTTTAAGGCTTGGGCTACTGGGATTCCCTTCAATAAGTCTATTGGAATCTTTTCCAATGAATCCAAGGGCTCCAACTACAACAGGGAGTGTTGATGTTTTCATGTGCCACATTTTTGGGATTTTGATTTCAAGGTCCTTGTATTTTTCATAGCTTTTTGAAGATCTTCAAAAATACATTGCAGTCTACTGGGACATATTAATAAGGAGGCATTTTCTTTTGTTTCGCTCTCTAATTTGATTGTTCTGTCTGTATGTATTTTGGAGTCTCATAAAATTGTTACAGGTCCTGTCCCAGTAACCGAGTTTGGGTGGTGTTCATACCAATTATTATTATTATTATTATTATTATTATTATTATTTGAGATCAGGTGGTTTTCCTATGTAAGAAGGTGTTCTCTGAATATCCCGTTACTCTCCAGTATTCAGTGGATGATTTTAATTGTTCAATTTTTCTACTGAAAGAGCAACATGTTCTGAATTTTTCTCTTCTTGTATATCCTAACAAGACCTTGGTCATCTCAATTTTATTACCGAAAGATTTAACGCCTCCTAAATTTTCATTTTTTTTTATTTTCTACATTCTTGTTTTTGTCTTATGCATATGACATTGTCTGCATTTGTCAAATCCTCGTCGTTTGCACAATTCTTTGTGGATCACCATTCCTACAGTATCTTATTTTATTATTTATGACTGAAACTTTCATCTCGATCTCGATAGGCACTAAATTTATTGTTTTGCTGCGTTCTGTTTATCTTAGCCTTAATTGTGCTTCTTCATAGAGAATGTTTTTGGGTCACTTTTCTAAAGGGTCCTTTTTATTTCGTCAGATGAACATCCAGTGTCATTTTGGCAGCAGTTCATTGAGAAAACTGACCATTTAAAGTCATTTTCCATATTTGTTACAGAATTCTTCTTTTTCTAATAAACCCTTTAGCATTTTACATGAATGAAAATGAGACGATAAAAAAGATTTTCTAAAATAACTTAACGTTCAGACATTTAAGCCTCTAAATTCTATAGTAGAAACACCTTTAAAAATCAATATTTGAAGATATTCGTTATAATTCTTCTGCCTGTATTATATTTACCATTCGCATGTATACATTATATTGTATTGTCTACGACTTTATTGGTCTATGTATGCTTTTTACTGCCTCTTGAACGTAGTTATTGTCTTGTATATAATCTTCAGAGTATATTTGTTACTTTGTAGTTATAATATAGTGTGTACACCTAATTACACGATATTGTGTGCATATGTATATATTCCTTTGTGCATATATATTACATTATTTTATTTATCCTTTTCTTTTAACTTTTAGCTTTTCCTCTATTAAAAACCTCTTGAATATATACCAGCCTTCATTGTTATTAATGTGAGTAAAAGCGGTAATTGTGACACTCGTGATTTTATGTAAACTGCGAGAAGTACGAGAAGAAACATCCAGAATAGAGCGAAGTATAAAGAATCGATCGAATTTTCAATTCTTTATTTACACTAAACACGAATTAAAACCGATGAAGAGAAATATTGATGTGAAGCATTCATACCTAATGTAATTTTGAAGTGTTCAATTATTTTGTCCCATCCATCAACTTTTGATGGAAATTATTGGCACACTGATCGACCCATAACAGCAATGCATTGATTTCGATCGCCTTTCATTGGAAATAATCATAGAAGCTCATTTGGAACGAAGAAGCTCATTGTTCCATGGTTATTTCATGTTTCATAATTCAGCTACATTTTTTCTTCTTTTGTTTTTCTACAACCAGGGCTGAATTAAATCAACTGATACGCTATTAGTAAACGCCTGAATATTTATATAAATTCTCTACCATGTTAAAACTCACAGATAGCCATATTCTACGATTCACCCTTGCATCGAATATTGCCGTTACATCGATTCCGGTGATTCTGTTATTTATCTACAGATTCTTGACAAAATCCAAAGAAGCTGCAGCATTGTCGGTCCCGATCTGGCATCTCGTCTTCAGTCACTTTGCAACCGCCGTAACATAGTTTCCTTGTTTTTTTCTATGAATATTTTTTTATCAATTGTTCTTATGAGCTTTCCTCTTTAACTTCAAGAATTCCAGAACAACAATAGATTGGAAGCTCAGTCTCATAATTTCACTGATATTTATAACCGTAAGTTCTATATTAATATGTTTTACTCTCACACTTTTCGCTTTTGTAAATCTCTTCCGGCTTCTTGCTTTTTTATCAAATACAATCTTCAAAACTTTAAATTCAACGTCCTCTGTCATATTATGTCTGATTAAAACCTGTTCTTTTATTGTCCTTTTCGTTTCTTTCTCTCTCGTTAGCCACTTGAGTCTTGGTGACTTTTGTAATCTTGCTTTGGGTGAAATGATTAAAATATATTTATAAAATCCAGTTTGTATCTGTGTATCATTATTTGTGTGGAATATTTTTTTTTAATGTATGAAAAGAAGAGACGATTGTATTGAGGTAATACGAAAGGGCGGATAGCGCCGAGATGCCATCAAATGATTGGCGAACGAACCCATATCTAACAATTCCAGTGACGTAGAAATTTTATGTTATCTTAAAATTGACAAGCATTTCACTCATCTCTTTATATTGGGCTTTTAATGACATTTTCTATCATTTTCTATCATTTTATTTAGAAGTTAGAAATTGAACAAACTGTATACACCCAGGATTTTCATTAATCCAAAATGTTTATACAATAATTGTTGTATTAATGAAACTCATGAATTACGTTTATTTCTTTTATAAAGTAAGATATGTTTATAATATATATATATATATATATATATATATATATATATATATATATATATATATATATATATATATTAAAATATCTTAATTCATAGCAACGTGAAAAAAGACAGAGAATGAATTAGCATCTTTCATTTTACTTTTACATTAATATTCAGGAATTACTAAACAAAAAGAAGAACAAAAGAAACAATGATATTATACGTTGAATGCAATTTCAAATATACTTAAATATGGCCATCATGTTTTGGACGACTTGGGTGAACTTACAATATAGAAAACGCAATGTGATATATGTAAATTCATAGTTTCAGTACTTAGTAACTAGATATGTTGTTGTCATGGTAACACGAGTTATTACTTGACGTCGCCGTAAACAAATGTGGCACGTTTGACAATCAAAACGAAATATTACGATACACATCAGTTGCTAATAAATTGCTTTGTTACTTCTATTCACTCACGTTAGGTTTCTTGGAGGCTTCGTAATTTTAATGTTTTTTAAAAGCAGTATTCATGCCTTTATGATCGTCACTTCTCGAAAGGAGGTTGTAATCAAGGGAGGCACATTTCATTTCCTTATTTAATGGTATGATGTTAGATGAAAATAGAGTTAATAGTTATATAATAATAATCTACAGATATAAAGCACAACGTGTGGGCATTCATATAGCACTGGGAACCTTGTTAAATATCTATTTCTGACACAAACTCAGTCCATACTGGGGTTGATAAAACAAACGAAATGACCAATATTTTTGTCTGATGAAATTATTCCCCATATATGAGATTTTAATTTGATATTATTATATATATATATATATATATATATATATATATATATATATATATATATATGGGTGATGACCAGGTGTGGCCTTAGTGTCACTGAACACCTGAGCATCCGAACAGTTCTCTTCCTGTCTATCATTTTTTCTCTCTGCCTCTTCGTCTTTTGCCTAAGGTGGAAGCTTGTAGGAAGGCAATTGTAAGATTGTTGATGCTAATGAAGTTTCCATGCCGTTTCAGCGTTCTCTTCCTAACAGTGAATCCGAAAGACTTTCTTGTCTGATAATATCTTGCAACTGGCTCATTTCTGCTACGGTTTATACAGACAACATAAAGGATGGTCATGTAGTATATCATTTCTAATGATTAGATTCTCTGCTGTAATTCTGCTGTTAATGTCCATGATTAGCAAGCATTCATAACGATTGAGAAGGCCAACGAAACATTTCTGATCTTTAATTTCAGACATATTTACTTGTATTGGTTCAATAATGTGCAGTTTGCATATTCTAATATTCAGAAAGTATTAAACGTGAAGAAAAAAGCGATATTTTTTGATATTTCATAAGTGCAATGCAATCGAGAGATGACTCCAATATAATCTCCATTTTGGGTTCTACTCGTAAACTTGGACTAATAAATATCGAGACCAACGTTATTATCTTCAAGTTATTATATATAAGACTCTGCATTTTGTAAAACTTTTCGAGCAGAAGCAAATCAATGCAATGAAAACATTCAGCAGCATCTTTAAATACTTAACACATCCTTGAAAGAAATCGAACACAGCACGTATGGAGAATTACTTTAACAATCTGATAACATTGGGATGTAATAGCAAGGTGAAAAACTTTACTGATTACCAAGTTCTCTTTCTTAAACTCGAAACGTCATTCAGTTTTTCGGTAATTAAAAAATACGGTTATGTTATCATTTTTTTTTTACTTCTTCATTTTCTCTACACCGCATTTTTGTTACTGGCTGGGTGCAATTATCATATCGATGATTTACTATGAAATAAGGAAATTCCTTGCTGGATCCTGCAATGACATACTCTTTGATAGAATTAATTAACCTTTATCTCGAGATTTATTCAACGTCTACACGTGTCTATCCTGAGGGAACTGAATAATCTATCAGGATTTATTATTGATGGGCGTAATCTTAACAATATAAGAAATGCAGATGACACTATGTTATAGCTGATACAAAAGACAATCACAGAACCTCCGAGACAGAATAGCAAAAGAAAGCGAGAAATAAAGGACTAACCATAAACTGCAAGGGGAGAGAAAATATGACCATCAGCATGAAGAGAAAGAAAGAAAGATAAAGATAAAAATTAAAAATTAGAGAGATCAACATCCAGCAAGTACAGAAGTTTAATATCTAGCAAAAGTGCTTTAATAGAGGATGGAAAATGTGGCACCGAAATCAGAGCACACATTGCATTAGCAAAACAGACATTCCAAATATTGAGCGAAAATGTGTTGCAATAAAGAAAAAAGTTACGTAAGAAACAAAGAAATGTGATCTGGATTTCTGTGTTGATACCTGCAATGATACCTTCTATGGCAGTGAATGCTAGAAACTCTCCTTACGGAAGAGTAGAAAACGGGAGGGCAGCCAAAAATCTGGTTCTACAGAAGAATACGAAGAATTGCATGGACAGAGTTAGTAAGCAACAAGTTCTTAAAGGAAAGCGAAAAAAGGACACTTATGCTCAGCATCAGGACGAAACCGCTGAAATTTCTTGGACACATAACGAGGAAGGAGGGTTTGGAAATTTTAACACTCACAGGGTGTACTGAGGGCAAGAGACATATAGTAAAGCAGCGAGAAATCTGAGAAGCTTGTGAAACGGTGTTGGGGAATATTAGTAAAAAGAGAAAAACAAGAGCCAGAAGGGATGAAAGTTTTGGAGAGCCGTGATCACCAATGCCTCAAAGGGAAGTTCTACATAGAAGAAGAAGAAGAAAAAGAAGAAATTTCTGAATCAAAAAGCAGTTTTCCCTGCTCCTTCATATTCTATCGAAAACAAGTTGGATATATAGATATATGGCTAGACAAATAAATCTATTTAATAAAAAGAGGAAATGTCACTGAATGTAAAGACGGAATTCGTTCTTGTTTTAAAAATAATTATGCAAAATGGTAAGTGTTAAGGGGTCCATCCCTTTTTATACAAGTGGACTCGCCCAGTGTGTACTTGTACTGCTTCCGGTGAATACCCGGGATTGAGAGAGTGAGGTAACCGCTTTGTAGGAGTCCCAGTTGCGAGCACGTAGACTCAGAAGGAAGTCATACTTCGATACTGAATTTCCCAGACTGTATATATATTATTATTGCTACTAACACTACAACAATTATCGGAAGATTGCCGGGAATGTCTAAGTATAAAAAAAGACTCGAAGGACATTGAGAAGTCAGCTGTATCTCATATACGTAAGTTAAACAAAAGTCTACGTTTTTCACCCTCCCCGGAAAGAAAACAAAAATTCTATAATAATGAAAAAAAGATTCTCACCCTCCCCGGAAAGAAAACAAAAATTCTATAATAAGAGAAAAAGTACAGCATACAGGGCAAATTATGACGAAAATCGAATCAAATATAAGCCCCCATCCCATCAGCATGTTATCGATGTGGAGGACTACATTGGAACAAGGATTGCCGTTTTAAATATAAAAAAACTGTCTTGAGTGTGGAAAAATGGGCCACAAGGCATCCCAATGTAGGAACAGAAAAGATACTAGTAGAATAAGAGCTACTAGGATGTATAACGAAGAAAATACCAACAGAAGGAATTATGTGGAACTTGAAATCTTAAATAAAAAGATATAATTGCAACTGGATTCGGGTTCCGATCTCACGATAATCAACCTACAGACATGGAAAAATTGCCAAGTCAGTTACAGGCAAGCGAATAAAATTCGAAGGAGAAATAATCGTGAATGATAAATTTCACGGGAAAACAAGAAAAATTAAGATATACGCCATGAAAGATACTGAAAATCTAGTAGGTATCGACTGGATGCAAAGTTCAACGTTTGGGATCTACCTATCAGCTCTTTTTGCAAAGAGTTAGAAGTTGAACCATCAGATGCTATAAAGTTAAAGGAAGAATTATATAACCAATTTCTTGAGGTATTTTCGAGCGGGTTGGGACGATGCAACAAATTTAAGGCCAGAATCGAATTAAAAGAAAACGTCAAACCAGTATTTAAAAAGAAGCGAAACGTACCGTTCGCTACTATAGAAAAAATCGACAAAGAATTGAAGAGCCTTGAACAAACTGGGATTCTTTCAAAAATAGAGTTTAGTGAATGGGCAGCACCGGTAGTTTATGTCAAAAAGAAATCAGGAGAAATCCGCGTATGCGCAGATTTTTCGACGGGGCTTAACAAGGCGATAAAAGACCACCATTACCCACTACCGATCCCAGAGGAAATATTTACAAAGCTCAACGGCGGTAAGATATTTTCAAAAATAGATCTAAGTGAGGCTTATCTACAAATCCCAGTACAAGAAGAGAGTACGAAAATCCTTTGCATTAATACACACAAAGGGTTGTACAAATTCAACAGACTACCATTCGGAGTAAAAGTTGCACCAGCAATTTTTCAGCAAACGATGCACACAATGCTCACGGGCCAGAATTTTGCGACCGGTTATCTGCATGACATTCTAATTAAGAGCGACAATGTTGAAGAGCACTCATCACACATAAAGGAAGTTTTCAGAAGACTTCAGGACTTTGGGTTCAAAGTAAAAGGAGAAAAGTGTGATTTTTTTTTCCTAAATGAAATTAAATTCTTAGGTCAGATAATAAATGAAAATGGCAGGAAACCGGACTCGGAGAGGGCATCGGCAATTAAAAATATGCCTGAACCAAAAGATGTTGCAGAACTACAAAGTTTTCTGGGCCTAGCTAACTACTATGGCGAATTTATTGATAATATCCATAAACTGAGGGCTCCACTAAATGAGTTATTAAAAAAGGAGAATAATTGGAATTGGATAGAGGACTGTAAAAAAGCATTTAAGGAAATAATGCAAAAATTAACTTTGGAGTTATCATTGACACATTTCGATCCCGAACTCGAAATCATTATTGCAAGTGACGCGAGCTCACATGGGCTAGGTGCGTGTATTCTACACAAGATGCGGAACGGTACAAACAAACCCGTTGCACACGCATCTAGATCATTATTACCGACGGAGAGAAACTATTCACAGATAGAAAAGGTGGCATTGGGCATAATTTTGCAGTAACTCGTTTTCAGAGATATATTTATGGAGAGAGTTCACGCTCCAAACGGACCACAAACCACTTCTTACGATTTTCGGTTCAAAAAAGGCCTACCAGTCTATACAGCGAACAGACTTTTAAGATGGGGAACTGTGTTACTAAACTACAATTTCAAACTTGTGTTCTTACCATCAAAAATAGGACACGCTGATGGACTATCGCGATTAATACCTTCGAAAGGCGAACCGTTAGAAGATTCGGTAATTGCGGCATTACAAGCTGAAGATGAAATCAGTAAGGTATTATGCAATACAATAAAGGAACTACCTGTAACGCTGCTAGAGATAAGACGAGAAGCAGAAAGAGACGAATTTATTCAGGATACCAAGAAAAGAAGAGAAGATGAGGAATTTAGCAGACAGTTTCTCAATCTGTGACAACATATTATTGTATAACGAGAGTGTAGTAATACTGAAGTCGCTACGAAGACGGATCTTGAAAGATTTTCATTTAGGACATCCCGGAAAAAAACAGATGAAATAACTATAATGAGAAGTTTTGTCTACTGGCCGAACACGGACGATGATATTACGCAAATGGTGGAAAGTTGCAAAGGTTGTGCTGCTGCGGCGGCGAAAGCACCACCCTCTATACAAAAAGCCATGGCATAAAGTCGACAGACCGTGGTCCAGAATCCACGTGGATTACGCAGGACCCATTGAGGGTTACTACTATTTAATAACAGTAGATAGTTTCAGTAAATTTAAACACCCGACGACAGAAAATACCATAAACTGTTTACACGAACTATTCGCGAGATTGTTTGGTAAGCAATAACGGCACACAATTTACTTCCAGTGACTTGAAAGAATTTTGTGAGACATATCAAGTAAAGCATATCAAGATAGCTCCGTACCACCCGAGGTCGAACGGACAAGCTGGAAAGATTCGTTGATACACTAAAAAGAGCGTTAAAAAAAGCCGAGGATGTACCGACGATAAAAGCGATACAACAGTTCCTCCAAGTATACAGAATAACGCCATCGGGTCTTTCCCCAGCGGAATTAATGTTTGCTCGGAGAATAAGGTCTGTGTTTGAAAATTATTGCCAAACAAGAACAACAACCAGTATGCACCTATTGTACCCAAGAAATCATTTAAACCAGGAGAACGGGTTTACTTTAGGATGTTTAGAAACAATATGGCATACTGGGAGCCTGGCACAATAATTGACAGATTAGGAAATGTGATGTACACAGTACAAGGCGAGAAGTTTTCACATAGAAGACATATTGAACAATTACAAAAAAGACGGGTTGAGGAGCCAAGCTCGTCACCCGCAGAAAACGACGATTCAATGGATGCAATCTTCAAAGTGTTTGAGATCCAAAGACCACAGGAAAACACAGAAATTAGAACGTCAAACAGGAAGAGAAAATTTACCGAACCTGGTTATCGACCATAAGAGAAAAAAATACTAACTCCCCCCAAAAGGGATCTAAGGAGGGAAGTGTTAAGGGGTCCACCCCTTTTTATACAAGTGGACTCGCCCAGTGTGTACTTGTACTGCTGCCGGTGAATATCCGGGAGTGAGAGAGTGAGAATGTGAGGTAACCGCTTTGTAGGGGTCACAATTGCGAGCATGTAGACTCAGAAGGAAGTCGTACTTCGATACTGAATTTCCCAGACTGTATATATATTATTATTGCTACTAACCGCATTTCTGGATCTACTAACCGTATTACCAATTGTATTATTACGTTTATTTATACATTTATTTGCTATATTTCATTCCTGCGTTTGTCATTCATTTGAGACCGGATTTTATTTGCGCATTTATACTTACAACAGTAAGTATAAATGCGCAAATAATATATTAAAAGAAATTTACTTCATTGATATGGGAATTTGCGAATACCAACTGGAATGTGATAGCAAACTTGTTAAAATAGTAGTTTTAATTTGACGAAACCTTATTACTTATGAAATGATCGAAGGAAATCTAATGTTAGCCGTAGGAATGTTTCAAAAGTTATCTTGTGAATTCAACATAGAGGAAGTGACGTAAATAAAGAATCAAAAGTAAAAAAAAAACTGTGAAATAATTATTTATTTTAGCTTATCAAGAAACAAAATAATTGTAAGTTAGGAAGAATTATTATAAAAGTTATAATCAGAAACTGATAGATGAAGATACAGATATCCTTCACCGAAAAAGGTAAAGAATGAACTCAGAAAATATATCAATATAGACGAATTATTTTTAAGAGTTGGTATATATATATATATATATATGTAGAAAAATAGGAAAGAACACGTTAGGTAAATAATCCGGAGTTCTTTAGTATTTGTGTTTTATTTTTTAAAAAAAAACAGTGCCCCATACAAAAGAAGAGCTTAAATTATAGTTATAATTATTTTTTTTTTCAAAATATGATTCCTTCGCTACATAAGAGTTCTCATATTTCAAAAACGTGAGCCGAAAACCTCATTATAAATATTAAAATTAAATTGAATTAAAGTATCAAGCCCTTTTTCATCCTCAAGCGAAATTTTTGGAATAACCAATCTTGAAATTTACGCGTCTTTATAAGCATGTTCATTCGCAAAATTAATTACTATGGAAACGGCTGAAGCGACCATTTTGGTTAGGGCCCTAAGAGATCATTTTTATCCACATATCAGTCACCTTCAGAAAGAGGTCAAGCCGATGTAGGGTGGGGGCACCCATTTCAAAGCGAATGATGGCATTCATATGCGCACATCGTCCGGTCAGTCACAGCGAAAGATAGCTTTTGGCACCATAATATGTCGTTAAGTGTCTAGAGAATTTTGTTTTATTTTATTTATTTATCCTTTTGTTCTTTCTTTTTTTTCTAAAGGGTTGTTTCGTACTTAAACGCGTCGCACTGAACTACAATTTGTTTTTTGACTACTTCATAAAGGGTTTTTCTATCTTCTGATTGGGTTAAAGTTTTAAATCTTTTATTAGACTATAATTTTTTTATGCTAATTATTTTATGCGAAAATTTGTTGATGTCGGCAAAAAACCGTTAATTCATGTCTATGGTTTAATAAATTTTCATTATTTAGAAACTGTGAGATTTTATACTACTCAATGACTGATCATCATATTGTAAATGAATATGCATAGATCTATAGTTATTGATACTAATTTCTTAATTTCACTTCTTGATACTAATTTCTAAATTTCAGATGCATAAAGATTGCCATGAGTTATCAAAAAGATATGTAATAAACAAGAGAAGTGTATTGGCCCTCAAGAAAATATTTGAAGAATTTTTTGGTGCGAATATAACTAGATAAAAGATTCTGCATATTAGGAGCATTTACTAGCAACCAAATTTCCCACAGTGAATATCTCGAAATGGTACGTAGCATTTAAATGAAGAAATTCACCAAAATTTATTTAACAACCAGATCTTTAATGATGAATGTAGTGCTACATTAGATCAACTTTATAGCTGAGATGGATGCAAGTTTTATTAGAGCTTGGGCCTTTCATATAAAGAGTCCATTAAAATTGACAACAGTATTTTTACTTTATATTTTTGGCAAACATTATATGTGAAAATATTCTTGGTCCCTTCAAAGTTAATGTATAAGAGATTTTTGAGTGTTACAGATTACACCTATGACACTTTAAAGAATATATATATGAAAGTCAATGACACTTTACTTTTTGCGTAGTTAACTGTTTCCTATCTTGCTAAAAAAGTTTTTAAATTACCAAATTAATGGAGTGGCACTCAGTCTCTTCAATTTTTAAAAAATCTAAATCGTCCAAGCAAGGTAGTAAAGCCACATAGACAAATGGGGTTACTGGGTGCGAAAGAGTTAGAAACGTTACTAAGGAGGGAGAACTATAGAAGAGTAATCAGGAAGACAGTATATAACGATTGGCATTGCATTTAAATTTTTGAAGATCAAAATTGGTTGGAATTCATGGATCCGGAAGAGAATTCCACAAAAGACAAATGTGAGAAAAGAAACTGTTAGCGTAGAACTATATTTATAGAAAAGGTAGAAGAAAACACCTTTTTGGTGGTAGGAAAGTGATTAAAGCCGAGATGCCACGCCACGACCATTAATATTGAAGAGTTTTCTTTGGATTTTATCAAGAAACGTAAATATAAATCAGGAACGCCGGATCATATGTGACAGAAATATTCTAAGCATAGACGAATGGTAAACATAGATATGTAAGATAAATTTAGGAGAGAAAAATGTTTCGCACGCTAATATGAACCAACTTTCTTAGCATCTGACCAAGAAATGGATTCAAGATAGTCTTTCTACTTATTTCAGCTGAGAAGGCGCAACATGTCACTCTCTTTGGGGGTTAGTATCAGCCTCGCCGATCGAAGACAAAAAGGGGTCCCTCTGTTGATTAATAGAGAGCAGTTTTGTTTTGGAGCTGGTGAATTTGACGAGACATTCTTTTCTTCAGTTAACAACAGACATCAGCCGTCAATTTGACCTTATCAAACTGGTCAAATATTTTTTTCTAATAGAAAACTTGTAGCCGATCATAAAATAAAAATGAGGTTGGAAAATAATTTTCATGCTACGATCTCAAAACTGCTTTGAAAATACTGCGTTTATGCTGAAACGGTAAATAACAAAACTAACGGTTGAATATCAGGCATCATTTATTAAAATATCAAATAAATAATTTATACAGCTATATGAGATATATGGGACATATATTTAGCTCGCCATTTTCGTTTAATTTTTATCTCAATAAAATTATATATTGCTTTTTCGTTTGTATAACAAAACCTGATATTTAAATTTCTTTTTATAAGAATGTTTACTATAAACTTGATATATTATTCATATAATTCTAGCTTAGAAATATTGAGCAACATTGTTGGGTTAATTTAGATTTTATTATGAAATCATTGACAATATTACAATAAAATACTGTATATATTGAGGGAAAAACAACTGAAGAAATCGCTTCTGTTTATATTTAAGTTCGCATCTCTATACTTCGGATTTGCTGATCATTTATAGATTTAACAAAAAAATGAATTTTTATGTTATTTCCGAGATGATAGCTATAGACACTGAAAATTTAAAGAAAGCCAGTCTAAGTTTCGCACCAGTCTTTGGCTTTCCGCATTAACCGCAGATGCAAACCACAAGTGCTGGTCAATTCTGAAGGAAAAGGAGAAGAAGATATATTTACTAGAACCAGGGAAAAGAATTTGGGTGTGGAGAACTTGTACTCTGCACGTATGAACGCATGAGGCAAAAGCAATGTCGTCGAAAGCGATTAAGATAAATAGATGCAAAAACGGAAATACAAAAGAAATGAACGACGTGGTCGATGTGAAGAAGAAAAACAACCTGAAAATAAACCATTAAGTAATAATAATAATAATAACCGAACACATTTCCGATTACAAAGTAATTGGTTGCATTAACTGCTGGAAAATAACATAAAAAATATTCTAAAACTTCACAAAAAGTTGAATTATTGGAATGAGTTCATTACGAGCGTTCATTTTTTATAGCTGGAAGATAAAAAAAGAAAAAAATGGCCGTCGATCCAAAAAGATGTCGTCTGGTAATGATAAATGAGGCGGTTTTTGTGGATGGGTAAGAAGCGGGGTTGAAGAAGGAAAAGGAAAAAAAGAAAGAAAGAAGTATAATAGAGAGATACAACAGAATGGATTACCATTATGTTCGTGCATGTGTTTTATATAAGAAACATGGATGTGCCTATATTTGTGTTTCTCTATGTCGACTCTTATACGTCGTTCCGATATTTGCCGTTTTTGCTGTTTATTGCTTGCTATATGTTTTGTTATCTACCCAAGTAGAATCTAAAATTACTCTTAAAAACTAAACCAATTAATTATTTTTTGTTATTAAGGAAGAGAATCTGATAGAACAGTTTCTTTTTGTAACGGAAGCGATTAGCTTTTTTGTTCTGGGAACATTAGTGGATTATTTGTCTCTGCTGAAATATTTTAAAATTTCTGGGGATTCAAATGCTGAATTTTCTCACAGGTTTATCTGTCTTTTGTTGATTGGTGTCAAAAACATTAAGTTAGAGTTTAACAGTCAATTTTGTGTAACTAAGGATCAACAATTAACGATGATTAATGATAAAATGTAAAACAAAACAAATGGTCCTTAACAACATTAAAATAGTAAAATTTAGCTATTTTCACGAAAAGTAATTAAAAATTAAAATAATAATGTAACAGATGCAACGTACTTAAATGCGTTTACATTCAGTTTCTTTATTATGTGCATACTTGTAAAATGATAATATTTTCAATTAATTTTAAACCAACATAAATGTAAAAATATAAATAAATGAAATTACTGAATACTCACAAGACAGTATGAAATGTTACGACTATGGTTTTTGAAGATAAGAAATTTATTCTTGACGACTGACTAGCTTCATAAGAAACAAACAGTTAACGGTGAATAATACCCTAATTAGCACTGTCGATTAAAGGAGATGTAAGAAATACAAGAGAAACTGCGGAAAGGTATATTTTTATAGGACAATAAACTTTCTCACGGAGTTGGGAAGATGATAGGTGCTTTGAAGAATCAGGAGTCAGTGCATAAACTATCCATTTAACTATTTCCTGTTTCCATAAAATAAAAGAAAATTTAAAGGCATTAATTTTGCAAATGATTCGATGGTGATAGTTACAACAATGACGAAACCTCACACCGTGAGCGTTAAGAAACACGAGAAACGTGATGCCAAGTGTGTTTTACTGCGAGATGAAAATATGACATATTATCTTCCTTTCATAGCTCTAGAACATTATTTTTTGGGGTGAGTCAAAATCTCTTCAACCAAATATGTAGTTACTCGTTAGTTTAGTTTAACATAAGACGAGATTAATTTTACGAACAGAAGAATAAAATTCAAAACATCGATTTAAGTTTAGGAGATGACACAAACTAAAAATGGCAGAGTCCTCGACGAGAAACAATCACACAAAACTAGAAATGGTCTGGTAAAAATAACTTGCTAACGTTCGCTCTCCAACCGTCGAGTCTAAATATTTAGATTATATTGGTACGTGATTAAAGCCTCAGTGGCATCTGCTATTAACATCACATATTCTGTCTACTCAGGAAGTTTTATTTTTAATCATAGATTTCTGTAGTTCAAATTCTATCCCATAAAAAAGGCATCCAATGTAAATTTGCAAGTACCTGATTTTTTCTAACTTGGAAGTTTGACAAAACACGTTTGTTCTACAAATACAATTCCCTACATTCTAACATAAGCTAAACTTACTAAACATTGACATTTTATATGCTCACATTATACTCAGCAATACCCACAAAATAATATACATGAGTATATAACTCGCATTTCTCTAGTTACAGAAGTTAGAATGCATTTCCTCACCTTACTTTTGATAATTCTAACATCAGATTTATCAGATTTACTACAACGTTTGTGACAGAGACCTCTATACCCGATTTAATAAGAAAGAACAACGATAATTATTCTACGACAGAAGAGCGTTTCAACTAATCGCGTTATAGACAATTATATGTCCTTCAAGCCATTTCCTTCAATTACAATACAACCAAAGGGAATTACATTCTCAAAATGAATACCCACAATTTAGGATTAAGAAATACCAAGGAATACTTAATTATAAATTTTTTTCCAAAAATAAGAACTAAAACAGCTGCATTTATTGTTTTTATTAAAATTATAATAGCTAGATAGACCAGATTAGTTTGTATATATATGTTACATACATGTTTATATATATATATATATATATATATATATATATATATATATATATATGCTTATATATGTTGTATATATATATATATATATATATATATATATATATATATATATATGTTTATTATATATATATATATATATATATATATATATATATATATATATATATATATATATATATATATATATTACATATATGTGTTTATTTATGTATCTTTATACATATATATATATATATCTTTATATATATATATATATATATGTCTATTATATACAGACAGATGTTATGTGTTATATTCCTGTATGTCATCTTTATACATATAAATATAATTTTGGTTTTGAAAATGGTGGATTAAAACCGGAAATATATATATATATATATATATATATATATATATATATATATATATATATATATAAGAAAACAAATTATTTGTAATTCATTAAAATACAAATTTTTAAAATAAAATGGTTTAGGAAAAACCGAAACGTCTGGTGACCCACGTCGACAATTCTTTCATTTTAACTACATTTAATGAATTTTGTCTTGAAAATGTTTTATTTTGTTTTTCAAAATTTCATTTTTAACATTCTGTTTTGATTTATATCCATTTACACTTGATTTATATACTGTCTACTGAAAACACAAACCTAAATTCGTTTTTTACAACATGGAAGATTGCAGGCTTATCCGGAAATACAGGAATTTTAAAATAATCACGAACTTTTAGGAATACGTTATGAAAGCGTCGCCCATGTGACTACGGCGTGACCACGTTAAACGGAAAGCTGATCTTTTAAAAATTGTCAGTTATCTGTTTTACTCTTGGATAAGACTTGTGTTTTTATGTCCATCGTTTTCGTCATATTGAACTGAATTTGTATTTTAATGAATTTTGTCTTAAAAATGGTTTATTAAAACCGAAACGTCTGGCGTCGACAATTCTTTTTTCATTTTAACTACATTTATGGATTTTGTTTGTTTTTCAAAATTTCTACATATATATATATATATATATATATATATATAAGTATGGGTGTGGTGTTGTAGTGGTGTTTGTGGTAGAATGGATTCTTTACGCAGAAAATACTTTTGAAAATTCACTTCTTAAAATTCTAGAATATATCAACCTGCTACCAAAACCGGTATAACCAAATCAACATGCGGACAATCACTAAACATCGGTGAAAATGTCAGCTAGACGCGTGCGCAAGCACACACACACGCACACACACACACACACACACACACACACGCGCGTGCGCGCGAACGCTGCCTCACACACAAACAAACGAATATATCTTATCATCCAAATCTTGCATAGACAAGATTAAGATACGCACGTGAATTATACATACGGACGGTGCTTAACAAGACTAATGCCAGTGATGTATGCTTAACTAAATTAAAACAAACATCGCAAAAATTAAAAATAGCAGTATCCTCTTTTTCTCATCAGTATATCATTTTCTGACGAAGCTTTAATAAAAGCGAAACATGTTAAGTTTTAAAAGTTTCCTATTTGTTCGCTATCCTAACATTCTGTCGGATCCATATTTCATTTAGATTTGACACCAATTCAAATATTTGTATGTATCTGTAGTGTATTCATACAGTATTTACGCAGTGCACACGAACAATATTATGTGCACCAATAAAGAGTGTAGCTTTTTTGGTTATACGTAAAAAAATTGCATGGTAAACGTCTGTTACTATTATTAAGTGAGTAATGGGAAACTTCGGTGTTATGGTAATACAAAGATATATATATATATATATATATATATATATATATATATATATATATATATATAAAAAGAGAGAGACAGACAGACAGACAGACAGACAGAAAGAAAGAAGAGAGAGAATGGAATTTAATAATCTTAAAAATCAAGCGTGCATACACATACTGTCATCTGCTTGTCTGTCGGTCTGTCTGTTAGTCTCTGTCTGTCTGTATCTCTTTCTATCTCTATATATATATATATATATATATATATATATATATATATATGTTTGTTTCATGGTAAACGCAATCGTCAGGTTTGAAGATTGCGATTAAGCATGAAACCGACTTTCGTTTTGGGCATTGACTTTAATGTCCACTTTCTATTTTCATACACTCTATCCATGATATTGAGCAGTTTATCCACTAATAATCGCATGCCTTAAAATTATATATATATATATATATCAGAGACAGAGGGACAGAGAGACTAAGAGAGAGATATTGTTACGACTATAAATACCGTGAGTCTAAACTGACACAGAAAGGTTTGGCTGAACTAAATACAACTTAAGGTTAAAGGGGATTAGAAGATTGTCTTGCGCCATTTCTTTTATTTTTTTTCCTTAAGAAGCACTCGTTTTGAAACTGAGTATTTCTGTCTATCCCTCGCGAATCTCTTTACGACAATCGAGCTCTAACTGTCAATTTATTCCTCTTGAAATGAAAGCGAAATTAAAATCTGCATTTCAGCTTGTACTCCAATGCCTGCCAATCGTGGAAAATGCATAACGATCAGTCTGAGGACACGCGCACGCACACACGCATAAATATCACAAGCTAACAATAGATAGATAGATAGATAGATAGATAGATAGAAATGAGGAATAAGCAATAGTAAAGTAGGAAAAAGAGATTGGATAACTATTTGAGTAGTTGTAATGGGAAATGAGCGAAGGATGAAAATGAGGTAACAGGGGCAAATGGCGTCCAATGATGATAAATGGGTTTTCGATGGTTGATGGGACCATGCTGAAGGCAGGGCACTGCAGAAAATGAGTTCAGTGGTTTGGAAGAAAGAAAGAAAGAAAGAAAGAAAGAAAGGAAAGAAGAATGAATATGAGCGGCGATAATAGCCGAAAGGAAATCTACAAGAATGAAAACGTTGCATTAAAATCTGAGAAAGAGAAACAAATAGAGCGAAAATGAATGAAGCAATATTTTAAAGCGAAAGCCAAAAAAGAGGAAAAAACTAAAAGAATAAAAGAAAAAGAAAAGAGAACGAAAGAAGAAATTAACCAAGAGAAAGTAGAAATTAAACATGAATCAAAATAAAGAAATAATAATAATAATAACAATAATAATAATAATGCATAAATATTTTGTAAGCAAAAGTTATTTTCTTGTTTACCATTATATATTATTGGATGTGTTTAACTAATTTCGTTTGAGAAGGTCGTTTTGCCAATCTTCGCGAATTAAAAAAAATTGTCAGAATTGAAAGGATTTTGTTCATTCATCTCAGCATTGAAGGCGGAAAAGTGAGCAATATATTCGGCAAATGATAGTTTTACTTTCATTTTTTAAGAATTGCAAAAATGCTGGCCAAAGCAGAATCAAAACAAACAAAAAAAGTTTTCTGTCATTTATGGAAAATCTTTTGTAAATATTGCAAAAGTTATTTGTGAAGTTTCCTTTCGGAGATCACCGAACCCTTTTTCAAGTTGAAATTTTTTTCAATCAGAGCAAAATATCCCAAGCGAATACAATTAAAGTCATGCTGCACATTTGATAGCCAGAACATTCTCATCATCCAAAGCAAAAGGTGAAAATCATTAGCACCGTGTTGGTTATGTTAGTCGCTTTGATGTGTAACTACCTAACAATATTTTCGTATGCAATTTGTGATTTAATCGCAATGGAAATGCGCTGATTCCTTACAGTGTATCATTGCTGATGAAAAATGTACAAGAAATTGGAATGCAATAAAATGTAGGTCAATCGAAATGACCATCACCTACTCGTTTTTATCCGAAGGAGATGCCGCTGCTCTTATGGTGGCGTTGCATGGGAATCCTGTATTGTGTTGTCTCTGAAGAGAAAGAACCGATTATTTAAAACAAGTGCAATTTAATAGTTGCAGATAATGAAAGTGCTTAATATCCCTTACATTTGAACAAAAAAGTGACTCCATCTGATTATAATGTAACCAGTGTTTTTCAGATGATAGATGTCTAGGTAAATTTAATCAAATCTTCCTGGTTTTATTTTCATAATTATGGATAAATCACACGTTTTTATGCTTATTTCTAGCCTTTACATACCGATAAACGTCGGCGTAATGACTGAAAATATCGGAATCGCATTGCGTTTCCTTTTTTTTCCGATAATTCTTATTTCCGCTCGGAAAAGAACAATACTTCTTTCTTGAATGTAAACGCATCTAAATGATATTTCCTTTTCCCGAAATGTCCTGACCGAGAAATGTTAAAACTTTTCAGTTTTTAGATAGATTGACCAAACGTCAGTCTCTCTTGTGTTCGTATATGCGGGATTTCAGATCACGTGATGTCTCCCCAACTTAAAACTTCTTGCATTGTTGAGCGCGCAAAGGTGAAGATAAAACTCCCACAAGACAGACACACATACAAATACAAATCCACATTACCATCCGATGCCCACTTAGACATACAAGAATCTTCGCAAACCTACATACACATAGAATTATCCACGGTTTTAATACATGTGACACGTATCTGACCAATAAGAACTGAAACAAACATAATTGAAAATGCCAGTGTTTTCTGTCGTATTATCTGTTTTCTCTCTATCTCTGACGAAGCTTTAATAAAAATGAAACATGTTAGAATGATATTATTTTCCTATTTGTTATTTTTATTTCATCATTAATATATATATATATATATATATATGTTTGCTTATATATATATATATATATATGTTTGCGTATATGCGTGTAAAAGCGTGAAACCCAGGGTTACAAACTCACACCAATCCAACCAATATATATATATATATATATATATATATATATATATATATATAAGTGAACATTGAAGTCAACACTCAGAGGCGACAGGCTGTTTCATGCTAGACGCAATCGCCATAAATAGCCGAGAAAAAATCCAGCATTCGCTCTATCTCTGATATTGAGCAATTTATCCCATAAATATAGCTCACCTTATATATATATATATATATATATATATATATATATAAATACATACAAACGATAATTTATGCATTAACAAAAATATCGGTATACATAGACAATTAAAGATTGTACCGTGTGACAAAACAATGAATATGAAAGTATAAAATATTTAAACTATTGAATTGTTTGAGTTTGTGAAGGTGTGTAGAAGTATGCTATATAGAAAGATGTTACATGAAAGAAAGTGATGAGAGAAAGATAAAGAGAGAAAGGTGAAGAGAGAAATGTGCTGGCGTACATGCGTGCATTGTGCGTGCTTGTAAAAGTGTCTGTATTCCTCAGTGGAGAAAGCTTTTTCCTCGTTCGACCTACATCTTACCTTCCCTGAGTGAAATAGGAAAAAAATTGAATGACAGAGAATGTTACTACTTATACATTAGCTAAGAGAGCGTCCGCTGGGATTTAAGCTTTGCTCCTGCGGAGGGATCTTCACTGGTCCTTCATCACAATAGGTAGGGTGAGTAGAATCTATAGTAACTCAAAATGATCGCTGTATGTATGTATGGCATTAATATTTAAGCTTATCTTTTAAAAGTTCAACGATAATTCTTCTGCCACCACTTAATTTAAAGACAATTCGATGTACGTAAGTCCCTACGTTATGTACAAACAATTCTTTTTATTTCGTGTTTGACTTTCACTGAATTTTGCAATTAATTTCTATTATTCCCAAATTTAAAATTTTTATCGTACAACAAAATTCGTTGCAAAACAACACGTACGATATCGGCGAAAACAATTGAAGAAATGAAACGTGGTGAATCCAAAATTTCAGGATTGCTGGTCTGGATTCAGCATGATTCCAAAATGGTATGATATGTTTGGCTACGGCCTCTAGGGGTAAAGTTGACAAAGTTTGGCACAGTGACACACTGATATTCGTTTTTATTATATAGATATACGAAGTTCTATTCAAAAATTGGTTAAATTGAATTTTAGCGTTTAATTAACCTGTTCAGTTGTAAAATTATCTCGCATTTCCTATGTCTCGTATGGCACATTGCAAATCTTTAGATATCAATATCCCAGAAAAAAATCTTTTTATCTATTAATTTATATTTATTAATTATAAACGTCGAACCGTATGTTTCCAGAATCATTAGTTTTAAGTGTGGATAGCGTGTATATATATATATATATATATATATATATATATATATATATATATATATATATATATATATATATATATATGTACACTTGCGCGCGTGTGTGTAGAAAATGAATGAGATACTAAATATGATCTTAAATGACAAAAAGAGTTATAATATAAATGATATTTTCGTAAGATAGAAAAACGTCCATTTACCAGTTTACACATGTTGATATATTTTGGAAGACAAACAAGTTAGGTTTAAGATGACGTTGAAGGTTTATAGATCAGAAATAATTATATTCACAATAATATTTTGTTGTATTGGACAAAGAAATTAAATTCTAACCTAGAAAATATGATTGTAAAAACCTGGTATCGAGGGAATATAAAAGCAATCTCAATGGTGTAAAGTCAGAAATAGGATTCATGTAAAAGTCATGTATTCGGTTATTTTTTTTTAAATAAAAATCTTTCGGATCATGAAATTCAAGACAGCTACTCAATCTGAACAAAGAAAGGTAAGTCTGCCAAATCAAAGTCAATAGCTACTGCAGCTGACCAGAATGTGAAGATAATGTTTTTAAACCAAAAAGAAAAGAAAAATAACAAGATTTCAATTTGAGATTTTATTTGAAAAAAAAGAAACATGATATTAAAAGTGGCACGAATAATGATGAAACCGAAGGAATCACAGATTTCTGTATATTTTTGTAAATTGCCCAGAAAAGATCAGTGCTCTAGTTGGTATTAATTCATCGAAAAATTCTGTAGATTATCAAAACATTATATCACGTCAGAAAACAGCTTACTGTCCTTCTAATATAGTTATGCAAATGTATGAGATATTAAGACAAATGCAACATGTTAACAGCACTGGCAAGAATGATAACTAAGTCAAGAATTTGTCTCAATTTTGTATCTTAACTTGCGTTATAGTGGTAAATGTGTTTTTCGGTTTCTGTCAACGTTGAATGGAATAAAAGTATTATATGCGCCCATAAAAAATCACTTAGACACTCTTTGATATAAATTCACGATGCCAGTCACCCCAATGAATAAACACGTGCGCATGCCAACTAAACAAGTATAAATCCCTCGTCAATAAAAAGTAATATGTTGAAAAACTCCCGTAAATCATCGTTCATCAATTTATAGAAAATTAAAGTTACACGATGTCTCTCTCGAGAAAGTCACATATCACTATGATTGTAGCTTAAATAGGTTATGTGGCATTTATGGAGATAAATTGTATTCAGTTTGTGAACACATACACGTATCTGTATTCGAAAATAAAATTGTATATATATATGTCTATAAGGATTATCCAGTAAATGTATCTAGACTCCCAAGAACGTTAACATATATGTATATATACGAAATCTTCTTCTTCTCTGCGCCATGTCCCTTAAGGAAATTAGAGGTCATGGCTCTCCAAAATTTCCATTCCTCTGTAGGTCTCAATAAATGTTGTCTCTTTGCTATCTTTCATAAAGCCTGTTCTACCAACCATTTACGCAATCTAGGTAGGTAGGGTATGCTTTGTTTTCTTCTGTCCATCAACTTTTCAATATGTTCTGTGAGTGTCAAATTTTCTAAGCCCCCTTTCCTCATTATGTGCCCTAGAAATTCCAACTGTCTCTTTCTGATGTTAACTATAAGTGTCCTTTTTGTTTCCATTTCTCTCAAACGTCGTCATTGCTCTTATATTCAATACCTGGTATCCTCAGCCTATATACGAAGTACTACGCCATATTTATTTAAAGTTGTACTTTGAAGGAGACAAAGGAAACTACGTGTCAGTGTAGAGTGTACTGCGGCAGATTTCCTAACGTTTTATTATGTTTCGTTCACGTTTATTGCTATAATTCCCTAGATTTCACTTATACAAATATTTGAGCATGGTCTTACGTACAGCAATGTCTTGCACAATGTCTAAATCGAAACCTCTCTATGAAGATTGCATTCAGTGATGGTAAATACATGGTCTTCGTAACAAGATTTTATCTCTTGTTCATAAATATATACAAATTTAGACAAAATAAATTTATTAAGTACAGCTGAATCGATAGCTCTTAGCCGTAACGCACAGGGAAATTTCTAACCTCATTAGGGAGAACTTATCATCAAATAAAACATTAATGCTGTAAATATACATTAACAACATAAATAATAGTTCAAGAATATCTTGTATTTAAACCATAGTTTTTCTTTTAGACTAATCCATTTCATGTAGGCTAATCCTTTTTAAAATGATCCACCAGTATATTTTATCCACTTGCATAACATTAACAATATACACTACAATATACTGATAGTAGATTCAGAAAAGAAACTAAAAGAAATAATAGGCAAAATATGACATAAATTCTAAAAAAATTCTATTTTGTTTTTGTTTTGGTGTGTGGAACACACTCCCAAAGTTTGTAAAAGTATTTGATAATAATACCCTATATAATCATAATAATACCCTCTATAATCATTTACTGTATCTCTTCATCTCTAGCCATATTACCTGGACGTTTCATGTTGAATAAAGTGAGTCATATTTTATATTTCGTCAGCGTATCAAAGGTTATCCAGCAGATATTTAGCCAAAATATCTACGGAATTCAAACAGTAAATTAAAAAAAAAAAAATCAATGCCAAGGTCTATCAGAAAATGAGAAACTTCCGCAGAATAGTCGAAAGCCAGTAAAATCAAAAGTAGACAGATCGATACAGTTCTATGAACTGGAAGGAGGTATTTCATCTGTCAATTGATTCTTTTATAACAAAAAAAAAAACAAAAAAAAACGGCTACCTATTTGCAAGAAAAATTTCCCAAAACTAACGGGAAGCAAGATTCCAATTTTATTTATTTTGGTTCAAAGGAAATCATTATTTTGCAACTGATGGTTAAATGGCTAAATATTCTTTTGTGGAATGAGTTTAAGATCATTTGGGATATCGAGCAGATATTAATATATATATATATATATATTGCTTTTATAAAGAAATGAAGTTATAAAAGTCATATATGTGTTTTATATGTGTATATGTATGGCATATATATGCGTGTTTGTCCGTGTATAAATATATACGCAAACACAAAAATGATACGCATATTTTAATGATTATACACTGACTAATTAATAGATATGTATGAGATAATCATCGATACACACACACATATTATTTTTGGAATAAAAGTTAGAAGAAAAGCAAAATAAGTTAAAAGGATGTCTTTATTAAATAAACAAACAAAATAATTCTTATTATAAATAAGACAAATTTTACTGAAGCGTAATTGTATAGAAAAATTAATGTTTTTTTTTCTTTCTCTGTGGAATCATTGCGTAAAAGATTGGCGCAACATATTCTTCTAAACTTCATTCCTTGTCTGCATATAACTTCGTGTCTTATTAAGCTATCTTCGTAAATATCGACATAAAGAGAAAGTAATATGAAAGTTATAAAAGAATATAAAGTAGAAAAAAGAATGAAAGACGGTTAGAATTTTGTGCAAAATAAAATCACATTAAAAACACGTGAAAAAAAATCATATATATAGAGAGAAAGAGACAGAGAAAATGAAATACTTTTTTGTCTTCTTTTCTTTCTATTTCTTATGAGTAAAATTTTCATTGACAGCAAATTATTTGTTTCTGCATTTTTATTTTTGGCGCCAGCGATTCATGAAGACACATATCGTTTGTTTGTCTTTAGCGGGAAAAACTATTTCGACCAATCGGCGACATTCGAGAAAAGAAAAGAAAAAACAAAGCAAAAAAATATTGGAAGCGGAGAAAAAGGCATCACATATTTTTTTGTAAGTGGATCCTGGCACGCTGACATATGAGGAATGATAATCAGTACTGCTGCCGAAATACAACTCGTCCTAGATACAGACAAAATGCGCGCTTGTAGCTTTATTTCTTGACAAGGTATGACGAAGCAGTGGCGGACTGGCCAGGGTGTCAGCTTGCCCAATCGGCCCCTGATTGAGTTAGCCACCTATATCAAATAAAAATTTTAATTATACCCCTTTTTATATTAATATTTTTGAAAACTGTATTTATTAGTTAAGAAAATTAAATGATAGTATTATAGTTGCAGCCGGAAATTCTTAGTCTCCTGGAAACCAATATATTTAAACCCACTACGTTACTGCGGCGAAATATTCTTACATCTATCTCTTTCTCTCTCTCTCTCTCTCTCTCTCTCTCTCTTAATCTTACAAACTCCCTTCCCCCCACACACGTAAACACACCAAGTTATTTCCTCAGCTTAGTTTAATCTTGAAACAAATTTACAGTTTCAAATTCATTACTCTGTAGATATGAAACAGGAGAAAGACTTTATAATCATAAGGTATCCTAGTATATACCAGATTTAAGAGCAAAATTGTCCAATTCATGGCGTCCTGGGTATGACGTTAAACTTCATCCGCGTCCTGGGTAAGACGATAAACTACATCCAACAGCAAGGCCTCTGACCAGGAGGTTTGAGAAGCGTTGAACCACCTCTTAATTGCTGGTGTACCCAGGTTCACCCTGGCCTGGGGTGGTAGCACTTGTTTGTTTGGGTAAATAGTTGACCCCCTACCAAACATGGATCAAAACGCTATGAAAGTGTAAAAATAAGTTTTAATACTAGCAATACTTTTTTGTACAAAATTATTACTAGCAATGAATTTTTGAAGGAACAAATTATTACCAGCAGTACATTTTTGAAGGAAAAATATTACCAGCAATAGCAATACATTTTTGGAAAGATTATTACCCACAATAAAAATCTTGTCGGCATTAAATAACCCATTGAGGGTGTTATGCCGTAAAACAAACCAACCCAAACCAAACCAAACCAAACCAAACCAAACCAAATCATGTAACAGCATAATTATCCCTCTTACAAAAAGTCTAGCATCTACAAAACCACTAAATTAATTGAGTTTCTTTTTTCAGGATTTCCGATAATAGGTTTAGCCACCTTTTGTCGTAAGAATCACTAAAACACTCTTTTAATTATTCAGTTAAAAACAGAACAGGTTAAAATTGTTTTGTGTCAGCCCCACTGCCTTCCAACAAGAAAAAAATCATTCAGGCCTTAAGTAATGATACAAACATTCATACTCTGACTTCCAAAGTCCATTCACGAACCATCAAGAGAACGGTGAATAAGTTTAAAAAAGAGGGAACAGTTGATAGGAAAACTAGATCAGGAGGTCATAACAGGAATCATATATATATATATATATATATATATATATATATATATATATATATATATATAAATAATTATTATTTTAAAATTTCTTTCGCTACATAAGAGTTCTCATGTTTCAAAAACGAGAGCCGAAAACCTCAATATAATTATTAAAAGTAAATTGTTAAAGTATCAAGCCCTGTTTCATCCTCAAGCGAAAATTTAGGAATAACCAATCTTGAAATTTACGCATCCTTATAAGCATGTTCATTCGCAAAATTAATTACTATGGAAACGGCTGGGACTTTAAAAATATGGAAAAAGTGAATTTCGGCATTTCTCTGAAGAACATTCCACACACAAACAAACGGAATTATTTCGTTAAACTTTTGCAAAAAAACAGAGGAATTAATAAGAAGAATGAGATGGAAACCATTCTTCTTCCTACGAGGGAATAACTTAACAAAAACAGAACATGAGGTTTACGGCTTTAAAAGTAAAAATGCTGCACCATTTAACAAAAAACTACAGGAAGTTGAAAATGACCTACTCAATATAATCAATAAGATCTCCTTTCAAAAAAAAGAAAAGCAACTTTTAAAACATCTAAACCAAATAGTTAAAAGCATCAACGACAGCGATAAAATACTAGTTAAATCCGACAAAACAGGGAAACTTTTACAAATTCATGGCAGACGACTACAACAAATTAATTAAAAAAAATTTAACTAATACTTATAAAAAAAGCTCATAATAACAATATTAATATGGTAGACAGTATCAACAGAACTAGTAAAGTTATTACCGAAAAATAAAAAATAAGCGATAGGGTAGGCAAACTAGCTGAAAAGGAATGCTACATCACTCTTAAGGACCACAAACAAGATTTTAAGGAAGACTCCACTACCAGAATGATAAACCCAACCAGACCCGACATAGGAAAGATTAGCAAGAGAATCCTAGAATTGAGTATTGAGCACTCTTTTAAGAATAGTAATTATTGGTTATTGGAATTCATTCCGTATACACCAATCATATACTTATATATATATACATACATATATATATATATATATATATATATATATATATATATATATATATATATATATATATGTATTACATATCAGAAGGTTTGTTTATATGTAGTCAAAATTTGGAATTTCAAGCAAATATTATGTAAACATCTTTGATAAACTACGACTGTATACGCTATCAAAACAGAAACACTTCAAAGCCACTTTTAAAATATCACTAACAATGCATATAAGAATTCCTGGGAACTTTAGCATTTATGCATATAAGCATTCTTGTCAAATTAATTCTATCTAATATCGACGTATTAATCGATGGATATGAATGCAGGTAAGGTCTTCCTGCCAAGCACCTCGTAAATATTTTCATGGGTAAAAAAGTAGAGCTTGTATTTCTTCCAATAGCCAAAACTGCGACAAATATGCGGCAGTATGGAATATATATATATATATATATATATATATATATATATATATATATATAATGTCAAGATTAATTTAAGTTTATTTCCTTTTAAATGTTGCTTATTTGAAAACTTATCAATTTCCATGAATTGCAAATCTGTTTTTATTTTCGCTTCAGAGCGAATTATCGTTTTATAAACTCGATTAGTCAAACGATGTTTGCAAAATTTGAGTATGATCTGCATATAAATATTTTGAGCGGTCAAGATGTATGGAAATAATTTCATTGCTCTGAATATTTTATTCTTAAATTTTAATAAAAAGACAACGGAATAAAAAAAAACGCTCAAAAAGAGTTGAGGAATTATTTACAAGGAGCCTGTCTGACATTTATTTTGTGTAGAAAATGAAGGTATCACATTTGATAAAATAATGAAAACGTTCGATAAGCACACATATACATACACATATTTTCATATGCATTTCATTGCTACATTCATACTAAGTCCGTATATAGAAAATCTAACACAAATGAAGTGTTTGTCTGTTTATTTTCTATAGACTCAGATTCTACTGGATGGATTTCAACCAAATACCTTATGCGGATAGGCTATGACCCAGGAAATGTCAAAGGCTATTTGAAGTTGATCTAGTTCAAACCGGAAGAACAAAATAACTCAACTCAAGAGTTTGGTCAAAGAAAACATAAATAATTTTTAAAATTTGAAATACGAAACATTTTTAAATTTTTCGCCATGAATGAAAAATTTTCTCCAAAGGAATTTATTCAGAGGAATGTTAAATACATAATTGACAATATCTACATGGAGATGATGATTACATTATATATTTTTAAATTTTCAAAACTTTTATCCGATAATTTTTAAATGTGAAGACTATTTTTAAAATATGTAGCAAAAGCTCGTATCTTGAGTTGATTTTTATTGCTTAAATACGCGTTTCATTATGCATGTCACATAGAAGTGATTGAACTGCTAGGTTAGTTTAATTTATTTGAGAATGTTATTAGAAGAATCTAATATTGAAAAATACGGATAGAAAATAAATTCAGTAAATATACAAAAACAGAAAGGGGTATAAGACAAGGAGATGTCTTCTCAGAAGGACTTATTCAACTGTTACATTGTCACGATTCTTAGAGAATTAGAAGTCCTACCAGGATTGATTATTGGCGGCCACAATCTTAAAAGCATAAGATATGGAGATGACACAGTGTTGATAGCAGACACGGAAAGTAAACTAAAGACATGAGAGCGAGAAGAAAAGAACAAACATCAATTGCAGGACGATAGAATGTATGGATGTCAGCTAACGGAACAAAACATCAAGATGCAGGAATTGGACAAAAAATTTAGATTTCTATTAAATGTTTGGAAACGGTGAATGAGGAAAAGAACAAACATCAATTGCAGGAAATGGACAGGTGAAATTTCTAGGGAAAATAATGAGGAAAGAGTGTTTGGTGGATTTAATTCTATTTCGTTAACTCTTTTTTTAGAGTCAAAAACTTCTTCATCCTACCTACACCAGAAACGGAACTCACAACTACCAGGTGACTCATATCTATCCAATAGGTCATTAATTCGTCGGACAATTCGGTAGTGGAAATGTCAGTCCAATATTTCATGTTTGCTTCTTATCACTTTTATACGACTTTAGTGGTGATGATGCGACAAATGAAAAGATCATTTCGCTTCTAGTAAAGAATTCTCAGGTTTGAATGAAAGACAAACCTTGTGTGTAAGGAAAGTGCATTAGAATATCTAAAGAATGGGTAATCAGTCAGCTATGTACCATCCGTGTTACATGACTGACGAGGCAGATTTTTTCCGCAGTAGGTTGTCATTTCTTTCTGCGGTAGACCAGTTATAGAACCCGCTCTGCCCTTGCTATTTACCCGGTCTGTCCATATATTTACCCATAGCTGAAGAGAGAAGAATAGGAGCACGTAAGTGAATGTAATGGATTTGACTGGAATTCAAACTCGTCTCTCCGATTCCTCAATCCGAGCCGCTATCCATTATCTCACCGTGCCTCCTACAGTTAATAGATAAACTTATTAAATGCTAGAAAGTATTTTTTGTATTGAAGCTTTTAACGTCTGCTGGGTAAACGGTTATCAATTTTTATTCTTTTTCTGTTCATTCGTGTACCGCAATGTGAAACTATTGATATGCAATGATTGGAATTGTTGTATTGCATAAACTTTGTCTGAATTTGATCGTAAAGAATTGTGAGACCATTGCATTTCATTGCATTTTATTCTTAGTGAATTCGTTTCGCTTCTAATCTGGTTGACAATTCCAATTTAATAAGGTTCAAAATTGTGGTCAGGTATGTTACGGTGAACTACAATCTACGTTTAAAATTTTGTTATCCAATAAATCCCTGCCATGAGCCATACAGTCGCTTTTGATATTTCTAGATGTTCACCGATATATGTCATCTGGTCTTTTTTGTTATATAATACAGAGTAGTGTAATTACGTAGTGGAATGTTTATGTCTGGAAATTAATATTCTTTTCTTTCTCAATTAAAAGCTCCGATATGCTGCTTATTTTTGTACGAAGGGGTCTACTGAAGTGATGATTAGAGCATGCATACTGATTTCTTCAACAACCTTACCTTAGAGTATTTCTATGATTTTTCATTCATCTTGATTTTAAAATCAAGCTAATAAATTAAATAACCACATATAAACATATATATCTATGCATAAATATATAAACAAATTCACACTTTTACAGAAAGAGAGAAAAACTGAATGTAGTATGGCAGCTCTGGTATGAAATTAACATTGAATCATACATTTATGTTATTTCATATCACTGAATTAGAAACAATACTTTATTGTTTGTAAAAATAGTTATATATATATATATATATATATATATATATATATATATATATATATATATATATATATATATGGTGGGCTCTCCCGTCGCAATCTGCGTATGAGGGTCAAGCGTTTCAATTCTTTGGAACTGACTGTCAGACACAAGCACATATAATGCTCGTGCGGAACCAACCACACTATTTGAAGGACCGAATAAAGTGACCTGGTGAACTACATACCACAAGATTGGAAAGGTGGGCAGAGTTCAAATATAAAGAAATATTTTTTGCATTCACTTTCACACAAATATTGATGGGAATAGAATGAATCTACATCTCATTTTACTCCCACCAGCTAAGGATTAATAGCAAGCCAGGCTGGATTATCCAACTTTGGCTGGCACACAGCCTACGAGAAAGAATTATGAATTTAAAAATCGGTTGGGTGTTCACATTTTAAAAAAAATACTTACTACTGAAAGCACCCCCCCCCAGCGGAAGCAGCACAGGCTGGGTGAGTAACGCTACGGAGGGGGGGGGGGGCACACAGATTAAATGCTCCTCCTTAGCTGTGGCGAGATGAGAGATCGCCCGTCTTCCCGCACGCCTCAGACCCCTGCGAATAGTAGGGAATTATTTCAGCTGTTTGAACATTACCGTGGCAATCACCAAGACGACGTCCATCGTCCACCCATGAAGGAAATATATATATATATATATATATATATATATATATATATATATATATATATATATATATATATAAGTGTGGGTAAAAAATAATTAAATGTACGTAACTTTATATGTGCGCGTTATGGTCATACACCAATAAGGGAATAAATATTAACTTAATTTAATATAAGGTGTAAACAAGATAGTGCTCAGTTTATTTAGACAGAGCTAAGACATATATATCAATGAATAGATATATAACTACCGTTGTAGTGCAACTCAAAGTTTCGTGGTTTCCCCAAGTCGTCAGGCACAGACTGGCGTCTTGGGAAAACCATGAATCTTTTAGTTGCACTACAAATGTATATATATATATATATATATATATATATATATATATATATATATATATATATATATATATATAGAGAGAGAGAGAGAGAGAGAGGTGCCTGTGTGTATATGTATGTGTATGTGTGGGTGTGCACGCGTACGTGTTTTGCATTGGTGATTTTGTGCATTTTCGATACCTAGAAAATTCTATATTCGCTTAAAATGGAAGATAAGATCAGTGAATCCATATTGGAAATCAGAAACTTGCATAAATGTAAAGATCCTACATCCATAGGCACATCAGTAATTATGTAGCCTCATGAAAGAAACTTTTCTTAGCACAACAAATATTTTCAGCAAAATGACTTTCACTGTAAAATTGTTTAATTTAGTCTTCTACACTAGATTATGGTACTGTGAACAATTCAAATCAAATAAAGACGTATCACGCTATGGATTAATTGTACATGCAAAGAATCTTCCAAAAATACTCGTGAAAACGCGCAGATATATGTGACACACGGACACACAATAACATATAATACAAACAAAACACATTTACATATACAAAAGGTTGATAATGTGCTTCAGAATCGCTCATATTTTTTGACTCCAATTTGTTAACATCCACCTTGAAATGCATCTGAATGCCGTTTCTTTTAATAATATTTACCTGTGACTTCTTTTATCAAGTACGCTACATCTTTTAATTTATCACATTAATATTATAACCATATGTATATACCTGCGGGTGAAGGTTTATTGAAGGTTTATCGATTGCATGAGAGCTTGCAGTAGAATTTGCATTGTTTATTTTCCACCAGATTATGTGACCTTTCGCAGCCTGAAATCACCAATAGAAATGAATAAGTGTTAGAATCGAAAACAGAACAATATGATTCTTTCTAATTTCATGAAGATCACCAAAAATAAAAATTATTCTTTTTCCGGGATCTGTTCTTTTCTTTATTTTACGAAAGCAAACACTGCCAACTAAGTTTTATATACACAAATATGTGTACATAGGCACAAAACAGCATGTATATATTTGCGTGTGTGTGTGAAAGAGAGAGAGAGAGAGAGAGAGGTAGAGAGAGAGAGAGAAAGAAAGAAAGCGGAATTGAAGTATGTGTTGGTGTATAAGTGGTCGGCACACACCAATGTCGAGATAATTAACGCACTAAATGATATACACCATGTGTGTTCAACACGCCGGACATCGGTGCGGATCTTTGTTGAACGACTGCCCCGTATGATCGATGGAAATCTCTCTTCGCCCTGACAACTGGTTCCCGGTTTTCCGAAATTCTACGCTTGTCAGACCTGTATGAAATTCCAAACCAAACGGATAGAATATCTAATCGATCCTGACGCGACACTGCACCCACCTAAGAAGACCAACCCAATACGCACTTCCTGGCAACGCTGCACCTTTTCTGCTCTTTGGTCTTTTTCCTCCGACCCAAACTAATCTATTATTATTATTATTATTATTATGATTTTATGCATTTGCATTTTCACACTAGATATCCGCTGGTTATCACCAAAGAAAGAGTGACAACAAGTCTCTTCAAATTTCCGCCATTTTTCTCGGTATCCTCTCAGACGCCAGCACCGCCATGATCACATTCATCTAAAATTGCTGCTAATATCTTAGACAAAATTAATTTATTTTTATTTTACTCTCCGCGATTCAACGTTCTCACCAAATATCCAAGAGTTGTTGGAAAGTGAATAATAGAAAATCTCTTTATCTTCACAGCCCCACCTTTTTTCCCGTTATTCTCGTTATTTCCGACATAGTTTTTTTTTCAATCCTTTCGCCCCAAGCAAGGCTAAAAAAAACCCACTATGACGCAAGGGGTTACTGAGAGTGAGAGAAATTGAGGAAACGGTACTGAAGAGAATGGACAATAATTAGAACAGGACTAAATGAGACAAAAGTTGACGTTGATTTACATCTTTTAAAGGTCATAGTTGAGAGAAAAGCAAACATCCGGGGCTCACAAAGCCAGGAGTACGAGAGAAGAAATTATTAGGGTTATGCTTAGTAATTTAAACGGCGAAATGATAAAACCTAACTTCTAATCTAGTACTGCGCTTAATTTCATGAAGTCGAGCTACTAAAGAAAAAGCTCATCAGAAAAATTACCATGAAAAAATTGAGAGAAAACGCATAGAGAATTTACGAAATGTTGTGTGAGGACTGATAACATTGCAGATTCATCTTTGGATTTTCTCAAGAATCTCTAGATAGATACAAAGCAAAAAATCTAGGCAAGATGTGGCAAGAATACCCAATGCATCGATGGACTGACGATATTTAAAGTTACCAAACAGATTTGGGTGGAAAAATTTGTCTAATACGAATTATCTTAGCAGTATACTTAGCTCTTATCTTGAACAGTGAACGAATTATTTTAGCAGTATACTTAGCAACTGATTCGATTACAATTCTTTTTCGAATCTCTAATTTATCTAATCAACACAAAATACCACTATTATTACCTTTCATGTTTCGCATTTTCAAGTGCGCTTCAGATATTTATTAAGAGTTTTGTATTTTTTTCGTCATCCGCTGGCGCCGTCGCGTCCAAGATCTGATCGATCCCCACTCTTCTTTCCTTACACCTCTCAGATCAATATTTCTGATTTGGAGGGAATAGTCACATCATCATCATCATCATCATCATTATTATCTTTTGATTTCTGTTTAGTACAATCCCTTACCATGTAATTACCCGAGACCTGGCGTAAGGCAAAGTATTAAAATATATGCATTTTGTTTGAACAAATTCGGATCTTAACAGTTTATATTTTCTTTACATTGATAATACTCTCCTGAGTAAATGAGCAGTTTCACACCGTGAAATTTAAAAAAAAATCTTTTATAATGAGATGCTGACTGGGATGTGGTTATTGCTTTATATCCTAAACGGGACCCCAATTTTTATAGGCATAACAAAAAAAAAATTATGTTGTCACATTTTTTTCAACTTCTGTTTTAAAACACTTCGATTTGTTTATTCCGTTATAATCTTAAGCAAGTATATTATTATTATTATTATTTTTATTTTCTTTGATTTCTGGCGTTTACACATTTTTTTCCGGGTGCCGCCCAGGGACCTAAGGTTAGAAATGGCATCATGACACTTTCCACTGACAAAAAAATAAAAAAATAAGAATAAAAAAGTAAATACATAAAATAAAAAAAAATTACATAGATAATGCCCTTCGTAAAGTGTGGGCTGTACTTGTCAGAATAATTTTTTGTATCTCCTTGAGGCATGGACTTCCAGGAATCCCTTCAATTAGTCTACTGCAATCTTTTCCAACTAGTCCTAGGGCTCCAACTACAACAGGGTTTGTTGATGTTCCCATATGCCACATTTTCGAGATTTCTATTTCAAGGTCCTTGTATTTTGACAGCTTTTTGAATATCTTCAAAGATACATTGCAGTCAGCAGGGACTGCCATATCAATAAGGAGGCACCGTTTTTGTTTGTGGTCTTTAATAACAATATCTGGGCGGTTGGCTTTGATTGTTCTGTCAGTGTGTATTGTGTAGTCCCATAGAATTGTAACAGGTCCTATCTCCGTAACCGGGTCTGGGTGGAGTTCATACCAGTTTCTTTCAGTTTCCTTCCCGTAGAAGTTGCAAATTTTTCAGTGCAGATATTGGCCCACTCTGTCATGCCTGGTTTTATATTCACTGGGTGCCAATATCGTGCAACCTGATACAAGATGATCAATCGTTTCTGGATATTTATCACAGAATCTGCAATTATTGTAGTTTTGTAGGACAGTTCTAGTTGAACTAATCCTCTGCCTCCTTCGGATCTGGGCACATACAGACGATCAACATCAGCTTTGGGATGATGCATGCGATAGCAATTGAGAAGCTTTCTCGTTTTGGCGTCCATTCGGTTAATTTCAGCTATGGTCCAGTTAAGAACATTAAAGCTGTATTGCACCACAGGGACAGCCAATGTGTTTATGGTTGATATTCTGTTTTTTGAGTTTAGCTCAGTATTTAGTACCAGACGTACACGCCTGTAGTACTCTTTTCTCATTTTTTCCTTCATTTGGTGGTGTTGTATGCCATCTCCTTCGCTAATTCCTAGGTACTTATAAGCTTCATCATGCTCCAGTTCCTTAATCTTTGTGACAAAATCTAAATCTATTAAGGGTGTTTCTGTAATTCTACCTTTCTTGAATGTTACTTTTGCACATTTATCTAATCCGACGTCCATACCTATGTTGTCACTGAAGTATTTTACAAAATTGAGGAGGCATTTCACCTCATTATCATCTTTGGCACAGAGTTTGAGATCATCCATGTAGAGTAGGTGATTGAATATTTTCTTATTTATTTTGTAACCATAACTACTGTTGTTCAGTTCATGTGTAAGAGGGATTAAGGATAAACAAAACAGAAGGGGTGACAGAGAGTCTCCTTGAAAGATTCCACGTCGGATATTCAGACGGTTGGATATGGCAGTGCCCTCGGTGTGACTAAGGTATAGTTTGGTGTTCCACATTCCCATGCTGTGCTTAAGGAAATTTAATACCACAGGGGAGACTTTGTACATTTCCAAAGTCTTAAGGATCCAAGAATGTGGGACACTATCAAAGGCTTTACGATAATCAAACCGCGCTGCACTAAGATTTGTATGTCGACTCCTGCAATTTTCCAGGATCATTTTATTTATCAACAGTTGATCTTTGCAGCCATATTATTATTATTATTATTATTTTTATTTTCTTTGATTTCTGGCGTTTACACATTTCTTTCCGGGTCCCGCCCAGGGACCTAAGGTTAGAAATGGCGTCAAGAGACTTTCCACTGACAAAAAAAATAAAAATAAAATAAAAAATAAATACATAAAAATAAAAAAAATTATCAGATAATGCCCTTCGTAAAGTGTGGGCTGTACTTGTCAGAACAATTTTTGTATCTCCTTGAGGCATGGACTTCCAGGAATCCCTTCAATTAGTCTACTGCAATTCTTTTTTCAACCAGTCCTAGGGCTCCAACTTTACAACAGGGATTGTTGATGTTCCCATATGCCACATTTTCGAGATTTCTATTTCAAGGTCCTTATTATTATTATTATTATTATTATTATTCCTTTGATTTTCTGATGTACGATTTCGGGTTCCGACAAAGAGACCTAAGGTCAGAAATAGCATCATCATATTTTCCACTGAGCAATTAAAAAAAAAATCACACAGATTTTACATAGATAAAGCACTTCGTAAGGTGTGGGCTGCATTTAGAAGAACAGTTTTTTTTGTATTTCTTTAAGACATGAGCTGCCAGGAACCCCTTCAGTGATTCAATTGGAATCTTTTCTAATCAATCCAACTACTACTAGAATTTGTTGTTCACGTGAGCCTCATTTGTGAGATTTCGATTTCATTGTATTTTGATTAGTTTTTTAAAAAGATACATCATAGTTTGCAGAGACTTCCATGTCAATAAGACGGCACCTTTTGTGTTTGCGATCTCTAATCACGATGTCTGGGCGATTAGCGTTAATTATTCTGTGTATATTGTAAAGTCCCATAAAATTGTTACAGATCCTATCTCTGTAAGCGCATCTGGGTGGAGTTCATACCAGTTTCTTTCAGTTTCCTTCCCGTAGAAGTTGCAAATTTTTCAGTGCAGATATTGGCCCACTCTGTCATGCCTGGTTTTATATTCACTGGGTGCCAATATCGTGCAACCTGATACAAGATGATCAATCGTTTCTGGATATTTATTTCTGCAATTATTGTAGTTTTGTAGGACAGTTCTAGTTGAACTAATCCTCTGCCTCCTTCGGATCTGGGCACATACAGACGATCAACATCAGCTTTGGGATGATGCATGCGATAGCAATTGAGAAGCTTTCTCGTTTTGGCGTCCATTCGGTTAATTTCAGCTATGGTCCAGTTAAGAACATTAAAGCTGTATTGCACCACAGGGACAGCCAATGTGTTTATGGTTGATATTCTGTTTTTTGAGTTTAGCTCAGTATTTAGTACCAGACGTACACGCCTGTAGTACTCTTTTCTCATTTTTTCCTTCATTTGGTGGTGTTGTATGCCATCTCCTTCGCTAATTCCTAGGTACTTATAAGCTTCATCATGCTCCAGTTCCTTAATCTTTGTGACAAAATCTAAATCTATTAAGGGTGTTTCTGTAATTCTACCTTTCTTGAATGTTACTTTTGCACATTTATCTAATCCGACGTCCATACCTATGTTGTCACTGAAGTATTTTACAAAATTGAGGAGGCATTTCACCTCATTATCATCTTTGGCACAGAGTTTGAGATCATCCATGTAGAGTAGGTGATTGAATATTTTCTTATTTATTTTGTAACCATAACTACTGTTGTTCAGTTCATGTGTAAGAGGGATTAAGGATAAACAAAACAGAAGGGGTGACAGAGAGTCTCCTTGAAAGATTCGTCGGATATTCAGACGGTTGGATATGGCAGTGCCCTCGGTGTGACTAAGGTATAGTTTGGTGTTCCACATTCCCATGCTGCTGCTTAAGGAAATTTAATACCACAGGGAGACTTTGTACATTTCAAAGTCTTAGGATCAAGAATGTGGGACACTATCAAAGGCTTTACGATAATCAAACCGCGCTGCACTAAGATTTGTATGTCGACTCCTGCAATTTTCCAGGATCATTTTATTTATCAACAGTTGATCTTTGCAGCCATATTATTATTATTATTATTATTTTTATTTTCTTTGATTTCTGGCGTTTACACATTTCTTTCCGGGTCCCGCCCAGGGACCTAAGGTTAGAAATGGCGTCAAGACACTTTCCACTGACAAAAAAAAATAAAAATAAAAATAAAAAAATAAATACATAAAATAAAAAAAAATTACATAGATAATGCCCTTCGTAAAGTGTGGGCTGTACTTGTCAGAACAATTTTTTGTATCTCCTTGAGGCATGGACTTCCAGGAATCCCTTCAATTAGTCTACTGCAATTCTTTTCAACCAGTCCTAGGGCTCCAACTACAACAGGGATTGTTGATGTTCCCATATGCCACATTTTCGAGATTTCTATTTCAAGGTCCTTATTATTATTATTATTATTATTATTATTATTATTATTATTCCTTTGATTTCTGATGTGTACGATTTCCGGGTTCCGACAAGAGACCTAAGGTCAGAAATAGCATCATCATATTTTCCACTGAGCAATTAAAAAAAAAATCACACAGATTTTACATAGATAAAGCACTTCGTAAGGTGTGGGCTGCATTTAGAAGAACAGTTTTTTTTTGTATTTCTTTAAGACATGAGCTGCCAGGAACCCCTTCAGTGATTCAATTGGAATCTTTTCTAATCAATCCAACTACTACTAGAATTGTTGTTGTTCACGTGAGCCTCATTTGTGAGATTTCGATTTCATTGTATTTTGATTAGTTTTTTAAAAAGATACATCATAGTTTGCAGAGACTTCCATGTCAATAAGACGGCACCTTTTGTGTTTGCGATCTCTAATCACGATGTCTGGGCGATTAGCGTTAATTATTCTGTGTATATTGTAAAGTCCCATAAAATTGTTACAGATCCTATCTCTGTAAGCGCATCTGGGTGGAGTTCATACCAGTTTTTTTCAATTTCCTTTTCATAGAAGTTGTAGATTTTCCATTGCAGATATTGGCCCACAATGTCATGGCGGTTTTTATATTCACTGGGTGCCAATATCGTGCAACCTGATACAAGATGATCAATCGTTTCTGGATATTTATCACAGAATCTGCATTTTGGGTTGACACAATATTTTAGTATAATTCCTAGTTAGCAAGCATTGGTCCTGTGCAGCAAGAATAAAACCTTCAGTTTCAGCTTTCAACCCTGCACTACGTAGCCACTGATGGGTACGGGTTTTGTCTACGTCAGCTTGTTTGGTACGGGCAGAGTATTGGCCATGAAGCAGTTTATCTTGCCATCGCTTCTGTATCTGGTCGGTTGCATTCGTCTTTGCTGTCTTTTTTAAGTATTTTGCAGCTTCAGTCGGTGTATTTTACTTTACTCCTATTTCTTCACTTATTTGAAACTCCATTTTGAACTTCCATTATTATTCAATAAAGTCTCTTTACTATTTTCATGTTCTTTGACACATATCATCATCCAGTTTTCTGTAGTTTCCGTGTAACTTTGAAGACAAATTATTATGGTTTGTAAGACTTCTAGTTGAACTAAACCTCTATCTCCTTTGGATCTGGGCGCGTAGAGACGATCAACATCAGCGTTAGGATGAGGAATGCGGTATTAAGTGAGAACCTTTCTCGTTTTGGCGTCCATTTGCTTAATGTCAGCTAAGGTCCAGTTAAGGATATTGCAACTGTATTGCAGCACTGAGGCAAACGGGGTATTTATAGCTGACATTCTGGGGTTTTTTTTAATTAAGCTCGGTATAGAGTAGCAGACTTACACGCCTGTAGTATTCCTTTCTTACCGTCTCCTTCATTTGGGTGTGCTGTATTCTATCTCCTTCGCTAATTCCTAGGTACTTGAGTGCTTCATCTTGTTTCAATTCCCTAATCTTTTTGACAAATCTAAAACTATTGAATGTGTTTGTGTAATCCTCCCTTTCCTTAATGTTACTTTTGCACATTTATCTAATCTGAAATCCACATCTATGTCGTCGCTGAAAAAATTTACTGTATTGAGAAGAGCCTTCAACTCATTGTCGGCTTCGGCAAAGAGTTTGTGGTCATCCATATAGTGTAGGTGATTGAGTAATTTCTTGTGTAGTTTTCAAAGATAGCTATTGTTGTTTACTTTAGTGCGTAAGGGGAATTAAGGACAGGCAAAGCAGAAGAGATAACAGGGAGTCTAGTTGAAAGGTTCCTCGTCGGATGTTCAGTTGTTTGGAGGTGGCAGTGCCTCTGGTGTGATTTAGATATAATGTGGTTTTCAGCATTCATTTAAGGTAATTTATTATTACCGGGGAGACTTTGTAACATTTTCAGTCTTAAGGATCTAAGAGTGTTGTACACTATCAAAGGCTTTACGGTATTATTATTGTTATTATTTTGATTTCTGTTGTATACATATTTCCTTCTGGGTTCTAACCAGAGACCTATGGTTAGAGATGGCTTCATGACATTTTCAACTAAACTCGTTCAAAAAAAAAAAGATCACACAAATTTTATATAGATAAAGCTCTTCGTAATATGTGAGCTGTACTTGTGAGTAGAATTTTTTGTATTTCTTTAAGGCATGGACTACCAGGAATCCCTTCAATGAGTCTTCGGGAGTATCAACTTTAGGAATATCATCGTTACGAGTATCATCATCAGGAGTATTATTGTCAGTTTCATACTCAAGAGTAATTACTGTTCCCCTGTAGAATGTTTAGTTTTTCTCATTGATTTTAAAAACATTTCTTAGTCTGTTTCATTTATTCCTGACATTCATTGTTTGACCGAGCCTCTTTTTCACGATGATCTGATCTAATCTCCTCATGTAAAATTTCGGAACTATCATATATATATATATATATATATATATATATATATATATATATATATATGTATATATCAACAAACTTTTGCCATATATAAATGTAAACTCAGTTCTGCTTTTATTCAAATATCATCATGTATATTTTAAATATCAAAATAGTCAATAGTCTATTACTATGCGTTTAAATTTTAAACAGAAACTGATACATGTGCGCGTGCACACACACACACACACACATACATATATATATATATATATATATATATATATATATATATATATATATATATATATATATGTATGTATGTATATATGTATGTATGTATGTAAAAATCTGTGGGTAAGTAATCCAAGTGAATCCTAATAATATAAAATATTAAAACTAATCCACAAATAGAGTTCAATTTATTTATTACATAGCATATCAAAATAAATTACAAATAAATAAAATTCAAAATACCCTATCTGAATGGCCATTTTGCTCTGCAGGAAAAAAGAATCCTTCAGTGGCTTATCAACACTAGAAAGTTAGATAAGATAAAATAAATATGAAGCCTATCTTTTTTTTTCATTTAGTTAAGAGACGTGAAGAAAAAAAAGGGAGGAGAAGACGACAAATCAGGGAAAAGGGATCTAAAAAGGGGGGAAAAAGAAAGAGAGAGAAAAAAGAAGAAAGTAGAGATGGGTAGAGAAGGAATGAGAAAAATAATGATTGTCTAGACTCCAGATGAAAGACCGTTGGAAAAATTAACTTTGACCTATATTTCAAGTGTTAACACTTGTTCAAATAGGAAAAATTACATATGGAATTACAATCTTTAAAAAAAAAAAGAAAAGATTCTTAAGTTTGTGTAAGAGTGTTGTAAAATGTTAATATTATAAAATAAGCGAAATAAAAAATTAGTAGTATATAGGAAAAATTAAAACGGGATATTAATTTTAATTAAATAATAGATTAAATGGATAAAAAAAATGAAAGCTAGTACAATATAAGAGAAATAGAATTAAATCATATAAATTAATCATTAAATTAAGTTGTATGAAGCCCCTTCAATAGAGAAATATCAATTACAATTAACCCCTTACATAAATATAATTAGACAAAAAAACAGCTAGCAATTAAAAAAGTAATTAGACGTAATTATGATAAATGTAAAAATAAGAAAAATAATAGAATATTTAATATAGAAAAATATCTTGTGAGTATTATATTTTCAAAACGCTCCTTCCTCATTATGTGTCCTTAAAATGTCAACTGCTCCTGATGTTAAGGATAAATATCTATTTATTTACATTGTCCCTCGAACTCCGTTGTTGCTCACATGTTCAGTTTATGGCATCCTTAGCATCCTGCAGTAGAATTTTATTTCTGTTGCTTCAAATCTCTTCTTCATCTGTGAGGAGATCGTACAGCATTCACTGGACTGATATTACATAATATTTCAGTATTATTTTCTTTGTTTCTAACTACATGTTTCTTAATTCTTTGCTTAGCTTTTGGAAAGCATCTTTCCCTATGCCAGTGCACCTTCAAATTTCAATTTCACACTTTTCGTCATGTGTTAAAACACTTACCAGACATTGAGATTATACTTGGTTGATTTTGCTATCTTCAATTTGTAATTTGCATATTGGGCCGTTCTTTTTGCTAACAACTATGTTTTCTGTTTTCTTGCAATTAATGCATGGTCCTTTCTTCTATTTTCCTACCTTACCTTCCGTAGAAGTTCTTGTAGTTACCTTTGTGCAATTTACTTTTCTGTTATGAACACGGTGTAATCTTAATATCTTATGCTGTTAAGATTGTAGTCGTCAATAATGAACCCTGGTCAAACATCTAATTCTCCCAGAATAGCCTAAATGTATAGGTTGAATAAGTCTTACAACCCTTATATTTATTGTATTAATTTTCTCTGTATGTGCAGGCGGTTTACTGCCATTTTAGGTTCTGGATTAAACTAACATCTTTCCCAAAATATATCAAGAAACGGAACTATAAATACAATTACACCAATCAAAATGCAAACCACATTACTGTCCACACATATACATATACACATATAAACACACAACGTTCAGACACGTATGGCATAATATATATATATATATATATATATATATATATATATATATATATATATATATATATATATATCCATTGTGTGTGTCCGTATAAAAAACTTTTGCACAGAAAGCACAAATACAGTGACAGGTACAAGGATAAGGAAGGACATATTGATCCTGGACATGCTGTTCAAAAACTTCTAATCCGCAGCGCTAATACATGTGTAATTTTGTATTCGATTGCTTATGTCATATGCATCATAAAGCAAAAGTTAAGTATAACTAACTTTTCTTAGTAATACACCGAATAATGGGGTTGTTTCTTTGTGTCCATCACTACTGTAACTAACATGCAACCAAAACTGTTTTAGAAAATACTAGCAGATGTTAATCACTAACTTGAGCAACATTAGCTAGAAATCAACAGCCGGTATCTGAAACCTGATCGACGATTTTCCATATCGTTACCTATCGACCATTTCCAAATTTCCATAGCATGAATAAATTAATGATTAAGTTAATTCGCTACATATGAAATATATTGAAAAGTATTTTTCTTGCATTCAACTTATGTGTGTCTGTATTGTTCTGAAGTTTATGTAATAGAATCGGATGTAATTCTTTCTTTAGATGATCCTAACCACTCGGTAGCCAGCTTTTACACATTACATTTTGAACCATTATAAGCAACGTTCAATGGTCGTTCAATTGGAGCTTTTCTTCCAAGGTATAGACCCCTATCCTTAAAACAGTTTCAGATATTCATTTATTTCATTCCACTTCGGGAATTCTACGCGAAGCTTCAATGGCTTTGAGGACCACGATAAAAGTATATATCAAAATTGCCAGACTCGCCATATTCTTATAACAGCTAAAACAAAAGTTACATCTGAATAGTATTGTTAAAGCTACAAAAACGACAACAACAAAAACAACAACATCAACAACAACAGCAACAACAATAATAATAATAATAATAATAATAATAATAATAATAATAATAATACAATGGAGACGGGTACAAAAACAATTGCAAGATGAACCTCTTCACGGTCAATATTCTGCCCGCTGACGTTGACAAACCCCCTACCCATCAGTGGTTACGTAGTGCAGGGTTAAAAGCTGAAACCGAAGGTTTTATTCTGGCTGTACAAAACCAATGCGTGCGAGCTAGAAATTACCAAGCACACATACTGAAAATTTGTGTAAGTCCAAAATACAGATTCTGTGATAAATATCCAGAAACAAATGTCCATCTTGTATCAGGTTGCACGGTATTGGCATCCACTGAATATAAAACCCAACATGAGAGGGGAAGCCAATATCTGAACTGGCAAATCTGTAACTTTTACAGAAAGGAAACGGCAAGAAACTGGTATGAATACCATCCAGGAACAGTTAAGGAGATAGGACCTGTAACAGTTTTATAGGGACTTTACAATACACACAGAGACAGAACAATCAAAGCTAATCACCCAGACATCGGGATTAGAGACCACGAAAAAAAAGGTGCCTTATTATTGACGTGGCAGTCCTGGCAGACTGCAATGTATCTTTGATGATTTTCAATAGACTATCAAAATCCAAGGACCTTGAAATCGAAATCTCAAAAATGTGGTATATGAAGAAATCCACAATTCCAGTTGTTGGAGGCCTCAGATTGACTGGAAAAGTTTTCGATAGACTCATTGAAGGGATTAATGGTTGCTCATGACTTAAAGAAATACAAAACAAATTGTACTCAGAGTTACATCCCAAAACTTATAAACAGCTTTTTTTTATGTAAAATATGTGCGATATTAAGCTATTTTTGTTTTTGTTTTCCTCAAAAAATGCTCAATGGGAACTGTCATGATGCCATTTTTTGAACTTAGGTCTCTGGTTGCAGCCCGAAAAGAAATGAGTATACAACAGAAATCAAAGGAAATAATAATAATAATAATAATAATAATAATAATAATAATAATAATAATTGCCTACTAATTGATATGGCTTGCCTAGCAGACTGCATCATAGCAAACAAGTAATTTGAAAAGCTATCGAAGTATAAAGACATGCAAATCGAAATAGAAAAAAAAATGTGGAATCTGTGAACAAGAATAGTAAGAGTCATAGTAGGTGCGCGGAGAATGATAAAAACAAAACAAAAAAAAACAATACATCAATGCACTGAAAAAAAAATTCCTGAAAATTCCAGCTTAAGGGAAATACAAAAAATTAAGATGAACTTTGTCCATGCAACGCTAGTGATATTATGTGAGTTAGAAAAATAAATCATAAAATGTAGCCATAACACCACACCATTACCTGCCTTAGATCTTCCCACAGACTTGGTAGGTAATGTGACCATAGCAGAAATCGAAATATAATGATGATTATAATAATACAATATTGGAATCGTACGCAAAATCTGTGTCCATTAAATAAATTTTGGTATAAATATCAGTAAAAAAAAGAATATACTTTCGAGACAATCAAGAATGCGAATCCCAAAGTTTTAAGTGTGTTCTTGGCGGGAAACACACGCGCAGACATTTTAAGTGTGTTCTTGGCGGGAAACACACGCGCAGACATTTGTACACTCTATCCTTTTTTTTTATTACAAGTCAGTATTTTTGCAATAAAATTGGTATTTATAATGTTAAGAAAACTATGTAGTAAAATTATTATTTGTACTTGTTTAACGTTCAGTTATTGAAAATGCACTGTTTTACAGTAAGTTGCGCTGTTTATGCTTTAAGGCTTTGTCTGCTAAAAGAGTTTCGAACTCGAAATTTACTTCTATTCGTTAATGTTTTAAAGAAACGTAGCGTTAAATAGCCGAGCGAATTTTCAGGCTCCATACTTTGAACTCACCGATAAATAATGACGAATCTGTGAAAAATTAGACAGATTTTCTGGAACTTAAGTAAAAAAAATGCGATATTCAGGCAAATGTGAAATTGCTTGTGACGAAGATCTTCAAGTACACTGTCGGATTTTCGATGCAAAAGAGCCTGTTAAAAGAATTACAGTTGGCTATAATCTGCATGATCGTAATGAAAATCTGTTTTAGCATTGGCTGGCGTCGTTACATAAATTCGAAAAGAAATGCTTATGGATGACAACATATAAAATGGATTATTTTGCCTTATGATTTTCACTCCTACTAATATCACTAATTAATTGCGATAGCTTTATAAAAAAAATGATATTAAAATTGTTTTATAGAAATAACATGCTCTCGAAAAGTACTTGATTCGCTTCCATAGCTTCATTTTTTTTAATGCTATGTCATTTAAAGACGAGCTTGATCACGACTCTCCACGGATTCCCTTTTTGTTATCTGTAAATAAACATATGAATGACGTTCCTGGGAAAGATAGTACAGTAGGTAAAATTAAACGCATGAGAATTGAATTCGGCTGACGGATTTCAATTTCCGCGCTAACGCTCGTTACATGACCTGCATTATTACTAACTTCATAAAAGAGGACCGATTAATCGGCGCTAAAGTTAGCTTTTCTTACAATCTTGGCCCCAAAATGAATATAAAAACATACAGAAATACAGAAAAGCATTTGCGCATATATATATATATGGATGCGGTGTGTGACGGAAGAGCCGCAGAGACCGCAACGGTCTCACTCTTTACATGAAGACCCATGGGCACAGTGAAAAAGTATCTTCAAACTAGTTCAGCCCATGTCCAGAACAACTTAGTTTGTAATTTCAAAAAAAGAATAAGCATTTCAAGTTTGAATTTAAGACCCGTTGTTATTCTCGCAAGAACTAAAAAAATGGTTCAAATTTGTCAGCGATTATCAGGCTTTTTTAACGAGTCGACAGACACGATGACATTATGTCATTATGCATGCATACATTTATCTGTCGTATTCTGTTCATATCTACCTATCTATCTCTGATCTTATCCTGTATATATGATTCATTATTGATTTTTCTTTTTTTAATCATTTCACCCCAAGCTAGGCAACAAAGTCCCCAAGACTCGTGTGAGAGAATATGAAACAAAATTATTAAGCAGTGAGAAAAATTTAAAAAAAACAGGAAAAAAGAAACCAACGATAACGATTGACATTGCCTTACAGTTCCACAAGCGAAAAATGTAAAAGAAACAACTGTTAGCACAGAATTTACAATTACAATTTTGCTCTTACTGTTCGCAATGTTTGTCTTTTTCTAAAGATCAGAAGATATGTATGTTAATTTGTATTTTCGACATCTATAAACAAGGATTTTTAAGCATTATTTTTTTTATTCTTCAAATAGTTTTAGGCAATGATGTCACTTTAAGACATATTTACAAATATATAATCGATAGCAACAATATAATCGATAGCAACAATATTTCTTTTTAACAGAAAATTCGATAGTCAATATTTTCAAGCATTCATCACTCTTTCATTTTTTAACAGTTCATAAAAAATTCTCTTTTTTCAAGCATCCATCATTTTTTTCTTTCTATTCTGGCAAATATATAGACTTGGAACAGAATTTGTCAAACATAGAAAAGAATAGAAGGAAATGGAAGCGTAAACCGTTTAACAATAATAAAACGATATAGCTACTTTGGCAAATTAAAATTCTGCGTAAATATATAAATGATCCCTTATCCTGGCTTCACTTTCTGCAGGTCCAGATACTTTTGATCAACCGAAAAACATATGCTGATGTTGCTAAGATTTGCTATAAGAACGAATTCTATATGCGTCACATAACTTTTAATACGGTCTATTGTTATAAAGTAGTATAATTTATTATTTGTTAATTATTTTGATCCTTTCGTGTATACATTAAAACTTGGTTTAGAGCGGATGATTTTTATATTGGAAAATTATTAAGCAACGATATAAAAAAAAGAAAACTGTATTTATTACTAAAACAATTATTTACACACGAGATTACGAAAACGAAAAAGAAACATATCTATTAAATCAAAGAGAGAATACCTCGCAGATAACGGTGATTAACGAGCTGGCCTGACTAACTATTGATGTGTGTAATAAGTACAATCATTATATGGGTTTCACTGTTGTATTTTCTACAAAGTTAAATTTAGTAAATATCTATTTAGATGCCGATCATCGCGTGATAGACAAACAAACCCTTCTCACGAAAAATGTGGCCTTGTGCCAGACAAATCAAAGTTTAGTCAAGTAAAAGGAAACAAGTTAGAAGAAAAACGTATAGACGATAGAAAAGAGAATCCTCACAATTATATTCTTTCTGAAATGGATAGTTTTTAACTGGTGGAAATAATAAAAGCCAGCAGAGCTATAGACATTATACCCAACTCCTCAAATCAAGGAATAAATATTCGACATCATTCTTTAAGAATGCCGTTCCGACAATTCCAATTAAATCAAACTTAATTACTGGATGTGACTTGAATATGAATTACAACTCCTTGAATAAATAATTAAATTTCGGGTCGTTAATTTGAATGTTTAAAGAGATTCAAGAAAAAAGAAAATCTTTCACCAAAAATTTATTGAAATTATGATACGTAATCTGTTTCTTCTTTTTCAAATATTTTTTAGGAACATTCTTCTACCGTAGATGTTTGGCGCCCAACCATTGGGAGACAACTTTTTAAAAAAAAAAAGAGCTGATTAGGAGATCGTTAGTAACATGTTCAATTCTCACTATGTTTTACACATTTATGCTAATATCTTGTAATTAACTATGCGACTAGTCACAAAACTGAATGTTTGAACTCCTGCTGCTGTGAAGCTTTTTTTACCATATAAAGCGCTGCTCCTTTATGTGCTTCGTTGGCTTATCGGTTGAAATGTTTTTTTTTCTCGCACGCGGTACGAAAATGTTGATTATTACAGCAAATTTTCAATTATGACTGAACATATTTAGAACATTGACTCTACGCGGTTTTTTTCTTAAAGCAAAGTTTCAATGAAATTAATAAAATGATTGTGGTAAAAGGTTTGTTAGAGTGATGGTTGTAATGAATTAATCAAAATATTTTGCCATTTTCCGAACAAAAAGTGATCAAATTTGAGAGTGAGAGGTATTCAGAAATTGTTTAGTCAGATAAAATAATAAAATAAATTGAAAGCTAAAAAAAGAATTAGAGATCTGGGATAATGGAGAACACTGAAAAAAAATAATAGAGGATGCCTAAAAAGATAAAAGGAATCTTTTATTGTTGTAGTTCAAATACATCCAAAGGCCAAATCAAGAAAATAAAAAAAAAATTTCTGTTGAGATAGAAATGAAATTTTAAAGAATATCCTAGTTGAATACAGCAAATTGGCTCAAAAGGAATATAAACCTATTACGTCTACGACTATTAACTATAACCCTATAATACAGAATGTAATTAAAAACTAGATAATGAAGAATATAGTTGTATATGTAAAATTAAATAACGTCTGGTCTTTAACTTTCGTCTTCTAAGGCGTTGTCCTTGACAGATCACCAAGTCAGAGAAAAAAAGAATTCAAATTTAATCCGAAGTTTTTTTTTTCTATCTGGCCAATGCGACATGCTTAAGTGTGGTAGAACGTTGAAACGACCTGAAGGAATATAACAAATTAAAATGAAAGGAAATCTTGTGAAAAATAATAATTCATCAAATAAATTTGTACAGCATAAAATAACTTTCTTTAACATAACAAAATCTCACATAAAAGCTTCGATATGCAATAACATGTATACAGATATAGATATATACATTTTACCATAGATTAATTTAGAAAATTGAAATGAAAGAAACAAAAATTATCCGTAATCGAAGTTTAATTTAAATTTAATAAGAACATCGACCTTTTACGTCTTGTTCAGATGAGAATGTTTTTCGATAATATTTTCGTTAGAACGTTTCTGTCGGCATAATTACTGGACGGTCTACAAGGATTTTTGGAGGTGATATGCAAACTGAAAAAGATGAAAGAATACGTCACTTGGAAAGCTGACGTAAAAATAAGAAAGGTGAACATACAAGTCTGGATAATTTAGGAAACAAAGCGATTTATTTAACTGTAAACTTTAAAGAAAGCAAAAGACAAAATTTATTCTGTAATAGAAAATACAACGTGACGTTATACATGGGTCAGTCTCTTTCTTACTAATGAAATATTCCGTTATTAACAGTAGGAGGTATTAGTTGTCAACAATAAGCAAATATAGCAAGTGTTGGCATTGATTTCTATTGCTGACGGGAAATATGAACGAACTCAACGGATCACTAAACCATTGATCTGGGAAGAACTGCATAACTACATCAGCCAGCAGACACGGATGATCTGTCCGTGTATTTGTTAATAAAAACAAAGTTTAATTATTAGTTTTGCAAGAATCCCGTACGAAACATGATTTATTTTTTTGATTTTACAAATAAGCAAAATTGACAGTTGGCTCCTGAAAACGTAAATACTTTCTAATCTTTCTAATCTTTTTTTCTGATGCTCATTGAACCATTTCTTTAAAGGAAAGTAATTTTAATAATCGTGACCTGACATTCAAAATTTATTTAATTTGCTATAAGACAACAAGTGATGTGTACTCAGTGAAAATAAAATTCCCTGCAGTAAATAAAACCTGTGACACGTGGTTAGAATGTCAAACATTTCACTAAGGACAGTAAGGAAAAAGGCCATCAATATATAGAAAAGATCGACCCAATTACATTCGTATCTGCGAAATGAACTGGCAAATAATTTACTCCCCAGTGTGGTACCCTGATAATTACTAAGTAAGCGCAAATTGTCGAGGAAAGTGTAAAATCGGTGAGCCGAGTTCGAATCCGGCCTAGTCTGTTGCGTTCACTTTCTCACAAATCCATTTTAGTAAAGAGGTGAATCTGTTTTTTCTCTCTTTGTTATTGTTTAAGTAGCATATTAGAGTGGGATCCCTATCTTTCGGTAGCGACCAATATAGGAGAAGGATAAATTTGAATTTCTAACCATAGAAAGCAACAGGAAACCTCTCTTTTTCCCGACAATGCATAGCAATTGACACACAAGAAATGTATGGAGACTCGCAATCATCTTCGCTCTAAAGAAACATTTTGAGCCTTGAAAATCAACATTCAATAGGAGTGGATACAGACCACCGGTACCTGTACAAAGTGAGCAAATACATCCGATATTATAACGAACAACAACAACAGCAGCAGAAGAATGAGCATCTTTATTACCTAAAAGCAAATTGATTAATCTTCATGCACACACACACACAGACATGCACACACACACACACACGCGCGCACCCTCTCTCTCTCTCTCTCTCACAGACAAAAGTTTTATTAACCGAATATTGATTACCTACTTTCGTTTATTCATTAATTTTTTTAATTTGCTAGATGATCAAAGTTTAAACTCTTATAAAAGTTTTCTAAATGCGATTTAATCTAGTAGAGAATCAAAGAAAAAGAATGTGGTAGAAGATGATTGTGTTGCGTCAAGTAAGTAGAATCGACTAGATTTAAATTCAGCACTTGAATAACTGGTTTTCCTAAGCGAATCAAGCGACGTCAAAGAGGCGCCGGTAGGCAATATGTACCTTAATCAGCCATCAAGTCGATCAGGTTTTAAGCTGGTTATACTTACGTACATTGGAGATATGAATAAGCAATTTAATAAACTTATCTACTTCGTATAAATAGAAACAAGTATTGATAGAGGGGAAGGCAGAGATAGACCAATGAAAATTAATTACTTCCATGAGGTAATAATTCAAATTACCTATAATCAATTCTATTAGTCTTGTCATTTGCTCTATTGTAAACTGACCCGATCTTTCAAGTGGCTTTATTAAAACTGTGTAGGCGCCATGTCTATCAGTGGTCAAAGAAAAGCCTAGAGTAAAACTGCCTCTGATGCTATCGACTCTCTCGGTTATCGGCGCCACCTGCAAACTGCAATACGGAAATGGAAATGAAGAAAGCGATGATGGATGCCCACAGATCCAACTGATACGGGCTTCTCCTTGGATAATATACAACACAGCTTGGATATTGTTGATCATATATATTAAACACACGCGCACAGACACGCGTAATAGATTTCAATACACATACACACACACACATATATATATATACATACATACATTATTAAATATGTATAAAAGGAAAGTTTATAAATATGTTCCCAACTTAATGCTAAAGAGTATTTTATTACGCGAAAAAATATTTTTCCGCATAATCACGTTCGTTGTCAATGCACTTAATTCAGTGCTGAATATTGAGCACAGATCAAATGATATACAGTGAAACGTTCAAAGATTCAACTCACAGTTGTTACAGACTGTAGATTTATTGATACACACGCACTCACCCGCACACACACACACACACATACATATATATATATATATATATATATATATATATATATATATATATAGGATGTCCATAAAGTACGTGTGCACTTTAAAGAATTACATCTTTATTTGTATTTGCGATAGAAACAATTTGTAAAAAGAATTAGAAAGAAGTAAATCTATATTTTTTAAGGTTTTATTGAAATTTTATTTAAGTTTCCACATGTCCTCCATCATTAGCAATACAAAGGGTAATACGATTTTGTAGTTCACGGAAAACATTTACCAACTGATTTACAGTAATGTCTGAAATCACATTAGTTATTTTAGTTATACTTAAAACTAAGTACATTAAACTTTATAACATTTTTTACAGATTATTTCTATCGCAAATACAAATAAAGTTATAATTTTTTTAAAAGTGCATACGGACACCTTGTATATATATATATATATATATATATATATATATATATATATATATATATAGATAGATAGAGAGAGAGATAGATAGATAGAGAGATAGATAGATAGATAGATAGATAGATAGATAGATAGATAGATATTAATGTATATTTGGGCAGCAACATTTATTTTAAACATTTTTTCGTACAATATGACGGACAAGGAACAGTTTGTTTTTTTTTATTTAGGTTTTACGGTATAAATCCACAACCTACAAAATCCCTTTAAAAAAATGCTGGTCGAAAACAAGGGTGCTCTTTGTTAGTCAAATTACAGAAAAAATCTCATTATAACAGAGATCCTTTATATCAAACATCTCGCCCCAACCATGAACCTCACCTTGTTTAACAAAATAGAAAGTCGCCCACTCGGAATCTGGCCACTTCCAACATGCGATAGCCCGGAATGAACGCTCCTACTAGAATTCAAAACAAAACAGATATCAGACAGTCAAAATATAACAAGAAACTAACATCATCAAAAAAACCCACCCCTTGAAAATGGCTAAGTGGCCAACTCTCCATATGGATAGTTTTTGTACTCAGTCACTCCCATCAAACAAAAAATCAAATGTAAGAACGCTGTCAAAACAATATGTTAAGACATTTATATGTTTATACATTCTTTTTTTTTTATAGGTACAAATATTTAAGTAAATGTTCTGTTTATAATAAACAGTACTAACATTTACCGGCCTGAATGTCCGAGAAATTGTTATAGAACATATGCGTCTTCCGACAGGAATCGAGCCTGTATCATATACGGAACCGTCATATAGCCTATCGTAATGTCACCAATTTCGCCACAGAGGAGCGTTTCAACAAGCAAAGTCGATTTTACTGTTTTTAAAATAAAATTTTCCATGATTTTCTCATGTACATTCATATCTGCTCGAGGTGTATTCAAATTTAACCAAATGACGTCACACATTATAAAATGTCCGAGAAATTGTCGGAGGACGCATATTTTCTATGACAATTTCTCGGACATTCAGGCCGCTAAATGTTGTTAATACTGTTTATTATAAACAGAGCATTTACTTAAATATTTCTATCTATAAAAAAAAATGTATAAACATAAAAATGTCTTAAAATAATTGTCGGAATTTGTCCATTTCAGGATATATATATATATATATATATATATATATATATATATATATATATATATATATATATATATATATATATATATATATATATATATATATACGCCTAAAAAACATAAAAGTTCTTCGGTAAAATGAATACGAGCATTCTAGTTGACTGGCGTTTTTTTTTACATTAGCTAGAATTAGCAGTTTCTCTCTAAGGAGTGCTGATGGCTTTATTAAATTAAACTGTATTTATTATCCAACTACATCTACCGTCCTGAATATTCGAGAAATTTTGTCAGAAAAATATACTTCCTCGGGCAGGACTCGAAGCTGTATCCCATCCGCTCGGCAGCGTAGGACTTATGGTAAAAAATACACGAATAGTATCTTTTGAACACGCACTTCTCTGCCGATTCTTGAAACATCTACATCTGCTCTGTATCAAATGCTAAGGTAAACAAAGGCAAATTAATTTAGGAAATTAGATTAAATCCGATATACTTTTATTTTATTTAATTTATTCTTGATGGAAAATCATATTCGAGTAGAAGCTTTGTTGTTTTATTTAAACAGAAGGTTTTCAGGAATCGGCAGAGAAGAGTGTTTCAAAAGGCACAATTTAGGCCTGGCTTGGACGAAAGTTCCGTGTGGCCGAACGGTCAGGCACGTCAGAACCAATAATTGTTACCAATAGGGGGTGTAGGTTCGAATCGTGTCGGGGGACGTATTTTTTTTCTGACAAGATTTCTTGAATATTCAAGCCGGTAGATGTAGTTAGATAAAAAAAAAAGACTTTTTAATTAAAAAAAAAAATCAGATATTATCGGACTGGAGCCTTGTGAGTGAAACTGGGTAGAAACTTGGGGACCTTCAATAGCTGTGTTAGCACGAAGTCACAAATCATCGTGAGCGAGGGTTTTGGCGCGCTGGCCTTGATCAGTTTGTTGATCACACTCAATAACACGCAGTTTCACAGAAACTGTAACTAAGTTCTCCTCAGCATAGTTGCAGTATAAACCACATGTGGACTTTGTGGATGTAAAATAAACACAAATGCGCCTGAGCAAGCGTCTGCAATAGGGATTGGCTAGACGAATACGAGTGGCCAGCCGTATATGCACACACACACACACACACACACACACACACATATATATATATATATATATATATATATATACGCTACTTATTAACACAAGTTTCATCACTGAGATAAGCATTTAGCTAAGTCATCGCCATGGCTTCAACACAAATATCACTTTTGGAGATCATACACTCAGTGTTCATTTCAGTTTTCATAACAGTTGACAGTCGTCTTTCGAGATAATCATCAGGCTGTTTTCATTTGAAAGGCTAGTAAACGAAAGTAAATTTGGAATGTAATAGCACTGACAGACTCCAAGCTGGAGCGATATTTTCCTTAAAAAAAAAAGACTCTCCGACAGACGTGAACAATCTAGGCGATTGGTTTGCATGTATGCGACGATCATAAAGTACAACGCTCATCCAACGGCTTTTCAAGGCCTATTGGGTACCTCAATGGAGAGTTTCTGTTCACGTATTCGCATTAAGATCCATTAGGATTAGTTGTCAATTTAAATTTTCTATACGCAGCTGGAAAAAAAGATATTTAAAATAGTTGTAAACTTTCTGAACAGGACTTGTACGAGACAGACACACACAATGAGAGAGAGAGAGAGGCAGCGTGTGTGTGCGTCAACGACTGCTATTTTTTAGCAGTATTTATACAGACTATTATATCTATCTATCTATCTATCTATCTATCTATCTATCTATCTCTGTCTTTTCATATCTATCTCTCGTATTCTGTTCATCTATCTATCTCTGCCTATTCAAATCTATCTCTCTCTGTTTTATATATATGTTATGCAACGGTACAGCACAGAAATATGAAAGGGCCAGTAATATTAAATTTGAATTGAGACCAGCATTGTACAAGATGGTTGGAAACAAAGAAATAGGATCAGAGGGTTTTATGACAGTGACGCCAGCAGCATAACGGTATTGTCAATATTACGGACACAACAAATGAAATATACAACAGTTGTGACTGAATGCGAGCTCCATTGGACAATCAGTTTAATGATCTACATAACGAAACGTATCTTGCGGATTCTGATGTATAAAGGGCACAGTAAAATTAGACCAGAAATAGAAGACAAGCGGTGTTGTTTCGTTAAAGCCACTGGGACAAGGAATATGTCATTTTATGTTCAGAACGATACCAGAAAAAGGAAAACAAATATAGAAGGACATATGCTTATGTTTTATAGATTATGCAAAAAAGTATGTTAAGTACAATGAATTTTGAATTTCTTGGAAAACTTGATTTATTTAGGAAAGCTATTAGAATAACCCACAACTTACACTGGGCGCACTCAGCACGCATATGGATAGAAAATAAATTCAGACTCATAAAATAGAACAGGTTGTAAGACAAGGACGGTTCTTCTCATTAGATTTATTCAAACCTTACAGTGAGGTGATCCGAAGCCCTACCAAAACTTATTATTGCCGGATACAATATTAACAACATAAGATATTCAAATGACATATTATTGTTGATAACGGATACAGAAAGGAAGTTGCAGAAACAACATAAAGTAGGAAAGGAAAGTGAGAAGAAAGAACTAAACATCAATTTTAAGAAGATAAAATGTATGGGTGTTAGAAATAGGAACCGCCCAAAATGCAAACTACAAAATCGAGATTGTGATATCAAGCAAGTTCGAAAATACAAGAAACTATTTTAACAGAAGACGGAAAATGTAACACCGGAATCCAAAGCTGCACTGGGATAGCTAAAGTATTAGGAAATAGGAAAATTTCATTAGAAACAAAGTTAAGGATGCTAAAATGTTATGTCATGTCAATCCTCTCATATGATGAAGAAAAGACGTGATATTTTGTTTCTATAGAAGGATGCTGAGAATACCACAGAATGAGTAAAACTCGGGGGGGGGGGTTAAGGATAATAGAAACAAAAATGACTTTCATACTTCGAATCAGAAAGAGACGGCTGAATGTTTTGCGATACATAATGAGAAAAGCGGACTTTGAGGATTTGACTGAAGGCAAGCAAAACAGAGGAAAAACAGCGAGAAACCATCTAATAAGTGTAAAAGAAAGGCGGGACAGGGAGGGATAAGGAAAAAGATAAAGCATACTAAGAGTTAAAGAGGATAAGAAGTCGTGGAGAGCCATGATAGCCCACGTCCTGATAGTCTTCTACTATGTGATTTGTCCATTCAGGACAAAACGCATAGTGAAAGAATATCCAAACTTCCAGAGAAGTTAAAGTGCGACTCCAAAAAGAAATTCAATGCATTTGTGGCAATTTGTTTCCTGCCCGAGTGAATTTGAGAATTGTGTGAATTAATTTTCAAGATAAAGTAGTAAATTAACAGATAAACAGATTAATCATCAATCTATTGTTTATCACTACTCAAAACTGTAGGCAATTTTAATAAATATTTGTAATGATTATTAAACAATTCATATTCCGCCAACATCTTGATATATATATATATATATATATATATATATATATATATATATATATATATATATATATATAAAGAACAGTAAGATATATAATCCGGTGTTTTTTTATTGATATTTTTTATTTTTTACAAAACAGTGCTCAATGTATATTTACAGAGCATTTAATTATATATTATTATATATAATTATTTAATAATATATAATAATATATAATTAAATTTGAAGCTTTTAGCTTCAGTTTTTTGGCTATGGTTATTACTGTGTAGCGAAAAACCATATTTTAAATCAGTTAATTTATAATAATACCAGTGATGGATGCTGTGAGAATGGTGTGATCTCCCAGCGGCGACAATCTGTTTCAT
>CAHIKZ030003892.1:1427500-1485000 GCA_903632075.3 Acanthosepion pharaonis
TATTTGTCTCGCTTACAATTAGTAACAATGAGTTCGATCCTTAAATCCTTGCTTATAATTCTGTGCTAAACTAAGCTGAATAAATACTGATATCAAGTTTCTGTTCTTTACCTTTGTTTCTTTCAATGGATAATGACAAGGTATGATTTTAATTTTCCTGATGAAAATGGAATGTCTATAGAAGCGCGACGGTCAGCGAGGTTTTCTTTTTCTCCTTTTATTGAATTTAATATATCTATATCAAACTGCTCTAGTTAAAATACAGTTGATAAACACAATGTTGTAATTTTAAATATTATTGTCTATTTCAAGACGCTTTTCCGGCATGATTCTTCAGCACTATAATTAAAATAGTAGGTACACCCTTGTGCAAATTAATTGAAACAGCCTCTTTAGTTTCCTTTCTTTCATCATCCGGTCAGTTTAGACCAACTGGAAGGACATGGTATAATCGATTTCTGTTTTTTCCTCAGATTAGGCCATTTGCATTGGCGTGCAGTGATATGAATCAATTTTAGGGGTGTATGATCATATGTGTTTGGCCTTGAAAAATATTGCGTCACCCGTAATTGTATCATATTTTTATCACGCTCAGGCACTATTGTCTCGACTGTCGATTAGTTGTCCTACGGCCATTGTCTATGATGGATGTTACTCGAAGGAAGCGCACGAAAATTGTAACGCTGCATGAACACACTGGCAAGCCTTACCGGTGAGCAAATGAAAGCATTATAGACTGGCCTGGAAACTCTCCTGATTTAAATCCCATCGAGAATCTGTAGTCAATCTGCAATGAAGGACTTTGTGGAATGGACATACGAAGTACCAGCATGTGCACTGTGTCATGTTTCATTGGAAAAATACGAAAAAAAAGTAAATAATAACGGAATTATTTGTTTTATTTCAATTAATTTGCACAAGGGTGTAGATATGTCCTTAGAATATAAAACCAAAAACTCAATCGGAGATGATTTTCTATTTGTATATGCGAACATTAAGCTTGCTAATTGATATCATGCCCTTCTTGGAAGACATACATTTTTAGTACAAAATTCTATTTGATTGCTCTTCAGACAATAACTGATGAGCGTTTTCGTTTTTTGTTTTTTAACCAACAACGACCATTATTCTTTGACAAAAGCCATCAAGATTTACACGAAATAATTTCTATTTTATAATTATACTAATTTCAGTTCCACTTAGGCTTATATTGTTATCTTTGTATCAATAATGATAAAATAAGATGGCGACTTCAATCCACTTAGAATTTCTATCAACTATGTTTCCTCTTCAAAATTGTTTTACTCTTTCAAACAAAACAAAAAAAGAATAAAAAATAAAACTCAAACAGAAGTTTATTGAAAAATCTCAAAATAAGGGTAACTTATTAAAAACGATGCTAAGTCTAAATTTTAATTCAATTAAATTCAAATCTTAAATTTTAACAAGGAGAGTAGAAGTGGTGGGAGAGTTACCAGTATGAAAACTGGAATCAGTTTGAAATCAGTTTGAAATTCAATTATGTCCACTTCACTCTAATTCATTTAAGAAAGGTATGAAACCACTCATCTCCAGATATATTGGTAAATATTTGTCTTCTCACATGGTGGCTGAAGATGAAGACAAAGCAAGTATTTAGGGTTAAGCCACACCATTATGACTACCTTATATAGCTAAATAGCAGTATTAAATTCTAACAACTTGAGATTCTTACACATATACAATAGTGAAGTCCTTAGTCTGACATATGTTTATTAGATGAATTTTTGCTATGATTCTTTTGTGCACAATGTGCGATCTATGTGGTTTAATATTCACCATTGATTTCTGTGCATTGACAAAGAAAACTTTAATATTGAAAAATAAATATTTGTTGTGTAAAATATATGCCATTTCCTGTAACATGAAGCTTGCAATACTGTGGCCGATGGCTCAAAAAGAAAAAAAGAAAAACAAGTGTTATTTGTTTAAACCTGCCGGCCAGGATTATTTAATATCGACAGCCAATGATCGATGGGATATTAGCAAAAGTCACTCGGGAGGCAACTGGGAGTAAATGTAAATTTTAGAGTCTCATAATCTCGAAAATAACATATATAGCTGAGTACCTCACCGTGGGATAATGGCGAACAAATTAATTTCGCTGACCTTTAATATGATAGTGAGTTTGCGCATTACTAAGGGCCCCACTCCATTAGGTTTGTGCCAGACGAGGTTAAATTTAACTTCGCCGAATCACACAGTGACGGTATACTCTATGTGTGGCCGTACACAAAATAAAGTTTGAGTAATTATAATGTCCATAGTTGAAAATGATTTTATGTAAATTTCATAGAACAAAGGAAGAATCCATAGTTCTATGAAGACCTTGAGATAAAAAAAAAAACCAAGTAGTACAGACATAGTTATAAATACTGTATGGCGACAATCTGTTCCATGCTATGTCGAATGGAAAATTGTAAAGAAATTGAAATTGTGTACAATTTTCCCAGTATATTCGCTCGTCGAATTTGTTAATTAGTAATTAGAAGAATAAATTTACATTTGGATATTCGTTATATACTTATTTTACTTATATAACCGCTATAATAACTTGTTACTGCGTTATTTCCATTATTCCAGTGTATTTCATATTTATTACATCCGCCATGAATTGTGAGTCATGTAATTATGGCAGAACTATAGTTGTATGCCAGGAAATGTGGAAATGTTCTGCTCTTGTACACAGGAAAGGTGATATTCTCTAACCCAGTGCATCGCGCCTCATAAGTACGGCAGAATAAGATAGCTGGTGAGGCGGGATGATTGAAAGACAATCAAAGATTTAAAAACATTTTTTTTAAATTCATATGCCAAAAATAATTATGATTTCAAAATTTAAAATATTATTATGGAGTACTTTTAATTGCATGCCTAAGTCCCAGTGTAAATAGTTATAAATAATTATTGACGAATTTTATCATTGTGATATTATGGCATTATATCAAGTATTAAGAATATAGTAACTAGGATCTGCAAATTGGAGGAGAGAGTTATCAATGATAATGTTCTGACTTCGAATCCGCGGTTATCTCCCTGTAACCCCCTCTCGTTTTTTTTTAATTATTTTTAAATGTACTTTTTATCAAGTAAAATTTGCTGAGGCGCAAGCAAATTCCGAAAATGCATCCCAGAAAAAAAAGTTGTGAAACCACTGCTCTAGAATCACAGTGCAAGGGCACATCTGCAAAATAAAATTTCAAGAGGATAGTTTTTTTTACTGAAACACATTATTATTATTATTATTATTATTAGTAGTAGTAGTAGTAGTAGTAGTAGTAGTAGAATCCTCTCCGATACTTAAATGTTGATGGCCATATCTCACCTACTACCCACGGATTAGTGACACATTATTTTCATTCGTTGTTCAAAACAGCGTTGTCATTTACAGACTCCCAATTATGTCAGATATCTTCCAGGGTGCTTTGCAAAGCAGTGAGATTCTTAGAATGTAACAGAGTCTAGGGAGTGCCAACCAGAAAAGAGCTAACTTGAGATTCTACTTGATATATTTTTCCAATATACTCTGCCTGGTTTTAGTCCCTGCTCTGTATTTCCACCTGCTCCGAATTTACGGATGATCACGATGATCCCAATATACTACAGCCTTTATCAAGATCCATTTATGGCTACTTTAACACACAAGGCTAAAATCAAAGCGTTTGCTCTTTCAGCCATCAGAGATTAATAAATTCGTTTGATATCTATTAGGCATAATGTATTAATACTTTTTTAAAACAACAGGTGCAAAAATGAATTTTCAATTATTCATCTTTTACTCGGTAAGTTGTCACATTTGATTTCAACATTAAAGTTGGTTACGATTAAATTCGTAGAGAATTAAAATTAAAAAAAAAACTAATGAGAAGAGGAGAAATTTTCATTAATTTTAATTTCCTTATGATCTATTCATGTAGAACTTTATCAACATCTTCATAGTTTATTGACATAGTGCTTAGGTTTCTATATTTAAAAAAAAATTTTCCAGTAACTTTTTCCTTGTTTTCAACCATAAGAACGTTTCTTGTATTCTTTTTTCCTTCAGTTACAATGTCATTTCTGACAAGTAACTCATATATTCTTCTAGTTAAAATTGGTGTTAGGACTTTGTAAGTCGTGGATAACCCGGTGAATGGTCAGTAATATGGGGATTTTGTAGTGTTATCTATTTTGAGGATTAAATATGTAGTGTCTTCGATAAGCTATTCTGGGCTTTATTCATGATAATTGATGGCATTAGATCTGCTAATTGTCTGTGTATAGATGTAATGACATTTAAACAGATATGAGGAATTTTGTTCGTTCTTGAATATTTTCTTTTTATTTAGTGAAAGCTTGTCTTTTTTAATGTCGATATTACTCCATTCCTCTTCCTCTATTTCTTTGCACTTCAGTTATTTATAAACCATTCTGATTCCTTTATAAAATGCTCCTCATTTCCACATAATCAAGAACTCTTTTAATGCTTCACATGATGGTGTTTTTATCTTCTATTTGCTTCATTATTTTCTTCATTTCCATGTAGAATTTTTCTGTGATAGATATAGATGGAAAATGTACTTATTTTCCCATATCTCTTTTCTTTGAGCTTTTATTTGGATACGTTGCTTTAGTATCGCATTTGTAATTGTTACGTCATTTTTTCATTTTAAGTTACATTTACACATTTAAAAAAATAATTTGCATTTTACTTTTATTCCTTTTAATATTACGTCTGAACTTGAGATATCTTTTCACAGAATTTCAGTCTCGTTCTTTCTCTTAATTTTAAATTGGTGTTCTTCATTTTTATTCAATCGTTTTGCGTTAGATTTTCTCAGTTCTTGTATTGTTCAAGTTATTTCTTTTATTGTAGAATATATTTATTTCATTTGGGATTGGGTTACATTATGATTCATTTCGTTTATTTTTTCAATGATTATTCTGCTAAGTCTATAATATTTCCCATTTTTTAAAATCATATTTGATTTAAATTCTGTCAGTTTTATTAGTGATGCTCTATCCTGAAGGTTATTGTATATCAATTAGGAAAATGTTTGCTTAACCCTTTTCTAATCATGTCTATTCTGTTTATATTATGTCTTATTCTTTTTATTCATTTGGTTTGTAATAGGTAATGGCTTACCGGAGTCATCATTCTGGGTTATTCAATGTGTTCATTCCTAGTATTTGGAGGATTAGTAACAGTATCATATTTTTCAAACCTAGACTAGTTTCTCTCTTTGCCGGGATGATATTCAGCATGCTGGCCGATGCCGTATGAGTTCATTTTATTCAATAATAATAATAATAATAATAATAATAATAATAATAATATCCAAAAACAATTAACTATCTTATTTCAGGTTGCACGGTGTTAGCACCAACTGAATATAAAACTCAGCATGATAGAGGGGGCCAATATCTGCACTGAAAAATATGCAAATATTAGGAAATTGAAACTGTAAGAAACTTGTATGAATATCACCCAGACTCGGTTACAGAAATAGGACCTGTAACAAATTTATGGGACTTTACAATACACCTAGACAGAACAATCAAATCTAATCGCCCAGACATCGTGATCAAGGCCACACAAACAGAATGTGCTTTCTTATTGACATGGCAGTCCTTACAGATTTAAATGTATCTTTGAAGATCTTCAAAATAAAACTTAAAATACAAGGATCTTGAAGTGGAAATCTAGAAAAAAAATGTGACACATGAAGACATCAAACATTCTAGTTGCAGATGAGGTCCTCGGATTGACTGGAAAAGGTTCTGATGTACTCATTGAAGGAATTCCTTGTAGCCCTTGCTTTAAAGAAATACCAAACATTTTACTCGCAAGTACAGCTCACACACTACGAAGAGCTTTATCTATGAAAATGTGTTTTTTTATTGTTTTGTTTTTGTTTTTTACAAAAATGATCAGTTTAAAAATATTCATGATATTCAACCGAAAACACTATATGAACAGAATATTCAACCGAAAGCAATATATGAACAGAATATTCAACTGAAAGCAATATATGAACAAGATATCCAGCCGATGCGTTATATCAAATGTCTAGTCAAGTAAAAACAATATATCAACAGGATATTTAATCGAAAGAACTATATCAACAATACATTCAGTCGAAAGCAGTATATCAAGAGTATATTTAACTAAAAGCGGTATATCACCGAGATATTAAAACTGAAGGTACTATAACGATATGTTATAGTATGCAGATTGAGCGAATTAAATGATACACACGATCCTTCACCTGAAAGGCTTCAAACAGTGAAATCAATTTAATGACGAGGATATATTTTAAAAGGTATTGAATTCTGAAGACAGTTTAAAAGCATTAGAATTCCTTATTTCATTTTATTGTGAATGACAGTCGGAAAATCAATAAAAATCAGTGTTGCTTTCTCTATGTCTGAAATACGGGGAACATCTCAGCATCTTTGTATGGAAGCTTCAGTTGAGTAGAGCAAAAGAAAGCAGCTGATAACAGCTGTAATGATATAAAAGGGATTTCAGAAAGTTTTGCGTCCATTCGTGATTTATACGGCAATGGTCCACTGGTCTCCCATCACACAGTCGTCCTCTCGCCGTTGCAAATGAGAAATGGAGCCATATGCAGAAGGGAATTAATGAAGCAGTACCAGGAGCAGGTGCGCTTCCACTCCCATACCCCATCATTCAATAATTCTACGTTTGCAATCATTCATGTGTATCGATAACGCACACACACACACACACACACACACACACACACACACACACACACACCACACACACACACACACACACACACACACATATATATATATATATATATATATATATATATATATACTCTTCTTTGTATGCAGCTGTCTTTGTGGAGATCTGGGCATAAGCGTGCTTCTATACTTATATAAATTTATATATACGTTTCTCTACATTTGTAGTACGTACGTTTCCCTGGATAAACAAACAGGATCACTGGGTAGATACCAAAGAGAGCTACGTCAAAAGAGGAAGAATAAGTGTTTTCGGCATTTTATTCATGGTTAGATTATTCCAACGTTTAGAAAGTAACTCCAACAAAATTGTTTAAGAAGCTAGCGTCATTCTTTATATTTAAAATTTATATAATGTTCAGACTTATTTATAAAATCGGACGTATATAAAAATGTTGACTGAGAAGTTAGAACTGTCTGTGCAAAATAAATTACCTGCCACAGTACTTCACACACATTTTATCTAAATATATAAATGTGTGTGTGTGTGTGTGTGTTGTGTGTGTGTGTGTGATAAAATATAGCTTAATGGCATGCTATATTTATAGGATAAAATGTGCAATGTATAGAATAAACCGAATGTAAATATAAGCAGTGTGGATAAAGCGTTCAGTATATATATATATATATATATATATATATATATATATATATATATATATATATATATATGTATAATTAAGTTATGAAGAACTTGGTAAACCGAATTGATAAATCCAAGGAGAATGAAATCCTGAGAGCTCAATGTGAAGAACAGAGCTAATATTTAATGAAAAACATGGTACCTTAAAGTGTCTGTTTTTCATTAAAAATTATATATATATATATATATATATATATATATATATATGTGTGTGTGTGTGTGTGTGTGTGTGTGTGTGTGTGTGTGTGTGTGTGTGTTAAATACAGTGAGTGAGAGATAGAAAAAAAAAAAGAGTGTTGTAGTTGACAGATTTATCAACAGCCTGATGTTTGGCTAATATATCTGAAGGGAAGATTATTGTCAAAATACACATGAGTATTACAACGAAAACATCTTTTTTATATAATTTTGTAACTACTCAGTAAAAAGTTTATTATTTTAAGCATTCTAATATTTTAGTAAATTTTAGCTGTTTTGGCTTTCTAGGCTTGCTTATGAAGAGTTTTGTTGAAGAAATGTTAGAAATCTTAAGTTTCTTTATCTCTTATTTTCTGATAAGTTCGCGTATCGCCGTCTGTATTTACTAAAATCGCCACGTTATTCATTACCCAAATAAAAAATTCTTAAGACAACAGTGCCCATAATATATATTATTCATAAAAGCAATTAAAAGTTGTTGTTTTTTCTAATTATTTAATATCTTAGTTTAACTGTATTTTTTATTTTATGATTCAGATCTGGTTTTCAGTAGCAAAAATTGATGACTGAAATTCTCCAGTATATTCTTCTTCTAACTAAACATTTATCTCGACAAAAATGAATTTTCCAAAATTTCACAAATTCAATAATTGGTGGGTAACAGATGTAGAAAAAAAGATTTACTAAGATTTTCTAAAAAAGAGACATCTCTAAAGAATTTCATTCATTTCTGAATAATTCCGTTAAGGTTCATTAAAATCTGTCAATTATCTGATTTTTGCCAGAATTTCTAAGTTTATTTATACCAGAAAAAGACACTAAAATATCCCATACTAACATAAGGTCACCCGCTGATGATTGAAAAACAAAATTTTTACCAAAATTCTGATGTTTTCTAGTAAGGATAAAAAATTGATAATTTTTACATTAAAAAATCCTTTGGTTGTTCCTTTAGCCAAAATTTAGCATTTTCTAAAAATGATTTTAACGAATAATATTTACATAAGAAAATCCTTTGGTCTTTCCTGTTAATAATAACACAAATATTTTGACGATGAAACTTTGTTTTTATTCAGTTTGGGGCATTTTGTAATCATGTATAATCCTGAATATCTTCATTGATTTTTAGTGAATCTTTGAATGTATATATATATATATCTATAACATTTGATGATCAAGTGGCATTTGAAGAAAATGCAAGATTGTTACCATCGAGACCTTCATAAGTCAATCCCAACTACGTTGGGCTGGCCATGTGGCAAGGATGAGTGATGATACCAAAAGTTCTTTTCTACAGTGAACACCATAATGGTCATAGAAATATTGGTAGACATTGGCTCAGATATAAAGATAAACTGAAAAGCAATCTTTCTCGCCTTAACATTTCATTCAAGAATTTTGAAGAGATCAGAGTATCGTTTTAGCTGCCATTCAGGAATAATACACCATCAAGAAGTAAACATCAGTCGATTGCGTGAAACACGATAGCAAAAAAAGACAGCTAACAGTGTTCCTGTTGCACTTGGATACAATACATTATCCTGTACTGTTTGTGGTTTTTTGTGCAATTCTCGAGCCGGTCCCAAAAGTCATGCCCGTCATAGGAATGCAGATAATTAATTCGTGGTCGTCGTAACCTTATAAGTTGAACTCGACGGGAAAGTCCATCATATATATATATATATATATATATATATATAAAAGGCAGGATGTGTGTGTGTAACGAACGCACGCCCGCAATTTTCAAAATTTACATACACATGCTCCTAGTTAGTGGAAAGGCCAAAACCGACTTTACATTTCCCAACTCCCATCGATAGTGGAAATAATCGATTTTTTCATGCTTCTACGGCAGTTTTCATGTAGTTTGCAGCCATTTTGTACTGGCCAGAGTGAGAGCCTATACCTGGCTGCCACGAATAGGCAGGAAGATTATATTGGCCAGCGTGAGAGCCAACAGCTGACTGACACGAATGTTAACTAGCATGATAGCATGCAAAAAAAAAAATTGTTAGCTGCATTCGTCACAAGTGGGAAAAATTTAAATCTGCATGACACTTTATTCCATTTGGCTCATTCGCTTGCTTAAACTCAACGTTGATTCTGATTCCGCAGAACTGGGTTGGATGTGAAAAAGTATTTGTTGTTAACATTCTTTTTTCATTCGGTTTTTCCAGTTACGAGTGCTTTTTTAAAGCTGATCGCTTTGTGTTCATTTTGTTTAGTTCTTTTTTCGTAACAGATTTAATGTTTAGTATAGAGCCTAGAAAACATTTGCAGTGTGATATAGGCAGGAAGTAAGGCATGTAGCAACATCAGCACGGCAAAGGGCACTCCTTTAAAGGCAAGGAAGGGCAAAAATATTTTAAGTCAAGTGATAGCGATTGCTGCATGAATTGTACGATTTTTTAATCAAGCACGGGCAACGCCGGTCCATGCTGCTACTACATATATATATAAATATATATATATATATATATATATATATATATATATATATATATATATGGAGTATTCAAAATGTGCGAGGAAAGATTAAATTAAATCCAATATTTTATGTATATTTTTCTCCACATAAGCTCTCTGTACGTACCAATTCAGCAAACAGAAGAACTAAACCTCTTTTCGGGTGACGAAGAAAATGGAAACAAAAAGAACACTTATTCCTAATATCGAAAAGAAACAATTGAAATTCCTAGGGTACACAATGATGAAAAAAGGGTTTTTGGAAAATTCGGCACTCACAGTACATATTGAAGACAAGAGGGTATGGGGAAATCAGCGCATTACCCTTGCCTAACGAGCTTGTGAAGTGGATGACAGAACAGCATTTAAGAGAGATAGCAAAAAGAAAATATTTAATAAGAGATCGTGTTAGGTGAGGCATTTGTGGAGAGTCATGATCGACAACATCCTGAAGTGGAATAGTATATAGAAGAACAAAATACAGGGAATTCCGAACTGAACTCTTTATTTAATTCTCTGTGACTAGACTTTTTGCTTTGCACTGCGCATGTCTCGTCTTGTTCTTAGTTTTAGTAGTGCTCACTTATTGCTCGCCTGGTTTTCACTGCGACCAGGTACATACTCCCCAGCCCAGGGATTAAACGCACATTATTATGTCAACAAATTCACCAACCAACGCTTTAATCCACTTTAATATCAGATGAGAGACCAGTGGAATAAAAATTAAAATTTTAATAAAAGATAAACATATTTTTACTTCTGTTTGTATATAGATGTTGCAAAATAAAATCCTTACATTAATCTTGATAAAGTACTTAAGAGGACGAAACAATAAAATGTTGCTTTTGTCTTTATTCATATTTATTTGGGTGTTTGTGTGTGTTTATTTGTATTGAATATGTATGCGAGTTTATTGACGTCAAAGTTAAACATATCAGACTATGTGTGAAAATAAATGGGTAGTCACTGAGTGGGGGTACCAGATGTTAGAGTACGATGTAGCAAGTTCACTTTGGTATCCCGAGGGTCGAAATCAGAAAACCAAAGAGAGATCCAAAATGCAAATAATAATAATAATAATAATAATAATAATGTTGATGGTGATAGTGATGTTGATGATCGAATGAAGTAAAACCTAAGACAAGAAATAAGTAGACAAGCAAAAAAAAAAAAAAAAAAAGTAAAAGTGAACTTTTATGAAGAGAAGGGAGATTGACAAGGAGAAGGGCGAGTGATTGATGACAGGCCAGTGTGTGACGGGTGGGTGGCTTTTTTAACGGCATGGCATGGAACTGATAGGCAGGTCACGGAAGGAAATACGAACAATTTTTCTATATGTACATTTTTATTTGAATTTTTCCTTATTTACGATATTTTTTTTTATATTTTGGAAAATATTTTGTTTCTGTTTGAGTATTGAGGGTTGGAAATTTGGTCATTTCAGACTTACTGGTTTGGAGGTCCCTATCTGTGTGTCGTTTTAGGACGATAGCCAAAAATTATTTGCGAGGTAGTCAGTAGCTTCGAATTTAAAATGAACAAAAATAAACGAGAAAAACTGATGAAAAGAACAGAAAAAAATTCTAATAGCAAACACTCTAAAACAAAGAAAAAAAGTAAGAAAGTAAAAAGAAAGAAAGAAAAGGAAAGAAAGAAAAAAGAAAGATGATGGAAAGAAAGAAAAAGTAAAGAAAAAATAAAATGCGGTTTCACTGCTGGACAAAAGCTTTTACCAACTCCTTTCCATGACAACCGTGACTATGCTAATATCTGCCATGTCTTACCAAAAAACTCATCTATCTCATCTTTCTGTTTGTTATCTATTGGACACCATTCAGTCAACCTTTTACACATCTGTTATTCTTCCTTCTTGCTATGTATCCTCCTTGTCACTATTTTTGTCGCTTACTCCTTCCGAAGGTAACTCTTATCTTGGGTTTGTCTACGATACACGTTTTGCTCGTTTTTACAGTTGTCCCTAGTATTTCTCTTTCCATTGATCATCATTCGATTGCAAATCAATTTTAATCAATTTCATTAATTAGAAATGTTTTATATACAACAAAACTAGTATTATACATTCATTAGAAAAGGGCTTTTCATTGTCTAGTTTACTAAATGCTTTCCTGGGTATGACGATAAACTATATCCGACAGCAAGGTCAGGAGTTTTTGAGTAGCGTGGAACCACCTCTTAATTGCTGGTGTTCTCAGGTTCAACCTGACTGGTGTAGTAGTATCTATTAGGGTCCCAGCTATGAGCAAATAATTAACCCCCAAACTAGGGGCAAAGCATTATGAAAGTTTAGAAATATGTCTTTATACCAACAATACATTTTTTGAAAAAATTATTGCCAGTTATACATTTTGGAAAAAAAAAATACCAGCAATACATTTTTGAAGAAAATTTATTACCAGCAATACATTATTATCAGCAGTATATTTTTGAAAAAGAAAAATACTACCACCAATATATTTTTGAAAAATAAATTACCAGCAATACATTTTCGGAAAAAATATTACCCGCGATAAAAATCTTGACGTCATTAAATAACCCACTGAGGTTGATATACCATAAGAAAAGGAAATGAAATCAAATCTTATGTGTCGTTTTATTTTATTTTCATGATTTTCCTTTGTTATGTCATTTGTCTATTCTTGTAATTTTTTCACAACTGCATTTTTTTCTTCTTAGATTTTTTCTCCAAATGCTACAAATGAATATTATTTTCGTTTATTTCTATTCATTATAATATATGATATGAGTTATTCTATATTTATATTAGGATTTCCTGTCAATCATACATTGAACCTGTTATTAGTAAAATATCATTGGTAGATGGTTGGAATATTCTCCGTTTAGTTGAATCCTAGTTACTTTTCCCACAAATACTTTCAAAACCTTCTAATATAATTTAGTTGAAATATTATCCTCTTGTCTTATCCCTTTTCTGAGTTTATTTTTATTTTTCTCTTTGTGCAGCTGAATTATTCCAATATTGTTATTGTATGCATTTATAATTTTGATATAATGTTAATAATTTTTTTATCTTGCTCACGTATAGAGTTGAAAACTACTAATTTCCTACCGGATCAAAAACCTTTTCATAGTTCAAAAAACCAAACAAAAGAGTATGTGATATCCTCTTGTTTTCTTTGATCTGTTGATTTATTGCTTTCAAATCTACTTCTGAAATCTGTCTCTTCACTGATTACTTTTCATCAAGAGTGTTTAGTATTCTGTTTGTGAGTTATTTTGTGGGTTAATTGTATAAGATGTGACACATTGTGATAGATCAAACGGTTTTGTTATATATTTTCTTAATAATTAGAATCACTGTTTTATACGGAATTTTTCACTTTTCTTTTTTGTTACTCTTTTGTGAAATTCTTCCCATGGATTTTTCAAAATGTCTGTTACTATGCCACTTTCACTTGGGGATTAGACATTTTTAATCACAAATATTATCTCTGGATAGGTTCATCTATCGTCCGGTTCACTACTTTATTACTTGTTTGCTGTTTAGTATTGGCTGTCCGGTTCCTTCTAAAGTCTATTCTCTTTCACTTCTGATAATCCCTTTGCGTCTTAATAGCATTATAGCTTTACTTGAGGTGAATTGATTAAAAGAAAAACTGGTGTGACTGTTGGTAACATTTTCATATTCGAAGCATGTAAATTTGCATAGTACACTTCGTTTATACATTATCTTTCTGTATATACATTTATTCATTTATTTACTATGCTTTTTTTTAATGCAAGCATTTGTAGTTCCCCAGTTTGAGGTGGTGAGGGTTCAGACATTTACATTTTCTCAGAATTTTTCACAATTTCTAAGTTATTTGACGTTTTCTTCTCTCAATCTTTTTTGAATTTGTTCTTGTTCTTAGCATTCAAATTTTTCTCTTATATTTCCAGTTTTCTTTCTTTTTCTTATTTTTTTCCATTTTCTTATCTTTTCCAGAGTTCTTCCTTTTTCATAATTTTCTTCTTTTTTTAAAATTTTTCCCCAGTTTTCTTTCTTTTTCTTCCTTTTTTATATTTTCCAATTTTCTTTCATTTTCTTATTTTTTGCTAGGTTTCTTTCTTTTTTCTTATTTTTTCCCAGTTCTTTTCCATTCTCTTATTTTTTACCAGTTTTCTTCCTTTTACATTAAGTTGTTTGAAGGGAAATGGAAAATCAAGTGTGAGAAAATTTGAAACAGAAAATAGATGAATGAAGCAAAATAACAGTTAACGTAAAAACATAGAATATAAATTAGGAATAGAATTTTACAGCTGTGGCCATAAATGAAGTTGAAGTGGTTGTGATAGGTTTTGTCAAATTTATTTTTAAATCTGAGGGAAACAAAATAATTTTCCGAAAATGTGCCCTAAGATCAAAGACAATATCACCGAAATTCATCTGCGAATCACAACAATTTATAGGCTGCATATAATATTTGAAGTAACATTGAAGATATAAATAAAAATTTGAAAATATTAATAAAAGAATTATATATACGATAAAATAAGGAAATATATATATATATATATATATATATATATATATATATATATATATATATATATATATATATCAACAACAGTCTGTTTCATGCTAGATGCAATCGTCAGGCCTGAGGATTACATCTAGCATGAAACAGACTGTCGCCTCTAAATGTTGACTTGTATGTTCCTTATATATATATATATATATATATATATATGTGTGTGTGTGTGTGTGTGTGTGTGTGGGTGTGTGTGTGTGCAATAACAACAATGTGAACGGATATTATGCTACAATATTCAAAATTGAAAAATACAAGAACAAATAAACAGAGAGATCGTGTCCTGTCTTTTTAACCAAACTTCTTAGAATGTATATATATATATATATATATATATATATATATATATATATATATATATATATATATATCGTATTTGTATACATTACGCTGATCCGAAGCAGAATCATTGATTCATGCTAAAGTAATAAAGTAATATTTGTGCATATTATCACATACACACACAGGTACATACAAACGCGCGCATGCACACTCAATCACACACACACGCACGCAAACACATACACACACAAACATATATACAGTGGGGGAATATAAATATTCGTACACATGAAAAATTGTATTTTTATAAATGTAAAAGCCTTAACTAAAACAAATTTATATATATTTTATGTGTAAAGATACATTTTATTAAAAAAATAGTAATAAACTTAATTAATTCTTATTCTAACAGAATTTAATGCATTTTTTTTTCATTTTAACTGATGAAAAAAGTATTCGTACAAAACAAAAAAGCATATTAACTTAATTTAATACTTTATGGAATATCCTTTATTGAGTTCAACAGCTACCAGTCTTTTCCTGTACGTCTCAACTAATGATTTGCACACATTGAGTGGTATTTTGTCCCATTCTTCTTGGCATATTGTCTTCAAATTATTGATATTTGTTGGTGCTCTTTTCCCAACTTGAATTTTCAAATATCGCCATAAATTCTGGATTGGGTTCAAATCTGGGGACTGACTTGGCCATTGCAAGACATCAACGTTACTTTTAGCTAACCATTTCCTTGTAGATCTAGCGGTATGCTTAGGATCATTATCCAGTTGGAAAACCCAATCAGGAGGTAGCCGAAATCTCTCAACAGAACGCATTAAATTGTCTTACAGGATTTTCTGGTATATTTCGGTATTCATCTTGCCATCTATTATTGATATTCTGCAAACACCTTTTGCAGAAAAAACAGCCCCAGATCATGATACTGCCACCACCAAACTTTACAGTTGGCAACGGGTTCTTTGGTAAGTAGGCTTCACCGTTCTTCCGCCACACATGATTTCGATAATTATGACCAAACAACTCTATTTTAGTTTCATCTGTCCATAGTACGTTTTTCTCAAAACGAATATTCTTTATCCTTATGCTTTCTAACGAATTTTAGCCTAGCATCTCTGTGTCGTTTCAAGAGGAGTGGAGTCTTCCTTGGGATGCGTGATTTCAGACTATTTTTGTGTAGTTCATTACTTATTGTACGCTTGGTTACTTTAATCCCTAAAGCAAGCAGATGTTCCTGCAGCTCTTCCCGGGTAACCTGTGGATTTTGTTGGATCTGGTGTCCTAATATCCTTGCTGATCTTAGAGAAATCTTCCTCGGAGCACCTGTTCGTCTTTGGTTTTCGACGCTGTTACCAGTTTTAAACCTTGAAATGAACGAAGAAATTGTAGTAAAATGAATATTCAGATTGTTAGAAATCGTTCTGTAACTGTTCCCATCTTTCCAAAGAGACAAAAGGTGTTGTTTTTTGTGAAATAGTCAATTCTTTACATTTAGGCATTATTAGAACCTTCTCGTAAGACTAGAAATTGCAGAATGCTCTGATAATGGCTAATAGCGTTAACTATAATTACTGATAATATTACTGTAACATTCTGGAATATATTTTTTTCATAATTAATTGATTATTTTATTCTAATAATTGATTTGTACGAATACTTTTTTCACCAGTTAGAATTTTAAAAAATGCATTAATTTCTGTTAGAATAAGAATTAATTAAGTTTATTATTATTTTTTAATAGTATGTGTCTTTATACATAATATGTGCCGAGATTTGTTTTATTTAAGGCTTTTACATTTATAAAAATACAATTTTTCAAGTGTACGAATATTTATTTTCCCCCTACTGTATATATATAGAGAGAGAGACAGAGCGAGATAGAGTGTGTGTGAATGTATTTAAAAAGATGAGTATTTTTGTTTTTAGTTTTCAATTAGGTAGCTTTCCTGAAATAATTATTTTTCTTGTAAGAATTAGTTATATTTACTAAAATAATCAGAAAATTGACTTTACTCGATTCTCAGAACTTTCAAGAAACCAGTCCTTTATTAATGGATGTCATGTTTTGTGAATTGCTCCAAAGACTATATCGTTACCAGTCACCAAAATCATCAATAGTTGACGAAGTTTTCATACATTGATGATTTTCTATCAAATACAGCTTCCCCCTGGTCTCAGACCGTTTTAATATACTGAGTCTTATGTATATATATATATATATATATATATATATATATATATATATATATATATATATATACAACGTAACGAATTATTAACGAGATGACAATTTTACATTTTATCCTAAAAGTACGCGTTGGAATTTAACGGAATTTTCACAGAATGATGGCAGCAGTTATGCGCGCGTGGTGTGGAAAAACTGTATGATTCTGTACAAATGTAAACAAAATTCAGTCATATGCATGAGTAACACAATACTTCAGTGTTCCAAAATATTAACGAGGGACTTCATAATCGTGCAATTATGGGTGGAAATTGTAACATAACCGCTTCTGACAAGTCTTTTATAGCATCTGAACTTGCAAAAGGTCAATCAACATTCGAAATATCCAAATGATTGAAAGATATAACCAAACGGTGAAAACGTTTGTTGCAGCTCCTACAAAGGTATGTAAGATGTCCAATAAGGGTCAATCGATCGTTGTTTCGCAACAATATCATCTATGTGGCAAATTAAACGTGAAATAACCCAGGCCTGACCAATGGAGAACTTTCCAGGCGCATTGGAGAAACAACTATATCCAGAACTACTCGAGGTTAGAAAATCAATGACACTGGGGAAAAAGTCTCCATTGACAAAAAAATACTTGCAAAAGCGTCTGAAATGGTCAGAAGATAACATGAAGGACGACTTCTCAAAGGTTTTGTTCACGAATAAATCTCGTGCGACTACTGATGCCCCTGAAGGTAGAAGCAAGGTTTGGTCGTAAACTGACGCCATCGTCATCAACGCTTGAGGAGGAGGTGGTATAATGATCTAGGTTAGTATTATTAATATTAATGTTCTAGAAAAGGCATGAATTCACCTTCCCCTGGCCATGGATTGAATAGCAAAGTGAATCGCCTAGAAATTGCAACCAGTCTTGAGGATGGAATTAAAATCCACCTTATAGGGTATTGGGTCCCATCAGGCTATATTGCTCAAGACACACCACACTGTTGTTATAGCTGCAGCATATGTCTTGCTCCTTCGAGGTACGCGCATATAACTGTAGCCATCATTCTGTGAAAATTTCGTTCACACACGTTACATATTGTTTTAAATGCAAATCATCACTGTGACATGTTTATAGTCGAACTTTCGTCAAGTTATCTGAATTTAATGATAAGTGAATATATGAATCCTTCAGGGAAAATAAATACAAAATGAGTGCCGTTTATTCAGCGTCAACAAAATAAGAATTTACTTTGCCAATTTCGGTTTTAGTGCGTCATGATTACGAGTCCTATAAGCTGTTAGGGTCTCGTAGGAGCAAGACATATGCTGCAGCCATAACAACAGTGTGGTTTGTCTTGAGCAATATAGCCTGACAGGACCCAATACTCTATAATCTGGATTTTAATTCCATCATCTAGACTGGTTGCAATTTCAAGGCGAGACAACCTAATTTACTTTGCTATTCAATCCATGGCCAGGAGAAGGTGAATTCATGCCTTTCTAGAACATTAATACTAGGTGAACAAAACAGGATCGACCTGAACTTGAACTCGGCTCTCCCACTTATACAGTCACAGAACCCGTGCCATCAAAATCTGATTTACATGCTAGTAAATGTTACATCGACTTCACAAATCCACACACACTCATCCATATGTGATTATACAATGTAAATGATCAGACACACAGACACATAAACACACCCAAACATACACACACGCATACTCATGTTTTTTTTTGTGTGTGTAAACAGAAAGTTTTCTCGCTCACATGCACACTTACTCCACCAAACTCCATTCATTCCGAGTACACACACTTTTGTTATTTATCTAAAATTTTTCGCTCGGCAGATGTACCCTCGTTTTTTCCCCACTATTTGCTGCTATTTTAAGTTTTATTTAATTTGAATTGCCAAAAACTCGCGACATTTATGAACCAAGTGCCCGTCTTTAATTCCGAAAAAAAAAATTATAGTCCAAGGCTGATTCTTTTCTTTGCCCTCAAAATGACTGCAGATTTCTGGGAAAGTTTAAAGATTAAACGGATAAAGGGATCAGTATTCATGGCAGTCAGCACTCAATACAGCGCTCTTATCACATCAGAATTTAATCAGATTTCCTGTGTTCTTTTCTATTCTTAAGAAGGTCGAAACTTCTACTGAGCGCTTAACTAAAGTCGAACACTTAGCATCAACTTTAACAAAAAAGGAAAAAAAAATAACCAGATCATATGCGCGCAAAGGTTGATCGATTATTATTATTATTATTAACCTGGATGAAGTAAACTGTTTTATAAATCATTTAAAAATGATTTCTGTATTTGAGAAAGAACAACGAAAGTACCTGTTAATATTGCGAGTAAATGTGATAATTCCTTTCACGTGAAAGAATGTCTTCAGCGAAAATATCTGCATTTTTTCAACTTGGAACTTTTGTAATTCACGCTACAGTGAAAATTTTCTACACATAGAATGAAACGTTATTTAAACATTTATTTTTTTTTTAATTTTCTTTCTAAACTTTATATAAACATATATTATTATGAAAATGTTTCATTAACACTTAGGAAATATTCATTCTCATGAGTTTTTGACAATGTAAATGAGAAATAAGTCTCCGTTTTCGGCCATGGTGACTGTTTCAAGATTCAATGATATATTAAAATCGCTTGTGGCTTGAAACAGGCAGACACTATGCAATGTTGAGTCCTGTCTATCTCTCTCTCTCTCTCTCTCTCTCACACACACACATATATATATATATATATATATATATATATATATATATATATATATATATGTCACTCAAGTGCATTGAGAAAAGATTCACAACCGCCGATGGAATGAGAGAGAAATATCAAACTGGACACCAAAATAAGGGTTTATAGAGCAGCCATATTGGCCAATATTGTTGTACGGCTCGAATCTTGTTTGCTTTGCAGCGCAAATTTTTGCCATTCGTTGTATAAGTTTCATAATTAATTCTAATCTTTTTTTCAATGACTCTAAGAGCTTCTTTTTCATTTTTTTAATCTTTTGTCAAGTTCTTCACATAATAATTCTGGAGGTATCTTCAAACTTTTGAACGGCATTATATATATATATATATATACACATGTATGTATATATGTATTATATATATGTGTCTGTGTGTGCGTGTGTGTGTGTGAGTGTGTGTGTATGATTATTTATGTGTGTTTGTGCGCGTGTGTGTGCGCGCATGTATTTGAAGGTGTTTATTTGTGTGTTGTAAGCAATCGACCTGATCCCTGTCACGCCCAATATTCGATTTACATAATTATTGGGCCAAGAAGCTTTATACGATCTTTGTTTTGTTGATGATTGTGAGGAAAGAGTCACTCTATTGCTTTTCTTGTAGAGAGAAATGTATTTTTATTAACAGATTACATATTAAGAAAATTATTTGTGATCTTTGAAGGACAATTTTACATGGCAATTTTTTTATATTTTTCGTCGTATTTCTTAGCTGAAAATTGACTAAAAGCAAATGAAATTTGTTTTTTAGTTTTCCTTTACTACTACTTAATCATGCGCACATACAATACGCAATAGTTGTTACTGATAACGATTTTCGATGAATGTGAGCAATAAAAAAAAGCAACCTTTCATAAAAAAATATTTACTACTTGCTTATTTGCTAAGATTTTTAGATGTTTGTCCCGCTCATGGCTTTTTAATAACACGGTTGTTTATACAGTAGAAAAATTGTAAAATGTCTTAAAAGAAATTAAGACAAAAGAAAGGGCATTAACAAAACAAAAAATTGGTAAAAATAAAAAAATAGAAGGGGAAATAAAATTGGAAATAAATAAAAAAAATACAATAAATTAAAAAGGTAAAGTAAGATGAGGAAAGAAATACTATCATGATGAAATAACTTATTATAAATAAATAAAAAATAGACATTTTTGCTTAAATATACAAATGGTTACCTTAGAAATATGGCTAGATAGATATGTATGGAGATATAGATAGATAGACAGGAATACGCTGACAAAAATATATTGAGAGGGAGGGAGAGTTAAATAAAGCACATTGATAGCTAAGACTAAACTGAGATGTCAGCTAATCTTTTTTTCTGATTATCGTTCTGGGATTTAAAAGAAGTTATCTTCCCATATTGTAGAACAGACGGCTTCCAGTTGACACTTCCTCTGCGAAATGAGTAGACAATGGCATTTCCTGTCATCAAACTACTATGAGACTCAAATAGGAACATAAGTATTTACAAGGATTGACCCATATATAGAAGCTCACACGACCGCACACATATCAATGCAAACAGGAACATCTGACATATTACAATAGTCAACACTCAGCATTCGTACAAGTTTTAAATAAGCGGGACTCATGAGGGGTCAAAATTAACGATTGGAAACTGTAGCTTTGCATCCTTAGTATCTGCGTAGATAAAACATAGGGGTCTCCATCCAAAGTGCACCTTAATTACTTCTATAATACGTTTCCTGCCACGGGATTCCCATATCCATCTTATTGACTGCTCTTCATTGTCTCTCACATTTATATGCTTCCATTCTAAGATCTTTCTTGAGGTAGTGTAAACAAATATATTCTATAATATATATATATATATATATATATATATATATATATATATATATATGTATGTGTGTGTGTATTTGTGTGTGTGTGCGTGCCTAAGTGTGCATGTGTGTATTTGTGTGTGTGTGCAATTAAAAATAAAATAAAAAATAATAATAAATAAAAATACAATAAAAAAATAAAATTAAGCCTATAAAAATCATAATAATTAAGATAATAAGAAATGTACAAATTATTTACAAATCAATGTGATAGCAATTCGATAGCAATTTTGTTCATAAACATATATATTACCGATGAATTTCCCTCTTAGCGGTGTTATGGCTTGTTTATTTTTAGAATTTCTAGAAAATATATTACTACAAAATTATTGTTATTTTAGATACATATATCTATTAATATATGTACATGACACAATTCTACCCGATCTTGTTAACAAACGAAAAAATCTTTCAAAAGTAACTTCATAAACTTCTATTGTCACTGTTGCAACATGATAAAATTTGGAATAATTATGGCATTTTATTTAAGAACACTAAGAATTTGCATCCCCCAATATTTACCTGAAGAAGAAATATACATCTAAAACACTTTTAAAACATTCAAGATCCTCATTATTACAAATACAACGCTAAGAGAAAGGCATGCAAAATATACAAGATAATGACGTTAATGATAAGAAAAATAATGACAATAAATTAGATAAAAACAGACATATAATTATCTACTAACTCCTTAACATCGACTATTCAAAACAATTAATCCAATATTAACTGTATCAAAATAATTACAAAATCCAAGTGAGTGAGTGAGTGAGTGAGTGAGTGAGTGAGTGAGTGAGTGAGTGAGTGATGGATGGATGGATGGGGTACGGTGGAGTAATGGATAGCGGTTTGGATTGAGGAATCGGAGAGCCGAGTTCGAATTCCAGTCGAATCCTCTTCTTATATCTTCTTCTCCCTCGAGTAGAGACTGGGTTCTATAGCCTTGGATGGCAAAACCTTCGGAGGGTCGTTTATCTCGTGGCACGTAGTGCACCATGTCTCCAAACGCCCCTTCAAAATGTGTATGGTTCTGCACAAAACTTTCGCCGCTGTAATCAACTCACATATACTGATGTCGGGCTATCGGTTCCTAGTATACGACGGGAGTGTTGAATATATATATATATATATATATATATATATATATATATATATATATATATATATATATATATAATCCGTTATATATATAATTCTAATAAATATAAAATATTAAAACTGATCGACAAAAATCTTGTAAAGTTGGTTGAAATAGCTATTTTTATGAAGTAATTTTTGATTTCTCTATTATGTAATTCTTCTTCGAAATTATAATTTTTAAATTTGTTTTTGGTTCTGTTCATATCCATGATAGTTTTGGATGTGGTGATAATTATTTACATATTGTTAAGCTTGGATAAATGGTTTTGGATAGTAGATATTAAGGAGTTAGTAGGTAATATTACTTGTCTTCATTATTACCATAAAGTCCATCAGTTTTCCTTTAGTTTTTATTCATATTGTCCTTTTACGGATATACTTTAGTCATATCACTAATTTTACACGTATTTTATATATATATATATATATATATATATATATATATATATATATATATATATATATTATAACGATATAAAGATAAGGATATATTTATATATCAAGAAAAGTATTGCGGAAAATCTATGACAAATGGAAAAATTGTGACGCGTTTCGTCGTCAGGACTTAATCGGACTATATATTTTTATGTGCTTAGGACTACACATGCGTACGACAGAGGAGTGATGGTAATTTTAGAATTTTCTTTTTATTTACCCAAATTCATTTCGAGTCTTTTTCTTTTTCTTTCCATCACTTTTGTAAGTAGGTATTCCACACTGTGATATAAAGATCTACCAGTAATGGTGAAATGTTGTAAGATCCTTGCGATTAAGGCACTTTCTAGGCATTTACGTCGTAGTGAATTATTTTCTCCTTCAATAAGAGTAACATTTTTTATGCCAAATTTGTAAATCCACTACTTTGACATGAAGCCCTGAGTAAACTTTTTCCATTTTGTCATCTATCTATCTATCTATCTATCTATCTATCTATCTCATCTATATATATATATATATATATATATATATATATATATATATATATATATATATAAGTATATCTTTAACACAGACACATATATATAAATATATATATATATATATATATATATATATATATATATATATATATATATATATTTGCTAATAATATAAATATCATTTTATATATTTTAAGATTCGTAGGACAAACAATGAGCATCCTAAAAGTCAGTTACTGCTAGAAAGAAATCGACAGATAGTTCAACTTTAAAAGAAATCGATCGAAAGTTCAACATTCATCATGAACAGAATGTAAAATAAAGCTGTTTTTCAAGATGATAGACGGCGCAAACTTTCTAATATGGCTATTGGTTTTGACTTTTCGAAGCAGGTGTTCATTAAGATCGTTCACTATAATTGGCACCTTTATATTCATATATATTTGAGCATTTAAAACAACATTTATCTGAAAACAGTTCCGCATGGATGACCATGAGTCAATAACCACGCCGTCCCCACAAGGTGTGCTTCTCTGCCCTATTCTCTTTCTACTTTACATAAATGATCTGCCTAATATATGAGTATACACTCGGATCTTTTGTGAATATCTGTGCTGATAATACAACGGTATATGGGTGCACCTCCAACACTCGAGATGACTAGAGCTTGGCCGCTGATGTATCCTCTGCCCTCATTCTGACAGCTGGTGAAAAAATGGCTGGTCACATTCAGTGTCTCGAAAACCAAAACAGTGACATTCCATTATTATCACTGAGCGGGCTCTGAATCTTCGCCTATCACGATGAACGGGTGTCCTCTCAGGGAGACCGGACCCGTGCCTAGTACCCCTATTGGGACATAAGCTCAACCCAGACCTAAAGTTGTATTCTAACATACAATCCATCGTTAAAGATGCTGAAAAAATAGTTAGTCATCTGTACTCCCCCTGCTATCCTCTATCTTTACAAGAGTCAGATCAGGTCGAATATAAGAAAGAGATGCCTAGTTCTCACTTCATTATTTTTTTTACTAACGCTACCAGTTTCGATAGTGTCCAAAAGCGTTTCCACTTACATGTGAAAGGTGAATTCTTTTCACACTTCAACACACGAAATGTTGCAAGCCTCTCTCCAATATATCGCTATTTCCATGCAAAGTTTTCTACCAGTTTTGACCTTCACAGCTAAGACCCTTCACGCAAACACATTGTAGCGAACCACGTTCATTCCCTTCGGATTCCATTAAGAAGATTCGAACAGCTTCTTCCCACTGGATCATGTCTAGAATTAACTGTTATCTTCCCGACATATCCACTTAAACTTTACCTCCTACCCTGTAACCCTTTACCGTGAGTGGCTCTTGGGATTTGTACAGAGTGATTATTGAAAAAAAAACGATGCCAATAGCAATTCTGTAACAGATGAAAAATATGTTAATTGCATATTTATATACTAATAAACCTGTTGAATGTGTAAAAATTCTATGTTTGGTTATTGAAATACTGATTTGGGGAATAGAATGTTTGTATGTGTGGCTTTGTGTAAGATATATGTTTATGGTACGTCCATACTTATATTCTGTAAATTGACACATTTTACAAGTATAAGAATTTATTGGATGCCTTTAGTTAGCATCATTCCTATCGTCAGGTTCACACTCCTCCCTGGTCTTAGTAGAGGTTTATTTCTTGTTTGTTTTTTTAAGATTGCGTTTCAGGTTCATTCTACAATCTTTACATTATTTTCCCTCTTATACTATAACCCTCTACCTAGAGTGGCTCTTGGGATTTGTACAGGAGGAACATCATTGTAATACAAACCTGATAGATGGATAGATAGGGCTCTGTACAATTAAAATATTCGTAGTTTATATATTATAAATAAGTAAACGTAATTAATAAATGTTTATTTTAATCGTGTTATGTATATTCTGCTGGCTCCAGTGGGTATTTGGTTCCAGATAAAAACCTGGAAACCGAATACTGATTTGCAAGGTAGGACTACACATATCTTTTGGAAAATTAGTGCACCACAGTTTTAGTTCACTACTATTTAGCCTTGAACTGTGTTAAGATTAATAAAAACCAATATTACACTGGACATCCAACACTTGTTACCTTCCGCTGTACTAAATAATATTTAGTAAATACGGCAAAAAGTACCCACGAAACAAACATTTAGTAACCCTTGGAGAGTTTTCACGGAGATAAGCTTTTAGGTTTCTTTACGTATATAATGACAGGAATAAATGCTTATGTGATGAATGTTGGGCAACACAAGCTCTCCCCCCGGGAAATATGTTTCTTCTTCTGGATCATCTTATCAAAATAACAACAAAGATTCTCCCAGTGGGGGATCAATTACGAATGAATCATGTTTTTATTGGTTTTAATATTTGCCGTAATTCTGTGTGATATCCAGAACGAAAACGCCAAAAAGAAAAATCGGTACATATGTATGTGTGCCTGCGAAGTGATTTATAAATCTACTGAAAAAGAAAAACCTAAAAACATCATGTAAAAACACACACATGTGTATACACGCACACACACTTACACACATATCTATCTCTATCTATCTATCTATCTATCTATCTATCTATCTATATGTATGTATGCATATTTAGGCAGCATATCTTCAAGTATGTTTGTTGAATAAACTTGGACATATGTTTATTTTTGTTTTAATCCTTTCAAGTTCACGGAGTAGTTTCTTAATATTGCCATTAAACACATTAAGGATGGCGCCGTAGTTTTTCTCATTCCTTTTATTTTCCCAAGAACTTTCTATTTCATCCACGATCATCTTCAGAGGTGAATCGTAACACAAAATCTAATGTAATAGATAGTTGGGAATTTATTTGGAAATGCGCATGAAACACGCTCTGTTGATTCAAAAATTAACCTTATCGAGGGGGGGGGCTAACTTCATTTTACAGTTTAAAAATTGTGTTTTTTTTCAATGACAAAAACTACGACGGCCTACTTAAGGAGTTTAATGGCAACATTAAAAATTTGGTCGGATTAAAATAAAATATAATATATCTAGATCATTCAACCAGATAGATAGATAGATAGATAGATAGATAGATAGATAGATAGATAGATAGATAGATAGATTCTCCTGATGATGGCCGTACTGGCCGAAATTAGTCGAGAAACCTAATTGAAATAATAAAACCAAAATATTAATATGCAACCGAGTGTGTCTGAAATTTTTTATTTTTTTGTTCAAAACACTCACACACACACATATATATATATATGTGTGTGTGTAATTAAACACGTACACACACACAAACACAAATAACTAGACATTTATTTTCATGTAAATACATAATGATATAATCTAATTATTAAGCAAACACATTTATTAATAATGACGATCAAAGTGAATGATTGATTTTTTCTACAATCGGAATTACTGAGAAATTGCTAAATTTTCTCGTGTTAATCTTGCTAAAATAAAACGCGGATTACAAACAAAATTATCTCTCGTAATTCAATAGAAATCCGGCAAATAAATTTAATTTTAAAGAGAATTTCATTGTTTTACAACATTCGCATAATTAGAACAGATATTAACTCTTATTTATTAAAACAGGTATCAGGGCTTATTTATTCGGATATGCGACAAATACATATCAAAATTGATGTCTGAATAAACGTATTATTTATAAAAGAACTCATTACAAATATTTACAAATACAAAATGCTTTAAGAATTTGGAATCCATTAAATCTTTGATTGTTCTATACACAAATAGATGATATCATGTCGGTTGTAAAATTCTATACACAAATAGATGATATCATGTCGGTTGTAAAATTCTATACACAAATAGATGATATCATGTCGGTTGTAAAATTCTATACACAAATAGATGATATCATGTCGGTTGTAAAATCAGTGTAAAATTATCCATGCTCGGATATGAATAATAATTGAAATGATATAAAAATATAATTCGTTTTAACAAATTTTTACATTTCAGTTTTTCTAGCTAATATATTATTTAAAGATAATATTTAAACAGATACTGTTTAAATAACTTACTAAAATTTAATTCCTGTTTCTTTCCTTAACACGTCAATAATATATAATAACCAATTATTTTCTAATTATAAGTTTTAATATTTCTTTTTGCTATGCGCTTTATTTTTATCACCACGACTTTTATTTTCATTTTTATTTTCGCATGTCAAATCACCAAATTTTATTTTAACATATTTCCTATGCAAAAAATCTCATTGGTATTCGTACGGACATATATTCTTAAATTTGAACTGATAGAATATTTCAATTTTTAATGTAGCAATGTTGTTATGATAACATTTTCTTAGATCTTTTCAGTTATGTTTTAATAATGATCAGGAAACGAAACTCATTTAAATTTTCAACATACGACTGGTTTTCACGTATTCCATTTTATATACTTTGTTCGGATAACTCATATTGATCATTTAATAGCTTATTTTAGATAAACAAGATTATGATATCACCTTTTACATTTGATTAATTTTTATAGTCATGTATGGTGATTTTCTAGGTTTAAATGGGGCACACGGCCGAAAGTAGTGAGGATTGATCTCATTACTTACACGTAATTGTTCCAGCAAATGAGACAAGCTTGCTAACCATTACACCATTACCCATTATAACCATGTATGTTTGCTTGGGAAAGTGGTAGTTCTTTCAAAAATGGAGATATTTGAAAGAAATCCGTGACGCAACCAACGGAGGTGACACCATAAAAATATGTTAAAAAATGAAAAGAAAATAATTAAATTCATAATCTTATGTTATTTCAAATATAAATAAATACATATATTAATCACAAACTAAGATAACTTAAATAATAATTTTCATTAAAAAATAATTTTAACTCACTTTCGTTTATTAGACATATAATAATATCTTACCTGACTTTTCGGCTGGCATAATGAATATTTATGAGCGTTTTTAAATTTAAACATTTTGAAAACCAATAACATTTTTGATCGTGTATATAAATACTTGTTCAAATTAAAATCTTTTCATTTGCCTTGCTAAAGACCCTCAGAAGACTAAACGCTTCGGCTAAGTTTTCCTTTTGTCTTTATTCATATATATATATATATATATATATATATATATATATATATATATATATATATATATATATATATATATATATATATAAAGAGAAGCTGCAAACGTTTTTGGTTATAATGTGGATTTTTTAATCATATAGTCGACTTTATTTTCCATATTTTTGCTACATGAGTTTACGGTCTCGCGACCTTCATCTGTCAAAGATTGGTTATTTTCACATATTAAAACGAATTAATTTTCCTTATGTTTAACCATTTTCTTTTGTGTGTAGTAGTAATCCAATTTTTTCTTGAACTTGTGGCGAAAATATTCTTCTGCTTAAGGGTTAATAAAAAAATTAGGATTGATCATAGAAAGGGCGAAGAAAGGAGGACTTTGTTCTTATATTTTATGACTCCTGTATCTTCTTTATTATATATCTTTATTTATTGTGTTGACATGTGGAAGTCAGTTAACTCTTTTTTGAAAATCTCAAAATCTTCGGTTGTTTCGGCAGACCGTGCTACAGTAAAACATTCGTAATAAAAATCTTAATCGCAGTACCTTGTCAGACGTCTTTAATAAAACTACACACACACACACACACGCACACACACACACATATATATATATATTATATTTATTTGAATGTTTAAACGGTATTACATGCACGTGTTGAAAAGCATAGCTAAAATAAATCTGATTTTTCGTTGGAATCTGTCAGTTTTCTGTCATTTCTTCTTTTCCCATTTGCTTGTGTATAAAATTTTTTGCCTAATTATTTTACTCCCGAATATTATCAGAACTATTTTCTTTCACTTACCCCCCCTCTACCTTATTATCATCATCATTAATATTTCATTATCATTTTTTGTTCATTAGAGATCAAGTGACAGCAAATCTGCCCCACAATTAAGTACCCTCTTTAATATTATACTAGATTTTATGTATGCTCTCGAATAGATAGTTTATATTTTGCCTTGGGTTTTCTGTTATCGGCACCCCAGCAAAGCACTTCGGGATTGTTTCAAGTTTTTCAATACACAGCTGACACAACTTTCAACTCCAAATTCTATATCATTTTGCATTCTCTGGTAAAATATAAATATTTTTTCTAGTTTTGTTATAATTTTAACAGCAACATACACTATCTGACAAATATTCTTTTTGACGAACACTGCATCTGATATTCAGGTCTCCATCATGTCGCCCGTTTCAGGTGGATTACGGAGCATGGTCTGGGGAAGTTGGCAGAAACACAAAACCTGTTGAGAGCCACAAATGAAAGGGGGAAGTGGAGGGCCATGATCACCTACATCCTGAAAGGACATGACACATAAAAAGAAAAGAAAGAATTCTCTTGATCTGATTTTATTAAAGCTCTCATGAAGTCTTCAATACTTACTCTGGTTGTTGAAGATTCCAATCTTTTTACAAATCTCCTCATGACTATTCCAGACATACCTGTAAGGATGGATAGAAATTTCATGTTCTACGTTTGTTTACTTGCCTAGATAGGCCAAAGTAATCATCCAGCTTTGGACATTTTTTTTTATAATTTCTGGTCTTTATTCTTACCTAGTTTATCTTATCAAGTTATCGTTTCTTAACCTGGATTCGAGGATCCATTTGAACTACCAAGTTCCAAATCATATTGCCTGTACACTTCCTATAACAGCTTTTGAGTTGTGCATTTGTCACTTGTCTGCAATTTGAAATCCCTCTTATTTACACAATTCTCAGTCGATTACCGTTCCTACAGATTCGTACCGAATTTGGACTCTGATATAATTTGCTTCCATCTTTTTACATAACTGACAGTTTAATTTCTCCTTCTGCAGATAGGAACCCAGTAAAGTATTCTTAAAATAAAATCCACGTTTAACTTATGTTACAAGTGTCAACGGGCGGCTATGCCTGACATTATCTTAGATGCGGCGTAAAATAGAAGTCACTTGAAAAGGAACCTTTGACATCATTGCTTCCAGTCCACTGCACGATCTGTGCTGTCATTTTTCTAGCTGTTGTCAATGTTCTGCTTCTTGTCATTTTGTCGACGGTGTTCATTTTTATTTTTATTTACATAAAGCGCTTTTTGTCTTGTTTATGTCGTTGTTGATTCGAATTCACGCATGACCAGATATCTTCATTTTCATTTTCCGCTCGAACACATTTCAGAACAAGTCATTTATCATGGACGAGTTGTTCGTTTATCAAACATGTTTTGATTTGCTTTTATTTTTATTGGGAACAAAGAAAAAATTATCTTCAATTATTCACAACTTCTTGTTTGCATTGGGGCTTATAGTTTCACAAATCTTCATTTATATATACACAAATATTTCTATAGACACACATAGTATTACTAATGCCAATAATATGTCAACGATAACATATATTTGACTATGTGAGATTGTTTTTTCTCTCTCTCTCTCTCTCTCTCTCTCTCTCTCTATATATATATATATATATATATATATATATATGTGTGTGTGTGTGTGTGTGTGTGTGTGTATCTGTGTGTACTCGAACGCATAGAAACTCACACACAAAAGCACAAGTAAAAGATTCACAATTATATACGTAATTCTGATGTTTGGGAAAAAATTGAGAAATATGTCGGTGCAAGAATTTTTCAGCATCTTCTTGTATATACACACACATACACGGAGACATGTTGATTGATAATTAAATAGAGAGACAAATAGACACACACACACACACACACACACATATATATATATATATATATATATATATATATATAGATAGATAGATAGATAGATAGATAGATAGATAGATAGATAGATAGATAGATAGATAGATAGATAGTATAAATGTTCCTATTTTACAAACTATAGCTAAACGCATCTTCCCACTTGAAATATATAAAGGGCAGTTGGTTGGATGTGTGTGTGTGACTGGCTAAATGTAAAAAATGATATTAATTATGACAAAGTAAATATATATTCAGACTCATTATCAACCCAGCCAGCTTCTTGTAAAAATATTATCATCGTATGATTTCTATTTACGAAGATATTTTAAAATTAAAATGCATTATAATGCATTCGAAATTCTTAGACATAAAAATAAAACGAACGTAAAACTTCTTATTCCCGATTAATATTACCGTTCGTTTTTACTTTTTAATTCTGGTCATATATTCGAAACGCTATACATGTATGTATTTTTAAAATTTCTATTCTCTTGAATTTATTTACACATCTATAGTAAATAAAAATGTAACTTTAAAAACATGAATATTAATACAACAAACTAAATTTAAAAGAAGAAGAATATTAAATAAAATTATTTGAAAAAATGTAATATTTATTTATTCAAATATTCGTGTATTTGTTTGTGTGTGTGTGTGTGTGTGAGAGAGAGAGAGAGAGAGAGAGAGAGAGAGAGAGAGAGAGAAGAGAGAAAAAGAGAGAGTGTGTCCCCGGCTGAAACATCTAAATAAAGTAAATAAACTTAAATTAATTTATATTTAAACATTTAATTTAATCATTTTTCAAGCAAAAACTATAAAGCGCCTTACTATTTATTTTGGTGGGTTTATTATTAATAAAAAAAAGTAAATAAACTTAAATTAAGATATATTTAAGCTTGGATTTATTTTCACATCTACAGTAAATAAGTGTAACTTCAAAAAATGAATATTAAAAAAAATAATGTAAATTTAAAACGTGAAGAACATTAAATACAATTATTTGAAAAAAAATTTATATTTATTTATCTGGATATTCGAGTGTGTGTGTGTGTGTGTGTGTGTGTGTGTGTGTGTGTGTGTGTGTGTGTGTGTGTGTGTGTGTGTGTGCGCGTGTGTGTGTGTGTGTTTGTATGCAGCTACAAAATAAATATATAGACAAGCCTCTCATCTACGGGCCCCATCAACGGACTTCGGATGCAATGGATAAAAATTTTAAGCAAAATAAAAAAAAAATCTACAAGAAAAAAAAAAAAAAAAAAAACTTCCAAATCGTTAGCGATGTATTTCAAAATTTGCGGGCTTAGCGGAATGAGTCGTATTAATTCTCAAAGTGGCCGCTTGGCGGCGGAAGCGGGACTTTCAATTGCAAACAAAGACGGAAAGTACGATATATTTGCGCGTGCGTAAGAAAGTAGCTATGTGAAATCTATTATTTTTGTTATTTTGATTAATATATCTATATTAAGTATATATTTATTTATGCCATATATACATGTTTATAGTATTTACATTATGATAATAACTACTGGTAGTTACTATAATGGTTTTATAATTGAAAAATAATCCCTTCCCATCTATGGACAATAGGCTTTAACTGACCCGTATTAGTCCTTTGATGGGAGGTTTGTCTGTATATACAGACAGTATCACCCTAAAGTGCAGTTGTTTGTATGTGTGTGTATATTATTGACTTATTAATATATTCGACCATCTAATGGAAAAGAATTCTTTATTCAACCTTTAAAAAATGAACTTCATTGTTTTTTGGTTTGCAACTAAAATAAAAAGTCAATAATTTTAAATTAAATTTTATTAAAGCAAAAAACTATAGCGAACCTTATTTTTCGAAAATTAATTTAAATATATTCGTAAAACAAATATTCAACACGACTAATGTTGACCGTAACTCATGTCTGTCTTTCATAATTTTTAGTTAACTAAAGTTTTTCTTTTCTTTTCCCATACAAATATAACTTGAAATTTAAATATCATCGCTTTTCAAACTAAATTCTCAGTGTTTGCGTATACGCTCTTTCAAAATAGAAATTAAATTCATTAACAGTGAAGTGTTTGCTTCTTTAATTTAATGTTTAAAAGCAAAACATTTACTAAAAAAAATCTAAATTCCCCACCAAAATAAATAGTAAATAATTATTTTTCGAAGAAGTAAGGCTCGCTATAGTTTTTGTAAAAATGATTAAATTAAAACTTTAAATATATTTTAATTAAGTTTATTTCCTTTTATTAATACTAATTTGAAGAAAGGTTAATTAAATTTTATCAAAGTTTGATTTGTTTGAAAACAACTTTACCAAAGTATTTATGTTAGTATTTAAATCGAAAATAAAAAGTGTCGTTTTGAATAAAAATATAGGCATGGCCAGCCTCTTAAGACTCCCACCCATCTCCAACGTGATGTTGCTAGCGTGATATTTTCCAAAATTTAGTTATTTTGTAATAAACAAAAACAAAAAAAAACAATGAAGTTTATTTTTTAAAGATTGAATAAAAATTATTTTCCATAAGATGGCTGAAAAATATCAATAAATTGTCAATAATATACTATTATTCAGAGACCTTCTGAGAAACAACGTGCATCCCCACTAGTGTATATATATATATATATATATATATATATATATATATATATATATATGTGTGTGTGTGTGTGTGTGTGTGTGTGTGTGTGTGTGTGTGTGTGTGTGTGTGAATGTATGTATGTAACCCTTCCTGGTCTATATCGGACAAAACATTTGGTCACATATATACCCACACACACAGTGTATATTTATTTATTAATGCAAATGCTTGTTGAATATTTCTTACCCCGACCAAAACTCCTCCTGCCAACAAAATGAAATTCTGATGTTTAGTTATTTGACTTCAGATTTTGGCAAGTGAGTCAGGCTGTGAATTTTTAAAATCCATCTTGCTTGTTCACAAACATATAAACATGCATGCATCTGTTTGCTTGCTTTCTCTTCAGATAGATAGATAGATAGATAGATAGATAGATAGATAGATAGATAGATAGATAGATAGATCATATACCAAATATTTGGTAATTAATTTTCTATATCTGTACAAATCAATGTGTGTATAAAAGTTTGAATGATCCATGCAGGCGGAGCATTAAAAAATGAGAACTTCCGAACGAGACGAAAGTAAATGAAGAAAAGCAAATAAGATGTCTGTAAAGGAGACAGAACATTAGGCACGTCATGAGTTTTAAAAACACAACATGGAGTAGAACACTGAAATATATAGAAAATAAGAAAACACACAAGTTGTAATAATGAAAAACGAAAGAAAGTCACATGAATAATGAATATTTAAAAAAAATAATATTTATTCGTTTTCGTATCTTTATAAATTCTTTTCTCTCGAAGGGAACAAAATTCGGTCAGAAGGATTGAGCATTCAGTTGTATAACACTAAGTAAATTTAAAAAAAAAAAAACAACATGAGAGAAAAAGGAAATGGCACCCAACAAAGAACCACGAATAATTTCAAAAATCAAGCAAATATCTCAGCGAAGTTCAGAAGTAGCGATGTAAGAATTGTTCAAAAATATTATGGGCTTGCCATACGACCCAACTAACTACGAATTTACAGTGAGACTGACATATTTTTAACAGGTTTCAATGGCAGGATTTCGAACATTGATTGTCAACGTAGGTCTTTTTCACTTGCAATATTGGAGCAATATATTATTTCTCTTACCATTCTATTCTATGCTCTTTTGCCGTACTGTGTTTAGTAAAGAGAAATGCTAACTGATTTGACATCGGTGTCAGTTGTCTATGTTCGAGCCTTTATGAAAAAAATGAATTCGAATGTTAGCCTACCAGAACCTTTTTCATTCTTCTAACATTTCTCCTGTCTTTATCCTTGTGTCATACTAAGCTGTATGAAATATCAAATATTTTCATATTTACAATTGTTCGGTCTCAGATAAAAACATTTAGAAAATTAAATTTCAAACAGTCAACCAACCTTTTCCATTCACTTTAATCAACTCTTCCTTCTCCTATTTTTCTATTTTGCCTTATGCCATTTAAAGCTAACGTTGTCAAATGATAGTGTATTTCAGACAAATGCCCGAGGTCATCGTTCAAACCCTAGTAAAAGTAATCTATTCGAATTTTTTTTTAAGCAGATAGGATCTTCTTACTTGTAATAATACGAGTAGAAAGGTTCGCCTATCATCCGGTTCACACTTCTCACCGGTTTTTTGAACAGGAGTAGAGGTCTGTCCCTCGTTTCCTTTTTAGAACTCGGTTTATGGTTTTTTTTGTAAAGTCTTTTCATTCTTTTTCACTTCTGGTTGCCTCCATGAGTCTTAGTGATATTATCGCCTTGCTTGCGAAGAACTGATTAAAAAAAAACAAAGAAATACACACTATTCCTAACGCTATTTTATTTCTTGCTGTACTTAGTTAAGTTCAGTAGATATGATTAGATATGCAATATTGCTGCCACTGTTGGAAGGGGAGAGAGGGTCATTTATACTCGCATTTTTACTCATTGTTTTTATTTATAATAAAACAAGATACTATTTTTTGTTACTTTTTAAGTATCACATCATTCTATTTCTTATTTTTTGTTAACTTTTACTTTTCATAATGAGAAAATATTGATTTTCTGACGTCCTTAGAAATACATCTTCCGCCAGTGCCTTGCTCTCTAAGTAATTCATCTTAAATAATTAACCCATATTAACTGTCAAACATGATGCATTATCCAACCGAACAATTTTTCTTGGGGATAGGCGCCCTCTTTCGAACCGCAAAAACTATACGATGAGCGCAGGTCTCTACCTAACCAACTACCTAACCACCCAAAACAGTAGTTACTTAGCACAATGAATACACCCCATAGTCAAATGTATATACCAAATAAAATATCTATCTATCTATCTATCTATCTATCTATCTATCTATCTATCTATCTATAGATAGATAGATAGATAGATAGATATCTATCTATATACAGTGTAACCCGGATATAAGAGACCCGGATATAAGAGAAACCCGGATATAAGATAGATTTTCTCTGGTCCCAAATTAGTTCCCATACTTACCTAAACAAAATAGACCAAACCCGGATATAAGAGAAACCAGGATATAAGAGACTTCTTCTCCGGTCCCGACAACTCTCTTATATCCGGGTTACACTTATATATATATATATATATATATATATATATATATATATATATATATATATGGTCTTTGGAAAAGTTATTTTGCATTTCAGTGAGGGAATATAACCCCACTGAAAAAGCTAAATGTAAATTATATCTTAAGAATATAATTGTTATTATCAGCACTGGAAAAAGACCATTATGAAATAGAACTATTTATTCTTTTAATATTTGAATCTGGCCGATAAATCGGTTTTAACATCCAAGTCCTAAAAGCATGCAATCTTGTTGAAATATGGTAAATTTCGTTTGTTATGAATTCTTAAAATAAATTTTGACAATATCATATCATTCCTGTTTAGAAGTTGCATTAGTGAAAAGGGAAGATTTATGCAAATTCATCTCCAACACTGTTCAAGCGGGAGAATGTTCTTTTTCAGAATTACTATGCAAATACGTACATTGTGAAGATGGCATAGGCCAAATTGTTTGGAAAGTTCTACATTAATATTTGATAGATTTAATAGTTTCTAATGTACGTAAAAGCAGGCCATGGTAACTCTTTTTATTCATTAAATCTTTAAAAATACGGGGAAGATCAAATTAAAAAAAAAACTGTCTAAATGTTTTCTCGGAACTATGAAACATTTGAACAGTTTTTACAAATTCTTTGTCCAGAAAAGAAAGCACGTGTTCGAACACAAGAAAAATTAAATAAAATGCTTAATCGTAGTACCTTGTCTTTTGTTTTTAATGAAACATGCATAAACGAAGGATTGCTGCCTAAATATACAACTATCAAATATATATATATATATATATATATATATATATATATATATATATATATATATATATATATACGTTTGTGCATGTTTATGATCATAATTTACGTCTAATCCACTGAGATGTATTATTGCCATAAAATGATTTTTTGAATTTGCATTCCCTACATGTTTATGCCTTTAATCTTCGACTATACTTACAGATTAACAGATATCAGGCATATTAAAATATTCTAAAGCTACTGTGGGACAAAAGGTTGCGATTATAACAATCAAAATGGGGATATGTAGTCGAAATAATTATTATACAAAAAGAAATGCTTTATTTCATCGATTATTAGAGGCACAGACTCTCAGGCGCAATGCTTCATACATACATGCATGTATAAAGATTGTTACGTATGTGAAAGAAATATATATATATATATATATATATATATATATATATATATAATTTTCAGAAATGTTATCATGACAAACTCGTATAGATTAAATTAATTATTCGGGTTGGTTACCGTATTACAACGACTGTTTGGTCAATGCATTTTATAAAGTATAGTGGGGTTGCCTATACAGATTTCTGTATATATATATATATATATATATATATATATATATATATATATATATATATATATATATATTTATATCTGTGTGTGTGTGTGTGTGTGTGTGTTTTGAACAATAAAAATATTAAAAAATAAAATCTTTAGACACACTGGGTTGTATATTAATATTCTTTCGTTTTTATTACTTCAGTTAGATTCCTCGACTAGTTTCGGCCAATATGGCCATCATCAGGAGAAAAAATTCTGCTTGTTAGTAGCAGTGAACTACATACATGAATGCCTTGATGGAGGAAATGAACATTTGTCTGTAGTTTTCATTTGTTTTTTATTTTTTTAACATCAATTTTGGTCAGACCTTGTGTTGGTCAAACAGTCTCTTTTAAGTTGCTATTTGAGATAAGAGCTGGAAGGATTCATGCTGTTCTGAATTCCCCTGGTCAGTTTGAAAAGTTTTATTGGTTCCTGGAGAGGGGATGTGTCTCTGTTAAGTGTGTGTGTGTGTGCGTGTGTTATTTGGTTCTTAGGGAGTGAGTGAGTATGATATGTGTAAGCTTCTATATTACTGTGGGTGGGTGTTATCATTTGGCTCATTAGGGAGTGAGTGAGTATGATGTGTGTAAGTGTGTATATTCGTGTGGGTGTGTGTATAAGTGTGAGGCCTCAACACCTGTCTTGTGTGGGTGAGAAATGTGAGTAGGTTCTTATTTGTAGGGTTATGTATTAATACTATCTATATTGTTAAATTTGTGATCAAGCCTGTCTGGATAGTGCGTTTTTACACGCAGGATCCACTTATTTCCATGGAACTCTACAATCTTTCTAATATTATCTGCTCTGAACATTTCTATTGTCTTAATTATAGTGAATTTGGCATGGGTTTTTAAAGCGTGTTTTTGTTGGCGGAAATGTTGTTCTGCAGGTAATAATCTTTCATTGGGAGTCGACTTAATTCGATTGCAATAATTATTTTTTCTGTAGATTATATATATATATATATATGTGTGTGTGTGTGTGAGTGAGTGTGTGTGTGTTTATATGTGCGTGTAGTTTACGTGTGTATGAGTCTGTATAGCTGTATGTTTGCATCTTATAAATTCATATAATATATATATATATATATATATATTAATAAATAAGATAAATACTTAAAAATAATGAGACACATCTAATTAACTACTTTCTGTTTCATTTCAGTAATTTATACACACACGCACATACATACAAACACACATACACCAACACACACACACACACACACACACACACACACACACACATATATATATATATATATATATATATATATATATATATATATATATATATATATATATATGTTTTTCGAGTGATGACGCGTTTTTCCTTTAACTTCTCTTGATAAAGCAGAATGTTTTGCTCGTAAATTCTTCTTAAATTCTATTCTTGACTTATCGGAGCATCTTTACCTGTCTTTCCACTTAAAACTGAGTCTCTATTGAGTAGCATGCATATAACACCGGCCATGGTTTCCGCTATCATCTCTGAACTGGATCCTCACAAAATATGTGGATTTGATGGTATCTCTGCAATAGTCATTAAGAAAAGTCTCCCGAAATGGTTCCTATTCTCTCTAAACTGTAAATTAAGTGTTTTGCTGCTTCTTGCTCTCCTGCTTTTTGGATATCATTTTCTGTAGTTGCAGTCTTCAAGAACTCAGGCAATCCATCTGACCCTTTTAACTATCGCACTGTCAGCCTTGTTCCTCTTTCTGGCCAAATACTAGAGGCTCTAATCAACTGGTTGATCAACCACACCTGGAATGGCCTTCTTTCAAATAAGCAATATGTCTTTCGTTTCTCTCGGATAACCGCTGATGTGTTAACAGTTTCTGCTGAAAGACTCTGTCAAGCTTTTGATAAAAATGGTGAAGCTTGGGCTGCCGCTTTAGATATCTTGAAGGCATTTGATAGGGTGTAACATCTATTTACAATATTCAGACTGTTGTCATCATCTTTATTGTCATATTCCCGTCGTTTTCGCCGTTGCACGCTCCGACCTTCTACAGGTGATATACGTTGGAATTTTCTTTCGTCCACCGGAATAGATTATTCAAGTTTCACAATTTCATGAATTTCAAAGATATCACAGTTTCGTGTATATATATATATATATATATATATATATATATATATATATATATATAGTTTTAAAAACAAGGAATGCATTGATTTTAATTTTAAAAGTCTCTAGGGCCCTTTCAGCCAACATCTCATCAGGAGACAATCGTTGGATTAGCGAAAAGAATATTAACGATAATGAAGAGCAAAAAAGAGGGGGAACACACTAAAATAACAAACAAGTATATATACTTGTAACGAGGGGAGGGGAAATAATCATGTAAATAAATTAGCGAGGGACAGTTAAAATAAAATCTTAATTAAGTCTCTTAATCTGTTGGGGGATATTTTATTATATATAAATTTTGTACCTCCAAACATTTGTTTTTATATATATATATATATATATATATATATATATATATAGTGATGCATGTTTCATTAAATAACAAGTTTTGTCTATTTTGTGTAAATTCTTTTCATATCGTCTGATAAGCTTAATAACATTATCATGAAAAGAAGAAAGAAAATCTCAGTATTGTTACTTATTTTTTTAAAATCCTATCTAATCTTTCGGCTTACATAAGCCATTATCAAAGATGACAATTGTTGTGGAGTGATTTCGCAGTGGAAGCTTGTATTTGTACTAAGTCGGTCCTAAAATAGGTCCGACGTACAAAACGTTAGGAACTTGATATAATAGGTATGACGCAGAGTAAATCTAGTTGTGGTCGCTGATACTTTAGCATCCGACTAACTGTCGTCCGGCATCGACTGACTGACCGACTGACTGACGATATTCAGTCCCCCCCCCACTGGGGCAGCATGTGACACAAGGCAGAGAGTTCAACCGAACAGTCGGTTCAGAAGTGAACGACTGACTGACGATATTCAGACTCCCCCCACTGGGGCAACATGTGACACAAGGTCGGTTATTTATTGTGGGTTTTCTGAGCCCGTGGGCTCGGCCCAAAAATATGCCCATTTGAAAACGTATAAACGGGTTCAGGGCCGGTTTTACCTCCCCGAAGGAGACTCCGCCCTTCGGCGTAGCCTCTTTCGGGTTCCTCTCCGTCCGTAGACAGAGAGTTGAACCGAACAGTCTGTAGTGAACTACTGATTGACTCCCACGTTACTCTTACAACTCATACTTGTTATAGGTGGGAGAGTCTATTAACTATAGAATAGGTGTGTTCTACCATAACAACAATTATATTCCTGTTTGTTGCTGTTAAGGGTGTTCATTTTTCTTTGGGTATTTCAATTTCCCTTTTCACAAGGCTACATTTATAATTCCAAGAGTTAATAGTTTGGTGGGCTGCTGGATCATGTAATTTAAATTGTTTTTTATTTAGACAGCATTTTTTCATTGATGCATGTTTCATTAAATAATATAAACAAGTTTTTCAATGGTTCAAGTATTCAATTTTTTCTTTGGTTATTTTCAAATTGCCTTTAATTCATTGATCGTGTTTTGTAAATCATCACTTTTGTGTTTATATATATTTACTTCAATCTCCTCAAGTTTTTAACTAACATACATATATATATATATATATATATATATATATATATATATATATATATATATATATATATATATATATATTCAGTCAATATACCAACTAGTCTCGAAAATCATCAAAGACGCCACAGACAGTGAGAAGTGAATCATTACATAATATGCGGCATTTGTGCAACAAATACTGCAAAAGCCATCAACGTTACGGAGTCAGTGCAAGAAAATATAAAATGCTAATAGCACTAAAATATAACATTCAGGCTGCCGAAAAATTGCTCAAGCTATAGCATAGTTCAAAATATAATTACAACCATCATTACCATCAACATCATCATATATACAAATGCGCACCCCCATATATATATATATATATATATATATATATATGGAAGTGCGCGCATTTGTATATATATATATGATAACGTTATTTTATACATAACGATATTTTATGCATCAAGAAAAATTTTAGGGCAAAATATATGACAAAGTGGAAAAAGTCGTGGACGAAACACATCATTTTCTCATACTTCTTTCCCTTGATATATATATATATAATTGATGTGTTATACACCCCATGGAGAGCCAGGTATTTGCTTACGTACTCACCCCTGCACGTACCTATGAAGACACATATCATTCACACGCGTGCGCCCACGCACGCACGCGCGTACACACACACACACATATATATATATATATATATATATAAAACCTAGTGACCCAGAAGCTTCCTACCTATAAGGCAATTAATATTACTTTTCAAATATTTATATATTTTATTGAATAATAATACCAGGACGAGAAAAAGAGTATAAAATTATGAATGTACGGCTGTGGTGATTTTAAAGCTATATTTAAAAAAAAAAATTTTACGAAAGATTAGCTCGAAATAATTTCTATTTTAAATATTTTCAAAAATTTCATTTACTTTATGTATTTCTGCCATATTATTTTTATTTCCTTAATTTCTGAAATCAATTTGAATTTGAAAATTTTGAATTTGACGTACCTTATATTTTCAGCTTTGGCCTTTAAATTCTGTTTCAAAAGGATTTGTAATTTTTTTTTCTTTAGAGAATTACTTTCTCTGAATATGTCTTTTCCATTTAATTAGTCGACTGTTTCGATTTTTTAGCACCTGCTTCATTCCAAAAATTAGAAAATAGCCTGAATGTCACCAGAAAGTAATTTTAACATAAATATATGAAATATGTCTCATTGAAACATTGAAATATATTATCAGCTGCGTGCATTTGGACAAAATGCACGACAGCGATTGAACATTACTATATCAAAATTCAGTCACTCAATATAAATACACTTACACATACAGAAATATATAATATATATATATATATATATATATATATATATATATATATATATATATATATATATATATATATATGTATTTGTGTGTGTGTGTGTGTAGAAAGAAAGAGAGTGTTTGTAGAGAGAGAGAAGCATTTTCATCATTCAACGCTTCATGGCTTGAAGTTTGCACCGAAGCATGAAACACACTGTCGCTGCCTGGTGTTGATCTCAGTGTCCACTTTTATAGTTATATTTACAGACAGTCTATCTCTGATATTGAGCAGTTTTATACAAAAAATATAGTCTACATTAAAAACTATATTTTTATCTTGTACTTCCAGTACAAGAATATATATATATATATATATAAAATTGAACATTGAAGTCAACACTCAGAGGCGACAGGCTGTCTCATGCTTGACACAATCGTCAGGCCGCGAGTGTTGGATTTTTCCCGACTATTTATATATATATGTGTCAGTGGCGCATTGTGGGTAATCCATTCTGGCGATTATTTTAGCGGGAGTGGCTTGTTTTATTTTATTTATTTGGGTTAATTTATTTTACTTGTTTTTATTTTCATTTTTTATTTTATATATTTATTTATTGTTTTCGATTTTCGATGTTTTATTAACGTATTGAAAAAATTGTGTTTTGCTTATTTCTCTTATTTAATAGTTTGTTTTGGTGTGGGAAGATAATTAAAGCTATTTATTGCATCTCTGAAATCTTGCTTCTTGCTATTAGTTCAGGAAATAGAGAGTTCTCTGAGGCCGTTATGGTTGCAACAATGATGGAATCATCTAAAGACTTGTCTTGCCTATTTCAGGTCAAGAGGCTGAAGGAAGTATAGTGGCTGCAGAAACAGAACAAGCCTGTAGAATCAACCACTTCGGGAAACTATCCTTCTAAAGCAGAGTATGTAATAAAAGTAATGTGCCTATTGGCACATATCCAAAACTAAAAGATCCATATTTGTTTTATGAAAGGTTTCTAATAACTGAAATTTTGATTGCTCTTCTTATTTTAACCTTTGCGTGTGTTCTTACGTCTGTCCTTTGTTAGTTAAGCCATAAAAGATAATTAGAATAGTTTCCCAAAAGATAGACTGGAGAGTCCTTCCAGTACAAGAAAGTAGTTCAATATGGTTTTGAAATGATTATATATTGGCCGATTTACTCGCTAAGCTTTGCAAATCAGTCAACTATTTGAAGTCATCCAAAAACCGTTTGCAAGACTTTTGCTAAAAGAACATACAGAATTGAAAAATATAAAAAGTGAAACTCACTAAAAGACCTGGATATTTTTCTTTCATATTTTGTTTGTCCATAGAAAAAAAAATCCCCTGGCCTTGTAAAGGACAAAAAGAAGAACATAGAGAAATGTAGAATTATTGCACCCAGTGTTAGAAGTTCAGTTTCAATCTGGGAAAACGGGGATTAACATTCAATGATCATTACGAGTTTGAAGGTTTGTCTTCCCTGCTTACAAATGAAGACAATTTTTCGAAGCTATTGAGATGTTTGTCATAAATAATAAATTAACTAAACAGCATTTATTAATGCAATATTGAAAAATCAATAGATATGTAATTTCTGACATACAAGATAATCCAACACAGTTCTTAAAAGCCGAGGTTTTGGTGTAAATAACAACTGAAAGAAAAGTTGCTAAATTATTTGCAATAGTTGTCAACTGTAATATTGACATCAGCAGAACTGATCAGATTTGTTTATTTTTACCATTAGTTTGTAAAACGATTCATGCAATTCAGCGAATTGTTTATATAGATGGATTCAATTTTTAGACATTAAGTCGAGCAATGGAGCAATTAAATGAAACATCTGTTCTCCTGTCAAAGTATAGGGAAGCTTCTTCCAATTAATTTTTTACGCATTGGTGTGCACCTAATTTACATTTGTTGTAATTCGTACAATACGTTTCAGTACTCAAAACCAGTGATTTTAGAACTCTAGAAAATATCGATACGTAAATCGATACAGTAAAGGCAGTATCTCAATGTTACTCTACAAAAAGACAACAAAGACAAAATTAAAAAGTCTTCTACTCCTAAACAACTTGCTAATGCAAAATGGATACTAGAAACACTCAGTCCATATTAATTTCCCAGAGTACAGCACAACGCTTTCAATTTATCCGGAAATTTATAAAAGTAATCGACATCGATTAATAGATTCTCATTTGCTTCAGTTACATATTTCTAAAATATATACCAAATGAGTATGACTCCTAATAGGAAAGGATAGAAAATGAAGCAACCAACTTGGAGAGAAAATGTGATATTAATAGGAAATACAGAATAAGAACCCCCCACCAATAAAGATTTCACTATAAAAATGCAAATTCACGAAGGGAAATTTGACAGCTGAAAAAAATACTTGAATCTTATTTAGTGACTTTTATCAATTCTAAAGATACGACATTTAAAAATACTACTTTCAAATTTCATGCTTTAAATATGAAATATTTTGACAACGTATAAGAAATTGACGGATAGATACTAAAACCTCATCTGCAGGTAAACTGAATGCATAGAAGAGTTTCTTTCAATCAATGACAGATTGAAATATAATGCATCCTGAGATTTTGTCGAACTGTAGAGAAATTGAGCATCGACATTTTATTCGATCTTCCTCACATTAGACCACATTTTTCTACCTTGAAAAACGATCATTTAGCCGGAATACTCACATCAAGTCCTGCCTTCTTTCTACAATGGACGCGGATACGTTGTCTGATTTAGATTTGTTCTCTACTAAAAAGCAGTTGGTTATTAAGGCAATTTACTAAGCGTAGATTAGATGTGGCACAAGACCAAAAGTATGGAGGACTCATTGAGAATCTAAATCACAACTCACTCGTAAGTGATCTAGAGAGACAAGCTTTTCTAACATCGCTGTACCGAAGTTGGTTATAAATGTGGACTAGTAATTTAAAAATGACGTCAAGACAAAAAAAAAATGGCGTTCTTATTCCATTGGTGCATTTTATAAAGTAATTAAATGAACATAGGTATTTTTGTATATTGTTTTATTTTAAAGTAAATTGGAATTAATGAACCTACTGAAAAAACATTTTAAATGCATTTTAATTTTAATTATAAAATACCAATTATGCATTCATTTTAAAACCGTGATTTAGGCAGACGACAAATATTAAAATAGTTATGATGTATGTTGCGATCTATTTAGAAATGATTCTAGTTTTTGTGGTAAATTGAGCAATTGTATTGGATGAATGGTTCATGATCGTGATTAATTAGGAATAGGATAGTTAGCGTAGACCCACTTCCCCTTTCGGCGACGTGTCAAAATTATTGTATAATTATACAGTAATAAATATATTTAGAAATGATTCTGTAACTTCCTTTACTCCGTCACACTCTCTAAATAGTGATATGTTGACAGATCGAAACCAAATTTTGGGGAGAAGTGCAAACACGTAACGGAATACAAAGGGCAGTTGGTTTAACTAGGGTGCGTAGATTAGTACAATACATTTTCATTATTTTTTTTAAATGAAGTTTTTTTTATTTAACATACAAAATATTCCCAGTATTTTAAAAAACAATTTGATGATTAAAATAACAAATACATTTAATAAAAATACAATATTGTTTTTGTATATCTTTTCTTTAAGTTATTATATGTACAAGAATCCAGTTTCCAGTTCTGCCTGCGTTTGCGAGAATTATAAAAAATAAATCTAGGTCAAACGCTTCAAAAAGTTGGAATTTGGTTCCAGAAACAAATATTTACCCAGAACCAGTTTATATATCGCATGTTCAAGATTAAGTTAAAAGAGAAAAAAGAAAATACTAAAATTTTCTTAAAAATATTGTTCACGATGAAATCCTGTAAAATTAAATTAAATTAAGGAAATTATTAATCCGAAAAGTAGTGTTTTTGTCAAAGTATTTTTTCCAAACAAATCTGCTTCTTCAAACTTCATCGATTGGTTTACGAAATTGAGCGAGATGTAGAGTTTGTAAATGTTGACAAAAAATGTTAGCGATTAACTTCAACAATATTAAATATTTTGAGGGTTTCAATACACGCCAGGGTGTTACAAACAATTTTAGTGTCTTGAATTTAAATAGAATGAGTTCAAAATTATTTTCTACGTACTGTGACTCATTTTTATGACTTCGATCTCCCAAACTTTACAACTCGGTTACTTTCTTGCTTCTATCGTAAAAAGCGACGCATCTATAATATAATAAAAAGGATAACTAGTATAGCGTTAATGTAACCAAAAATATCTTTACAGTCTGTTATATCAAGTAGTGAGTACAATCTCACTATTAGTTTTGCATCCGATTTAATATCGTGAGAGAAAATCATTTGGAAATATTTTGAAATAAAACAATGATAACAGTAGTTGCTTGAGAAAAATGACTTTACATAACAAAAAAAGAAAAAAGAACAGATTATTGAATGTATTTCTTATTCTAAAAATACAACAAATGAAAACAAGATTATTTACACGTGAAAAAAAGCATTCCCATGACCAAATAAAAACAAATGCTACTGCCTCTTTGATTGATAGGGCTTCTGGTTACGCACTATTAGTGCAAAACTGTATTACCTAAATCTCTCACACACCACTCCCCTCCAGCTCGGATTCAGAAAGGCTGCAACTTTTTCCCCAAATCGCTGTTGAAATGCCATAGACATGTTTAAGGAGAACACAATAAAGTATCTGAAAGCGAGATTCCCAAAAAGGACTTTACACACTGCTTTGGAAAAAGAAGGAATGTTTGGATTAATATCTGTGGTCACAAGTGGAGAGTACTTGTTTCTAAATTGTCGAAGTGTCTAAAGGACCATTGCTTAAGGTAGGCAATTACTTTGACTATATGAAATTACTACATTTAAAATTTTTTATAGATATTTCTAAGATAAGTCGAAATGAAATAAAGGAGCATTTCATTAATGGTTAATGTTGTGCGGTGGGACAATTGGAAATATCTAACTTTGCCAACAAGCAAGCCCAATACAGATATTTGCATAGCTCAATCTGGTAAAAGGCCACAATATTCGAGCGTCAATTGAAAAGAGAACTGACTACACTAGTAAATGATCATCAAGACGATTTTGAAGTCCGTCGTACTTCGGCAAATGCCCTACAGTGAAAACTGAGGATAAGTTAATTTGCTAATTACAAACATAACAACAAAAATACTTTCATCAGATGTTGACCTTGGGAACAGGCAGGATTTCTGTATATTAATCTCAGAAACATTTGAGAACTCTTTTGCCCTGAATTAATGTAGTCATAAGAAGTTTAGCATTCAAAAACCTGGACCTTGGTAACAATGGAATGGAGAAAATGCACTTACCACATCTACATCTAACACACACACACACACACACACACACACACACACACATGGAAATATATTCACTGATAAGGAAATTACCTCTGTTAAAAATGATAAGCAGTCTTTTGAGGTTTGTTGTCAGAGAATCAGTACAAAATTTGAAAGCTAAAATAATCTATAAATGAGAGAATAATAAAGAAAGTGGCTATTAAATTCCCGTTATCCTTGCTACAATTTTGTTTGTTGTGAATTCCAGTAAATCATGTGCAAACTTTTGATCTTCTTCGCCGAAAACACACGGGACGGTTTCGTGGCTGACAACGTCTTTCTCGTCCCAAAGCATCCAAAATATCTCAATTTTCTTTGTTTATTTCCCTTTATCTCATATTTATTACAATGCGTTTCTGGAATTGTTTTTTTCTTTTCATTCAGTTTTAGATGCTTTGCACGCTTTCCTTTCTTTCTGTTCCCATCTTTTTCTCTGTTTACATCACTTCCTTTCAATCGCTTTCAGTAGTTTTCTTTCTTTCTTTCTTTCTTTCTTTCTTTTTCTTTCTTTCTTTCTTTCTTTCTTTCTTTCAAACACTCCCGCTTCTTTTTTCTTCTTATTCCTTTCTTTCATTTTCCCATATATTTCTTTTGCCATTGCTTAATCACGGACATTTTCTTTCTTTCTTTCTTTCTTTCTTTCTTTCTTTCTTTCTTTCTTCTCAATATTTTTATGCATTAGAGTCCTTATACCATTATATGGGACGCATTGAAAAGAAAAAAGTCGATTTCAGAGAAACTGTCTGGGTACACATTTATCAGGAATCTATTTTTACAAGAGTAAATATGGTCCTATAGTAATTTTATAAACATGAAAGAAAGAAGAAGTTTAAATTGTATTCAGAAAAACCATGTAAAAAGAAACCTCAAAAATGGAAAGACGCCTGTATACTTTGGAATTTCAGCAACTCATAAAATGTCGTACATCAAAAGAATTTTATGAGATTTAAACCGTAATCAGCATCAGTTCTAAAAATCTTACATGTTGTTGGCATATCTAGCAGATGTAAGACCGGCTATAGATATGAGGGTCTATTTTTGTCGTCTCTTAATATAAGCAGTAAACCAATTCGTTCTCATCAGCGTTCAATGATGTGATTTAACGAATTAGTTTCCTGATAAAAGACCCTAAATTGACATTTGCGAAGTAAACATTCAACATTCATATTTTTCTATAGTTTATTCTTTATTCTTAATTCACAAATGACACCATTGCTTTTTGTGAATGTGCATTATTTAAAATAGTTTTCAGGGAACAAACAAAATACTCTAACTATTTTATAAACAATTTAATGTTTAAAATAACAAATACTTATTAAATAAAAATGAAAAATTAATTTTGTGTATCTTTCTTTATGCTTTTATATATAAAAAAACTCCAGTTTCCAGCTCGCCCTGCGTTTGCGAGAACTCTATAAAATTCATTAGGCAAATTCTTTCAAAAGTTGGAACTTAGCTCCAGAAAGAAATATTTACGCATAGCTAGTTCTATGCTGCATGCTGAAGAGGAAGAAACCTTAAAAATGTATTCTTCGTTGTTAAAAATGTTAAAGGAAAAAATAAATTTTCTTAAAAAATATTCTTTACCATGAGGTTCTATAAAATTAAATTAAATTAAAGAAATTATTAAACTGAAAAGTAGGATTTTTGTCAAAGTATTTTCCCAGACAAATCACCTTATTCAAAGTTCATCGCTTGGTTTAAGAAAGTGAACGAAACTTGTATTTTATATATCTTGACAAAAAATGTTAGCGATAACTTCAACGGTACTAAATACTGTGAGGATTTTGGAAAAAAAAGTGTCTAGTCCTTTAAAGTGTATTGTGTTCTGTAAACATCTTCTGTGATAACATGTGTTTCTCGACTAATTTGCCTTTAATAGTGCAAGGAATGAAAGAAAAAAAAACACCAGTATGTTTATTTATGAAAAACTAAAGTATCCCAAAACAGATACACGAATGTTTATATTCCACAAGATGGGAATTAAAGGATATACATTTATGTGCACATACACACAGGCACGTTTATAAACATACTCAGGCAACTTTAAATTGCGTGGGATAAAAGTAAACTCTACCTCCTAAACTCTACGAATACAAGTTCTGCCTGCTTCTCACAGCAGCGTTAATGCGTTGAAAGCACCATTGTGTCTAATACAAACATGTCCCACTCGTGGTCGCGCGATCGCACGCACGCGTGTACATACTCGCGTGTCTGTTCTATTGGTAAATATAGACATTCTATGTCGATAAAATTTAACGATCTAAAATGATAAGATATATTTAAAAGAACAATTCCTGCCTAATTACACTGTATATATGGCTCTCCTCAACAAAGACACAAGAAATACCTTACGATGGGAAAGTTCATTTTTTGCTGTCATTAACATTCGCTGCTGACGTGGTAGAACAATAAAACGGAGCCATTACTTTCGGAGAAACCCTCATAATACATGTGTGTGTGTGTGTGTGTGTATGTGTATGTGTATGTGAGGGTGTATGTGTGTCTAGTCTTAAAAATTTGGCCGTACAGGACATGAACTTAACATTATTATTTTCGTTTAACATTAATTTGTTTTATATTTTTCAGATTCTTACATCATGATATGGTGAACATGAGCTACTATTTGATATCACTCCTTCTCTATGCCAGTGATAACTGGACAATCTCTTCCCAGAAGAAGAGCAAAATTAAAGCAACAGACGGTGGTTTTACAGCAGAATTTTGAGAAAACTATCCGTGAAGTAATGATACTTGAAGGAAAATATAAACAAAAAGGACAATTATACTTAGATACTTAGAAAGAGACAATTGAAATTTGTGGGGCACATAAAAAGGAGATAGGGCTTGTAGAATTTGGGGACTATTAATAAGATTTCCCGAACTTTCAGGCCGGTAGGTGAAAATAAATAAATATACAGGTTAATAAATATTAAATCACTCAAATACAAGTATCCACTAAAATATTGTATAAAGTGATAATATATATATATATATATATATATATATATATATATATATATATATATATATTGTGTATATTTAGGCAGCATATTTTCATTCAAACAGATCTGGTTAAATAATTTTTAAACATGTCGCTTAGTTTTCATTGTGATCCTTTCAAGTTCACAGTTTAATTTCTAGATAGACTTAGAAAATTGATTAAGAAAATACCAAACTTTTCTTTCAAATAGTTTTATTTTTTCCATGTACTTTTCTATCTCATCTGAGATCATCCTCAGAGGAGTTGTGTGAGTTATATATATATATATATATATATATATATATATATATATATATATATATATATATATATATTAAATATAGACAGACTATGTTTTTGTCAATTCAAAACTTTTCAACTGTTCGTTTTTGGTGCTTATGCAGCATTCTAGATTTCAAATTTCAAAGTTCACGTGTATTTTATGTTTTTATCTATCTATCTATCTATCTATATATATATATATATATATATATATATATATATATATATATGTGCCGTTATTAGAATATCACTGAAGCAAAAATCTTTTTTTTTAATCTCTCTCCCATCTCTCTCTCTCTCTCTCTCTCTCTCTCTCTATCTATCTATCTATCTATCTATCTCTGTCTTACTGAAATTCTAATGTTGATTATCTCAGGCGTAACCAATCGAATAATTAGTAACGCTTTCAGCTGGTCGTCACGTCAGAAGACATTACGAAGAATGCCATCTACTGCATTTGCATTTCCAAGACGCTACCTTCTTTCGGAGCGCGCACATCCAACAATGAATTTACTAAGGGAAGACGAGACCGACCAGTGGGCTAGAGCATAGTTTTGACCACTGGGGCATTGATTTTGCACGCCGGGATGACTAAGTTTGTCCGATTCGGACTTGTGGTATGGATGGTATCATGACAGTTTCTCTGTCACTAGCTCGCTCAGTCTACTGCATCAAAGAACTACTCGTGCGCATTCAGGCGTTGACTTTCTAACGTCACTTCCGGTTAGTCGGATCGGAGACGCTAATGTTTTTGAATGTTATCTCGCAAAACGATTACTCACTTAATGCATTTACACAGTAATTTTCAGTTCTTTTCTTTCCTTCTTTTCTCCATCTTTCCTCTTTGCCACGTGGTTTTTTTCTCTTTACACTCCTCGTTTACCTTCACTCATTTCCCTACCATTGACTACCTTTTATTTTTACAATTTTCTGCTTATTATTTTCAACTTGCATTTTTCTTTCTTGTCTAAAAAAGTATTTTCTCTGCTTTTTCCAACTGTTATCTCATTATCTTTCCATGATTTCTCTTTTAGAATAAGAAGACGTCCGTAACATTTTACAGATTTCATTTCGGAAAAAAATTGATACTGAGACGCCATCCGCAGCAAAACTGAAAACAGAAGAGTCTTATTATTTTGAAATTTTGCCGATTAAATCTCGTCTAGCAAAGTGGATTTCAAGTCTTTCTTAATTTTATTAACGACTTTTACTTTACATTTTTAAAAAATATTTATTTTATTTATGTTATCGAATCGTTTTCTCGATTTTTGACAACATCGAAAGAAACTGTAAAAGTATCAGTCCGATAAAAGTATTTCGCCTTCAATCAAGTTCCCACCGCCGTAACGTAGTTTCTTTGTGTCTTTTCTACAGTTTCATGGCAATTGTCCTAATGATCTTTCCTCTTTCGTGCTTGCATCTCATGAATTTATGCGTAGTACTAGATTGGCAACGTGTCCTCATTATTCGAAATAGCGAGATGTAACCATAGGTTCTATTCTAATAGATCCTTATCTCGTACTTATCGCCTATGGGACTCTTTACGATCATCAACAATTTAAATGCAGCATCAATCGCCATCTTCTGTATTTTTTGTTTTTTTTTAAACCTGTTCTTTTATTGTTTTCACTCGCGCATTATGGCATTGCTTGGGATGAAATGAATACAAAAACCTCCTCTCTTTCCCCTAATATCTCGCTACTGTTTTCTTTTTTATATCAACCATTTTCTCTCTATCCCTTAATATCTGTCTACCCTTCGCTCTCTTTATCTTTATCCTTCTCTTCAATTTCAAATTTTAAAAAAAAGTAAGCGCTTGTAGAATTAACCAACTGGATGCTACGACGTGTGCTACGTTAATCAAATTGTCATTTTCAATGATTCTTTTAAAAAATATGTCCCTCAGATTTGAAGCAAGTTTGTTCGCAATCACGGTGCCTATAGCATTGGAGATGCGAACAGACGGTCTGAAATTACAAGTGTTTTACGATGAATACCAGCAATGAGTCTTTTAATATCGAAGGATCAAAAACAGGAGTCAAAAATATAGTTAAAAGAAACAATAACAAGTTCTATGCTGTCAATTATGCTAAAAGAAGGGTGCTTGCCTCATATGAGAATGGGGACTGGAATGTAGCAAAGATAGGTAATGTCTGGATACGGAAAAGTGTTCTAACGATTACGACTACAAATATGATGTCGATTCATAAATGTTGTACCTCGCAACGTAGAGAGAATTTTGGATTGGTTAAGTGATAATAACCATTTAACCCTGGCACAACTTATAGATAAACTCCGTACTGAAGAACAAATACATGTATCACAATCTACACGCAAGAAATTTAAGGGCAATGGTTTCCTCTTAAGAAAGAACCTCTCAGAACCTACCACCATAAATTCGCAATGCAATAAAATTAATTGAGTAGCATATATACAATCAATCATGGCATCAACTGGCTAAGGCAAGCGAGTCATTTATATAAATGAATCGAATTGCAATTTGTCTGTAAGGCGTTCACAGGGAAACTTCAAGAAAGGGACCAGATATTTTGTTACGGTAGTTTCATCTAGGGGCAGTAATATACACATCATCAGAACAGTCATTTAAACCTGTAAATAAACATCATGGATTAGTAATTGTAAAAGTAGTTTCAAACGAGATTTATTTCCGATCAATGTCGTTTAATTTATGGTCGAGATTTGTAAAATGAAACAATGCCTTGTGTGCTGTGATAAAACATACATGAAAAAAAAAAACTTCCCCAGAAATGAATAGTAAAAACCTTAATCTAAGAAAGTTGGACAATTCTTGACTATTACATCTATTACTACTATTAGGTAGAAACAATCAATAAAGGTGAAAAATAATAATCTACCGTAATTCCTACGTATAATAGGCATCCATCTATAATACGCACCCCAAAATTTGTGCTGAAAGTGTGGGAAAATGCTTCTACTCACGCATAATATGCATCCCTTTTTAGGTAACCAAACCCTATAAATTGTAGCTCTCCAATTTCATTACGGTCAGCTCTTAATAAAAATAGTTTTAAACATAGAATAATATCATTCTAATTTATTTTTCATGATAATTCTTATTTTATTTTACATTTGTAAGTATTATTAGGTACATATGATTTTATTTGACATCCTTATGGGGTCGTAATCGCCGAATGCTAGTGTCAAATTGTCATATGTTTATTGGTGGCCAGTCATTTCGCAACTGAAATCGACCTATGAAACAGCAATTTTTTAAAGATTTTGTCGTAGCTGTGCATAATACGCGTCCCTAATTTTTCTAATTTTTATTTTAGAAAAAAATGCGTATTATACATTGGAAATTAAGGTAATCCAAAATGAATAATGAATATATTCCTACTTAGAAATTCGGTCAGTTTAAAAGTATTAAAATTTCATTAGTACTAATCTGTTCTTAAGCAGACATTTCATAAATTTCTCAAATATGAAGTATTTTTTGATTTTGCTTCTGCCAATTGTCTTATTAACTTCTAGTGCGAGATATCATGAGGAGATTTATTCTGGTTTCTGTTTTAACTTGAGAAATACAAATTATCCACATTCATCTTTTCAGGCCCGTCGAAATTTTGTTATGGCCTCGACAGCCATGTATTTCCGTAAACAGACATGCATCAGTGTCAGGAGCTGCCTGGAAGAAATCAACAACCAACCGTCTCAAGAATCTTCATTTCTGGTAAGAATTCAACATCATCCTTCTCTTAAATTGGTTGCCAGTTAAACAGCTCAATTGTTCCTGCTACTTTACACATAACTAGGAGGGGAAGAGAAAAATCATTAAAAGTAAAAGAAATTTAAGACGAAAGAAAAGAAATAAAGCAATGTATAAACAACCTGAAACTTCCTACTTACTAGTTAAGAGGGGGCTCATTGTCGTCGAGCAATTCTTCCTTTGATCATAGCAACAGAATATTTCATTAAAAATTAGTTGAAATCAGGTTGAGTGACTTATATAAATCACATTGTGTTTCATATTAAAAGATACATTTTCACTTTTGAATGTAATTCTCGTTTTTTTACTTTTCATTTCTTTTCAATTTTCTTTCTTTCTCTCTCTCTCTCTCTCTCTATATATATATATATATATATATATATATGTGTGTGTGTGTGTGTCTATGTTGCGTCCTGTCATTTCTGTCATTCTTCACTTGATTGGTTTATATTTGGCGTTTAATGCTTTATCATTTACAGTCATCGTTCTCAATATCGACAAGTGTAAAACGCACTTTTCCTACCGTCTTTGAAAATGACATGCAAACAGTTTTTTTCCATAGATTTCAGTTGTTTCTTTTTCTATTTATAATGCAATTCTTCCTTTCTTTCTTCCCATCCTTTTCTTTACTTTCTATGTTTCTTCCATTCATGATTTTTTCTTTTCTTTTCTTTCTTTTTCTTTCTTTCTTTCTTTCTTTCTTTCTTTCTTTCTTTCTTTCTTTCGTGTGAGTCTCTCTCTATATCTTTCTCTCATTGTACCTCACTTTAATGGGCACTTTTATTTGCTTTCATTCTTTCTATTCCACTCTTTCATTTATTTTTCCATTTCTTTCTCGTTTTTCCTCGTTCATTCCTTTCCTATAATTCTAGTATCATTCGCAGCATTCCTTCTTTTTAGATGACATTGCCAAACCATCTGACAAATCAAGCCATGCGCTAATTTTTTGTGGGCGACCAAATCGCATCGTTTACACAATTTGTCAATGCGCCAATCGATCGACCACGGCTCGTCTGAAGCCTGATATTTGCTGAATTATTGTTAATCCAGCTGTGTACCAAAACTAATCCACATCCACACGTTCAGAATGTACATTTCCTACAGTCAAATCAGTTTGTCAATAATCCGCATCGTTTCTATGGTTATTACTGAGGTTTATTGTGGATATTCGATCAAGAATGATTTTCTGGTGACGAAGAAGTGATTTCTGTATTGGGCTTTTTTGTGTCTCAGTGAGATCAGTGCTTTGACAGCAAAAATACATTGATTGAAGCAAGAATTCGATCATAATAAGCTATAAACTATTTTTAAATCGTAACTATTTTTAAAAGAGCTTAATACTTTTTCACGAGAAATTATAATTAATAAATATGCCTCCCGCTTTTGTTTGAATCTCCTTTGAGACAAACTATTTTTAAAGACTCAAACTTTACTTTCCGTTTGGACATATACATGTGTCCTCGTGTGTCAGTTTCTCTCTCCTTCTGTGTGTGTATGTGTGTGCGCGTGTAAGACAGACAGACAGACAGAGAGTGAGAGAGAGAGAGAGAGCGCGCAATTCTAACTATGCTTATTTTATGATCTTATATATAAGATATTTTTCATTCATGTCCGTTGTAGCCAAGACAGGGAAGCCATAATAAAACTACTTGCTAAATACTACGATGTGTGATTTGATTGTGCTCTTGTTTGTATGAATACAAACAGACGACAATATCAAAGAAATGAACGCAATAAATAACTTTACAGACAAGGCATAATATACATACCAGGTGATCATAGAATCGTTCAATTTCAAACTATCATCTTATTTATGAGAGAATAATATATTATCTGCTTAAGAGAGAAGTTTTCTACTCCGATATTTTTCTTTCGCCACGACCTACATCTTACAAGTCATTTAGTTGTGTCACTATTTCATTGGCTGAATTCTTTGTGATTCAACACTCAAAATGACGCACCGAAGATCTTACACGGAAGATCTTTTCCCAATGCCAATTTCTTCTTTTCCCCTCCGTACCTAAAGCAGGATATATAATCCATATGGAATTCCCAAGA
>CAHIKZ030003892.1:1487500-1620000 GCA_903632075.3 Acanthosepion pharaonis
ACACATGCAAAAATAGAAAGTAAAAAAAAACACACATCCATATATAAATTTATCATATAAAAATAGTTGTGTAAAATTATACTAATCTGTACTTAAAAAACCAATGATGAAGAAAACGTTAACAATATTAGCAAAAAAAAAAAAAAAAAAAAAAAAAAAAAAGAGAGAGAGAGAGAGAGAGTCCACATATAAACCTCGGTATATAAAAATTTCAGAAAACTATCAGATTTTTTTTATCAGTTGTCTAGAAAAAACAACAATTAAAAACAAATCAAAAGATTAAAAATATATTGAGCACCACATAAACACAGACAATGAGATATAGTTAATAATAAGGCATTCCATTTGAATGTCATGTCCGATGTTAGGATCGAACTGTTATTGGTAACAACACGTTATAAAACCTTGTTTATGCTTTAAAGCGTTTTTTATGTCTACATTTGGAAATGATCTCACTACGAAGATTCAGCAACTCATCAGGATTTTTTCTTTAATAATAAATTTTTCCCCAGTGCATAGCTCACACTGATCGCGGAAGTTATTAAGGGTTCTCCCTCTTGATTAGAATCTCTATTCGAAATGCGGGGTTAGTCACTTATCTATCAGATCCCAGTAGTGTTTGGATAAGGAAATTTGATTTTTTACATATCGATATTTAAAAGAGCGTCTGTGGTTGTACAGGCGCTGCTTCCAATTACCAGCGGATATACCAACGTATCTTTATTTCTAGCTGATATTTACTTCGGGGAAGATTGTAGCTTCACATATTACATTCTCATACATATATTTTCACCCGATTGGACAATTAGCTCTTCTCCTACAATTGCAGGAGGGGCTCCTAGCTCGAGTTTCACTATTATGGAAGTTCTTAAGTATTTTACATTTGTTGGAAGATATAATTTTTTCAATATTACTTACACATGAATAACTAATTTTCAGTATCTTCCTATTGAAAAATTTATATCGTCGATGTTTACTATCAAAGTGTTTGTCTATTAAACTTAGGAAGAACCTTCCTATATCAACGTTGAAAAGCCAGCAATATGGTGGGTTAAACCATATTAATTTTCTCTTTCTGTTTTTAGATCTATTATTACTGTGATTTTTCAGTTCTTCGTGATAGTTTAATTCTTGTTTAAAACCACTATTTTGAGAGCCAGGTTGTATGTAAACTTCATTAAATATTTTCTGGCTAGAAGACTCATTCTAGTATTTACGGTTTGGGGGATGTCATCTATTACAGATTTCGGGTGGTTAGAGTGGACATTGATGTAGAAGGGTGTCTGATTAACTTTATGGAAGTACTTAAAAGTCTCATTAGGGAGGTTGAGGGTTATGTCTAAAAAGTTGACGATTTTAGGGTTGGAAGATATGTAAATCTTAAGGACTAGTTATTTGAAGGTCCTAATGATCCTCTTATGTAATTTGGAAGTCAAGGGACCATTGCTATTAGGGACAATGTTTAAGCCATCATCTCTATAAATTCCAACTTTACTATTGTTAACTATTCTACTTAATGTGTCTAAAATATATATGTCACCAAATCTGCAATTTGGGCAGAGTCGAATGCTCCCATAGGTACATCAAAACTTTCATTATTCTTTTTCACCCAACTAGCGTCATTGTATGTAAGTATTGAACTTCTTGACGCTAAAACAATATCCAGATTATTTTCCGTGATTTCAGCATATCTTTTAGCGAAATAAAGGCTATTAATTAATAGTTCCATGGAAATGGAAGGGTAGAAATCCAAGATGTCTAATTGGATGAAATTAGCTTTCCTTTTATAGGGGATCTTTAGGAACCATTTAATTGTCTCTGCCGAGATATTCCAAAGATTGACTGAATATTTATCTAGGATACGTTATGTTATTTTCTTAAGAATGCTTTTAGAAATTATTCACAACTCAGATTTTGAGAGATTAATTAACGGAACTGCAAGCTATTGATAAAATTAGGTTTATGGTCTTTGAAATGCGTTTTTCATATTAAAATTACCCATTCTGTCAGCAGCTTCACATTTGTGAGCAAATTTGAAGATGTTTTCATTAATAGAGGATAAAGTGCTATTGTCTTTGTCTTTCTTATATGAGCGAGTAATTTTGTCAGTGATGGGTTTGTCATATTCAGAGGGTTTAATTTTAGAGATATGTTTTTTATTTGTCGGCCTTAATCCATAATTTTTGGAGTTTTTTACGTTTTAATATCTTTAATAATTTTAGCTCGGAAGTAGTTTGAAGAATTCCTGAACTTAATCTTTCTAATTAAATTAAGGTTCAAGCAGCTTCTCACAAGGTGGAGTTTTTTGGGATTTCAGGTTATACGTTTCATGATTTAGCTTTTGGTCATGTTTTACATCTCATTCTTTTAATTAGGTCAATAATTTTATTTGTAAGGTAGACAGAGAAAAGATGTAATGAAGGGTAAGGAATGCTTATCAAAGAATAATCTGGAGTAAATCTGAATAGGTTAGAATAATTGTTCAACTGGAAGTATACCGAAGAGAGTTCAACGTATTACAATATGGAGCAATACAGTGGTATATATATATATATATATATATATATATATATATATATATATATATATATATATATATATAAATTTCCAAGACGATAGAATCCAGGGAGATCGCAATGTCCTGAACAGAGTAAGAATATAATATAAAAGGCTCATAAAGTAATATTCTATGGTCATAATTTATTACATTGGAATCGTTATCTCCTTTAAGTGCTGAATTAAAATGTGTGTGTGTGTGAGAGAGAGAGAGAGATAGGGAGCGGAAATTGTGTGAAAGAGATGGCAAAAGTAAAAAAAAAGCTAATGAGATGGAAGGGAAGAAAATTAAATAAGGATTGGTGGACAAAGAGGGGAGATAGAGAAATTCTGATATTAATAGAAAAAACATGGACAATTTTTCTTTCGTGAATGCTTCAAACTGGGATTTTAATGTTTATTGTTTTTTTTCGCACCATTTCTGTCCGGAGATTATCTGTGACTGTACTCAGGTGTTTTGTGTATCCTCTAATCCCAATGGTTCATTGAGTACTTTTTTTATCTCTATTTTTTCAATACACATATCCAAGCGTCTAAAAGCTGTTTTTCTATGAAGGAGATTAAATTGTACTAATTTGCACTTTAGGCGTAGTAGATGATGGTATTGCTGAGGAAGTCTGAAAAACAGATTCGCCATAATAATAAAAGGAACATGTGTTGAATAAAAACAAGAGAGAGAGAGAGAGAGAGAGAGAAAGAAATATGAGAGAAATTCGAAATCTTCAGGAACACTCTTTTTCATATTTTCTTTGTATATTTTTCAGCATTTTATTTAATTTTTCTTACATTTTTTCTTTCATCTTTTACTAAGATTTATTTATTTGTTCTTTGTAGATTCTTGTAATTGTATATATTTTTCATTATTTTTTCTTTCTTAAAAATGTCTATATTTTTCAGGTTTTTTTCTTCTGTCAGCTTTTTCCGTATTTATTATTCGCATATTTTAAATCGATTGACATGTAATTTTTTTTTTTTTACTTAATCATTATTTTCTTTCTTTATTCTTTAATTAATTTCTTTGCAATGTGGTATTTACAAAATTCCTTCATCATTCCTTTCTCTTACGTTGATATTTTTAAATTTCTTTCTTTCACTATATTATTTCCATTCATTGTTTTCGGTTAAGCTTTTTGTCTTGTCACTTTCAATTTTTCTTCTTATTTTGTTCTATCATTTTTCCTTCATTTTTCACAAACTTTCTATTTTCTCTTTCTCTTTTTCTTTATCCATTTCTTTCTCAGTCCCTGCTGTTATTTGATGAACTAGACAAAATCATTGCTGGCGAAAAACGTTAGATCTCCGAACGAGATCTCGTGGTTTATCTAATCTGACATCACTGACGTCAAAATCCCACTGACGGTTGATCCCACGAGATTTGATCTTCTACTACCACTGCGTCTATTATGACGGCTCAGCTTCACCAAAGAATTATGAGCTTCTTATGTTACCGGTTTATTCGCTCCACTACGCGAATTGATGCGGAGACTCATGTAAAAGTTTGCCCTCTCTTGAAAGTAAGATTTGATTCACTCACAATCCTATATATATATATATATATATATATATATATATATATATATATATATATACACGAATGGGTTGTTCAAAAGTTCCCGTAGAATGTTCTCATTCAAATGATTTAAATTTAATTTAATCATAAAAGATATGAAGGCGAGAAATCATGACGCCAAAATTGTCTTAATGGATATGTAGTTTCGGTAATAGATATTTTGCTTCTGTTACAAAGTTATTTATGATGTTTGCGGCAGCAATATTTTTAATTCACCCTCGTTTATCTCACTCTCTCTCTCTCTCTCTCTATATATATATATATATATATATATATATATAGAGAGAGAGAGAGAGATAGATAGAGATATAGATAGATAGATAGATAGATAGATAGATAGATAACCATTTTGGTTCTCACCTTTCGACGTGCAAATAAATGCACCGAAAGGAAGTTTCATCTTTGTAGTGAGTAAATTGTTTTTTTATCTATATGCAAAATTATAATAAATAATTATTGTTTTTATTGAGCCCGCTTTTGAATTAATGCTGTGAACATTAGAATTTATATATTATTTTCGTTCTCATTAGATTTTATATATATATATATATATATATATATATATATATATATATATATATGTGTGTGTGTGTGTGCACGTGCGTGTTGTGTCTGTGTATTTGAGCAACAATCTCTTTTATGCAATTTTGCTTGAAAACAACTGACATAGTGTGGTGGTGGTGGTGGGGTTGAAATTTTTTTTATATAATTTCTCCAGTGTATTTCTTTTCAGGACATAAATTATATAAAAATTGTCCGAATATTTTCGAAGCGCGTTTGGCTATACTTTTAGCCATTATTAGGGAAAGTAACGCTTAAACCATCAGAAAATATCTTGTTTCACAACAAATAATAAAAGCTAAAAATGTATATCCAACATTTGAATAATGAAATCCAAAAACATAATATGATACTTAAAAATCCTTCGAATGCGAATATAATGAAACACAATACCGTATCAACCTAAATATTAACACAGACAAATAATTACAAAAAAGCTTTGCAATTTATCCCAAGGAAAGATGACCAGAAGACATTCCTAAATCTAGGACCAAATTGCCATCTTAAGCCTAAATTTGACCTCCTCACAAAGAAGACGGAAATCGAAATCATACAACCAGTTATGATCCCAATTAATAAAAGTCCATCGAAACTTCAGAAATTTTCTCAAGATAGAATGTCTAAAAGATCCTACTCCAACAAAATAGCTATAATAAAATTCCAACAATAAAACACAAAACCGCTGCCAAGGAACTAAGAAACAATCCTAATATTAACATCAGAAGAGCTGATAAATCCAATACTTACGTAATTTGGACAAATTGGATTATTATCGAAAATTACATCACTTAAAAAATTAAGTAAAACCACCAGTGACATCTAAAAAAAATCTGTCAACGCACTCATAACATCCAAGAATTCCGATGTAGGAAAATCAATAAAATTATTGGAGATTACCAACCAGGATACCCATACGGAAATGTTAAAATACACAAACCCGGATACCCATTGCGACTTATCATTTCCCAGATACGAACACCCATATATCAACTCTCAAAATTGTTCAATGATACTATTACCCCATATCCAGTAGACAAATTAAGGCTGCTGCTTTCTTTGATTTTCGCCGAATTTAAAACTCGCTAAATTTAATTTAGCCTTTCGCAAAAGATGCACTCCGCTAAAAAATCTTATACATTACGGAATAAATTATTTAAAATGGACATTTGAAAATAATAAATTGAAACGAAAATGTGTTCTTTGAAAAAAAAGGATATACAAGTGATTAGAAAGTTTAAAAAGATTATGTATAAAATTAAAGCAAGAAATACATTGGCTATTAATTATGTCTCCAGCTTCGATAAGTCTCAGATATACGCAGCCCTACTAGCCACATTAATTTTTTTTCATTCTTTTTTTTTTGTTGTTGTATACTTCCTTTCTTTTTTTCTTTCTTTCTTCTTTATTATGAACAATATAAAAGAAATTTATTTCGGTTAATATTTTGAGGAACGGATTTAAAACAATTAATTTTGAATCCAGTCGAAATCAAGATTGAGAACGACTCACTACGAAAGATTTTTGTTGCTTTGAAACAGATATTCTTGAAATAGCCCGATAAACTCAAACCCCTGAGTCTCCACTGATTATATATATATATATATATATATATATATATATATATATATATATATATATATATAAAGTGTGTGTGTATGTCAAAATTGACAGAGGGACAGTAGAAGTATATAAAAGGTAAAATAAAAAATGACTTCATTGCAATATTCCTGTATTTGTATAACTGAAATCTCTCTCCTTCAATTTTGGTTGATTATATTCCACTCCCCACCACACATCCAGATGTTACCTTTATTGTAACAAAGTGTTTACAACAACAACAACATCATTTTCTCTTGCGTCCTTTGTGTGTGGCTCGTTATGTGAGATTGTTTCTCATTCATACCGAATTTTAATAGCCCGTCTTTATATTGCTCCACCATTTTTTTTACTTTATCGCAGTATAGAACTTTATTACATTTATTCATACATATATATATATATGTGGTCGTTTTTTCGCTTGGTTATTGTATTATAACCTGACTGGCCTATTTATTGGGCCGTGTGTTAACGGACCATGTAGTGCACGAGTGATGTAACATCCATAAAACACACAGTGGCACAGTGGGAAGGATCTGGCAGTATTGACGATATTTGATACACTTGCAATGACACAAAGGAAATTTATAAGAAGACCAAATTATCCTCGTCCTGGAACGGTGGTTAATATCTTAGTCTTGCAGGCAATTGTTACTATCAAGGGTTCAATTCTTATTGAGTGACTAACAGTTGCAGTTTTGTGGAAGTCTATGCAACGCATGACCAATTTTCTCGCGACATTACATTTTATTGTGACATTTTATAAAAATTTTCTAATTCAAATATTTTCCTTCCATTGAAGTAAATAGCACTAGCAGCGATTAAATAAACATCTTCCAACGAAGTTTAAACTCGACTCGTATTTTCAGGCCCGAATCATAACATAACCAAAATTCTTAAACCTATTTCCAGGTTTCTACTCCATATTTTAACCTCATTACGTTTGCATTATCGAATCATAATTTGAATTCTGATTTTACATATTTTCATTATTAGTTTCTATGTCTTTTTAGATATATGGCGCACACCGAGGAAATGAACTCAGTAATAGAATTTAACATTGAGAAATTCATAATGAATAGCTGAGAATAAGAAAAATACGAGATGTTAAATCGTATGCAGAAACTTAAAGGAATGGACACCTGGTAATATTTGTTGTTAGGTTCTCTGGACCATTTATAAAATGGTCAGGAGAGGAATTAAAAAAAGACAAAAAGAAAACTGTTTAAAATAAAGCTCTATAATGAAAAGTAAAACCCAATTCCAAAACGATGAAAACATCACAGATGTTTAGGGAATGAGCATAATAATAGAATTAATGGAAAAAAAAGAACGGAATAAAATGGAAGAAAAGGAAAATATAGAAGAAAATCAAATGCGTTATAAAATGATAAGAAAAGTATTAAAATAGCAAAAAAGCAAATATTGAAATAATATATAAAACTGGCCCTAATTTAATCAAAATTTAAATTTGGTAATTGAAACCGCAGCAATAGTACAAAACATAAATATAAAAGCCGAGGAAAACTAAGATTAAAGCATTAAATAAAAATAAACACCCACGATGGTAAACTAAAATAGAAGAACAGAGTGAAATTCTATAAAAAGATACAGTAATGAAAACTCAGAGTCTAGTTCGGCTTAAGACGGCGTGACTTATTTATGCAAATCATTTGTTGGTCGGATTAAAAGGGGTCCCGCGATTTGTATAAATATTAGCTGGCGCTATGAATATTGAGAACAGTGAGCAACGACAGCGTATGACCGTTGTTGCACTTAAATCTGTATAGGGAAAAGCAAAAGAGAATCGTAAGTACTCGTCAACGAGAGTTAGTAGATATTTGTTTCGAGATTTAGATGGAAGAAACTCAGCATCTCAAATAGCTGTGTAGCTTTTACTATAGTTTCCGGTTCAGGTCTGTAGAACCTTGATTTTATTCGAGCGTGAATCTGACAAACGTTTGTTATTCGTTTCACGTCCTCAAATGAAAAAGCCAGAATCCGGTTTTAAAACACATGCATTTTTTGTGATATCAACAAACATTCGTTGCCAGTTTTGTAATGCCAACGAATGCTCGTCGTCATTTTCGTAATGCTAGTTCTAGTAGAGACTTTTAATCGTAGGTTCAACTCTAGTACGCCGTTGAACAATACTGGTGTCAGATGGCTTCGAACAACACTCGCAATAATAATACTCGCTCGATAATACTCTTTCGAACAGTAATCCGTATAGTCTTCCGAATAGAGAAATAGTATAGTGAATAGTGTAGAGAATACCGGTCCGTATAGAAATAGAAGATAGAGTAGAAATGGTGATCCGTATAGTAATAGAGGATAGAATAGAAATGGTGATCTGTATAGTAATAGAGGACAGAGTAGAAATGGTGATCGTATAGTCATAGAGGACAGAGTAGAAATGGTGATCCATATAGTATAGAGGATAGAGTAGAAATAGCGATCAGTTAGACTTCATGCGACTTCATACTTATGCGTTTCCTCTATGGTCACGTGTTCTATTTAATTCAATAATGGGATCGCCTGTGTTTGTTCTCAGGTGATTTATGTTCAAACTACTGTGTCGGCAGCGACACTTTATTCCTATATAACACATCATCCTCGTGATTCCTAGATGACTTAGGAATTTTATGTAGATATTTGGTGCTGTTTATTGATCCACACATCCTTGACATCGCATCCACCGTTGCATTTTTTTTCCCGACCGATAGAAAACGTCAAACAAGAAACAGGAAAGCTCTACCTTCCATCTCGCTATTTTTTCATTTTTTAAAAATTTTGCTTGACATCTTGGGATTAAACATAAAAGAAACTGACTTTTGTTCAGCGATTAATTTAAAGCAGTGACCAGTTAAGAAATCTCGCCATGTTTTTAGCGCCTTGACGATGGCATAATCCTCCTTTTCGACAGCTGAATGTCTGTAATCAGATTTTGGCAATGTTCTGAAGAAGAACGCTATAAGGCACCCGGATTGCTTTAACGCGGCAGCTATGGCATGATCGGAAGCGACGGTCTCTACCTCTTGGGTAATGTCAGGATTCACCGAAGTGATGGCTGAGTTGGCAATATCTTCTTTTTAATCCTCAAAGGCTTTAAGGACAGATGAAGGTAAAGCAAATTTAGTAATTTTCATAAGTGGGTGTATTTTCTCAGAAAAGGTTCGATATCCCTGAGAATAATGAGCGAGTGTATAGTTCATCGCAATACGGCTATGGTGTTGGGAAGAGGAAGATTTAGCCGTTCAGCGTGACGCTTCATGATTCCTTTACCCACAATATGTCCAAGTAGTCTGATGGTTGTCGACCCACAACAACTCTTGTCATGGTTGAGTGTACGATTATTGTTATGATGATCAAACTTAACCGTAGAAGTTCTACGTACAATAACTTAAAGTTGCCTGTGAGCTGTAGTTATAGCTCACTTTATGCTAATTACCTATTAGTTAAACCAACCCCATTACATCTCCCTAAAGCTTTTGGGCTTCACGCCCTGCGTTCATCTACCTGAATCTACGCCTCGCTTATATTCCCTCCCCTCTCAGTTGTTTTACGAATATTTCTCGTTAGGAAAGTGGGGCTTGATCTTGTTCTTTCATTCTCATTGTCTCATGGTTCATACTCCAAGTCTTCCGAAGAACTATGATCGTCCATTGATTCCTCTGCCTTGCTTTCTTGTTCATCTAGTCATTCAAACTAGTCCCGCTTTGTACTTCCTCGTGATTTTCGCTAGCTCTTATCTGGTCTACATGGGCAACATTATTTTATTTTTACCATTCTTTCATATTAATGCTGTGTTGCTTCCTTTTTGCGTTATGAAATTCCTCTTCTAGACTCGTCTTCTTTATTTCGTTTGTACCGACATATCGACACATTTAAGACATTGCGTAAGTAATCCTCGTCAACCAGGATCTGACTTTCAGAAACAATCTACTCTGGGCTGAAAGAGGAGAAGCGATTAACCTCTCCACACTTCTAACCTGTTGGTTCACGGCCCGTTACAATGGCTGGCAATTTAAGGCCGCCTACTTCTAGACAGTTGGGGATGGAGTAGATGCCTTAACATTAATTTAAAATTCCATCTCCCTGTCAGGCCAGCTCAAGTGATACCCAGTATGTCACCGAACTGCGAAAGGAGCTCAGCCAGATGCTCTCCAATAACCTGAGGAGGTACATGGAATAACTTTCTAGACGGTTCGTCGCCAACCTTCATAATTGATCATAAGTATTAGATATTTGGGGATAAGATACCAACTCGAAGCTTTCACACAAACTTCTGGCGTGGGTAGCAATATGTTCCGCATCAAGAAGTCTGCACCGTTAACAATTCTTTGTGGCTAAACTCCCAGGGACTCCAGTGATTTCATCACTATATTTTTCGTGGAGCGCTTGTCCACTGCGAAGACTGACACTATTCTCTTATCAATATTCTCTAGTCCTTAGTGGGGGTCTTCCAAGTGTCTACCTTCTACTACAAAGTGAGCCTAACTCTTGGCACCCTCCAGAACCTCTACTATATCGATATTGCATTTCGGTGGTGACTTCTAACAACTAGGCGATTCCCCAGCCTCTACATTGTCACTTATTTTATCTCATTCTTAACTTTTTGCCTTAATACTATTTTCACCATTATTGGCCTCGTTAGATTTGTTACTGGTAATATCTTAGCCATTATTGTCTTCTGTATTATCGGCTTTTGGAATAATTTTAATACCGAGTACTCCTTAATGTTATTTTTGTCAGGTGGATCCATTTTGAGATTAAACAAATGATTCTTGACCGACTGCATTGAGTCGGCCATTTAGGATGTGTTTTTTTAAAAGGACAGCTAATTCAAGCAGAGTGCTGATTTTCCTTGGTGTAATTATATAAGCGAAGAGAAGGAGGGGAAAGAAAAAAGAAGAAAAAAATATCAGCAGTAGATGCTTAGAAAAGGAAAAACAAAATTAAATTTGCCTACGACGAGTAAATAAAAGTTTTTAAACTAAAAGCCAATCGAAATATAACATAGAGAAAAATACAATAAATTAAACTAAAATATCAGTTGAAAACCGAGGAGAAAAAATAAAATTTAAAGACAAGAAAAATTAAAAAAGGTCAACAAGTACTATTAAAGTTCACAAAGTTCAAAAAGGAAATAAGAAACAGAATAAACTATAAATTAAATATAAACTTATATCCAACCAGAAGAGGAAAAAAAAACGACGGCCGATGCCAAAAATAAAACCGAAAAAATGTTCGCTACAGGCTAAAAAAAAAACGAAATAAAATACTAAATCCTGGTCAACTTAAATGTCAAAAAATGTGATTTCTTTAAAAGTTACTTCTAATAAAGTAAAATAAAATAAACTATACAATACACAAAAGGTAAAACAAAAAGGTTGTCTGGTAAAACTTAAGTCCGACTAGGCAGAACAAAACTGCAAACGGCTGCCGAAAAAGGACACGGGAAAAATAAGGGTTCACCTACAGGCTAAAAAACAATTAACTTAAAGAAACATTAAATGTTGGACAATTTAAACGTCATTTTTTTTTAATTCAAATAAACTATACAAAAAAAAGGTGTAAAACAAAAACAATTGTCTGGTGAGACATACGTCCGACCAGAAAAAAATATATAAGGCGACCACAGTCGAAAATAAATACGAAATAAAAGGTTAGAAAATCAAAAGATTGCATGAAACAAAAATAAATAAAAGAAAGATTAATGGAAATAACTTAACACAAAAGTATTCCAAAAATCCAAAGCACTAAAAAATGTCCAAACAATCAGACAACGATGTTGGTTGTAATCTCTCCACTTCCAGATATTCTATGTACACGAGATTTATTGCGTATAAAATACAGCAATTGTGACACAAGGGCGAAAGGGCGAATGAGTTAAGCCTGGTCGAATCCCATTCAAGACTCATTCATTCGTTACAACTTACACATACACCACAAGAACTCGTCATCATCATTCAATCCTACATGTACCTCAATACCACCCCGATGTGACTTAGGGAGACTTAAAAAAGACAACCAAGGGTAGCCTGGTTCACGCGAACCTTGATGGCCGCAGTCACCAAACTTTCGCTAAAATCTGTCGATAGCAAACGCTTTCTGTCAGTTCTGATATTCATCCTAAACTGATGCTCAAAAAATTTGTCCACATTTCCTCATTCCGCGTCGTCCAAATCACCATTCGAGCCGTGGGGGCGACACATTGTCACACATGTATGCGCGATCAACTCACCGACAAAGTCCAAGAGGGGCGTACACGAGGACATGATAGAAGGCGTGCGCAACATGACCTTGGTTTCCTCCAAACCAAGGTCATACTGATTGCAGTCTGGCAAATACGCCATGCCTCATATGAAGGGCTTGTCATTGAGATATAGCCTATTCCAAACCAGTCTCCAGGTAAGCGAAAACTCAGGGCTGCTGAGGTAATCCCCCGCTATCGCCCAAGACCAAAACCAGCGAAACTTGTTCACCCACAAGCCGAGCCGGGTGCGTTGTGGATCCTTCGCGACCCCTTCCACTAATTCACGACAGATGACTCTCCTAGGCCTAGAAAGGTCGGTGGACCTAAGTATGACCCTCAAAGCTGACTTGATATTTTTCAACAGCGTGATCACACTCCTGAAGATCCGGCTGGAGACGAAGCCCTGGCGGAACCATTTGTTGTCAAAATTGGAACAAAGATGTGCGACAGCCTCAAGTAAAATTCATAGGGCAAAACATCAATTCCTGGAAACTTGCCTCTGCTGACTTTCTTCAATGCCGCGTAGACCTCGCCCTCTCTGATCTCTTCTTCACTGTTAGCCGCTTCATTCTGAGAAATCCATGGAAAGTCAGACAAATAGTTTGGAAACTCTTCGTCAGAGAGATCAGGCTCTTTGGTAATCTGGATCATGAGATATCGCTGAAACGCCTCACACATATCGTCAGTCGACCTCCGAGGACTTGACCTCTCGAATATAGCGATCGAAACCTCGATGGATCTATTCCTTTCGCAATTCTGTGTCCCTGTTCACAGCTTCGTTTAACATATGCCTAATTACATGACCTTTCGACTTCACAAATTTCTCCTTTTTTCTGGACGGGTGGGGCTGGGTAGAAGTTGGCTGCGGGGTAGAAGTGGGCGTTTGAGGAGGTGTGAAAGTCGAGGAGGACGTAGCCCTAGATGGTGAAGTGGGGAGTCTTCTTAACTTGGGAGTTGCGTCTTCAATTTCCGCTGCTGACGCATGGAATGATTGAGACCTGGCTATGACCATTTCCTTCTTCGTCCAGTCGCTTCTCTTTTTTGATGGGCATCTCTTTCTGCTGTTGTTATTCCTGTAGTTGTTGTTGGTTTTGTTTGCCTTCTTGTTGTTGGGGTCATATTTCTGCTAATGTTTCTTCTGTTGTTGTTGATCTTTTTGTTGTTTCTGTAGTTTCAGCTGTTGTTGTTGGACTTGTCGCTCATACTGCATTTTATGTTTGGGTTGCTGATTTTTCTCTTCTTGAAGCCCTTTTGGGGTCTGACGCTGCTTTTCAGGCTCCGGCCTCTCCTGAGGCTGTTGCTGCTGCTCTGAGGCCTTCTGCTAGGGGAGGGGGAATGGCTTGACGACTTTCCTCCATTCTTAGCCACCTCCCTCCAAACACCATCGAGAACATTGCCAGACACCGTTGTTTCTGCTGTTGCTTGGCTAGGCTGAGTTACTGCGTTTTTGCTGGGAAACGCTTTGGACATGTGTCCCGAAGCACCACGTGCCCAGCAGTAGGGACAAAATCCCTCGACCATGACAGGCATCATTTTAAACCATAACATTGGGGATCTCCCCAAAACACTTCCTCGTCAACGTAACCTGCAGGACAAAATCTCCCGTGGCAATTCCAGCCCTGCTGATTTTACAGTCATCTCATCCATCCACTAAACCGTACTGGGCAGAAAAAGCCCCTAGCCTATTCCCACTGATGTCCACGGGGACTCCATGGACGGTAATTCTTGTCTCGTACTCATCATATACTCGACTTGAAGGCGGACTGACTTCGTAGTCAGGGTACTACCTGCCAACATTTTAGCCTTTTCTTCTATCGCCAGTAAAATGTCCCATAGAGCATTAGACCACTTAGGCCCTATTTTGAGGCACTTCCATTTTAAAGCCTCTTCCATTGTTTCCCTGCTAACTCCAGTAAATCTCCGAAATCCTACGATGGTGGACAGCAGGGAGATGGTTCTTGTTCTGGCGGCATCTATTGCTTCTTGAATAATAAGCAGCTCGTTACCATTAATGATATAGTCATACTTCTCTCTAAGACTTTTGTAATATGTTGCATCTTTTTGAGGCCTGTTTTAACCCCAGGCCGTTTTTTTTTTATTTTGGCGGTCACACATTTTGCCATTGCACCGCCGGTGAATTCTTGGCCATGGTGGCCGAGAACCATCACGGACAAAAAAAATAAAAGTTCGCCTCTATACTAATGGTATATTCTCACAAAGAAACAAAAATTAAATAAAATGAAAGAAGTCACGTGACAAAGAAAGACGAATTAAAGTTGCGGGCAGATGAAAAACAAAAAAGCAAACTTGGTTTACAAGAACATAAAAATAAAAACGAATTAAAGCACATACAAATACAAAAGGGTTAAACTAAAAATAAAATCTAAATAAAGTTGTCAAACAACAATTAAACAGATAACAAATTAAAAGGATTAAATTGGAAATAAAAAAAGAAAGAAATTCGGAAGTGGGGTTAAAGCACAAAAAGGACAACACGGAAGAATGTAAAAATGTTCTTCATAAAATGTGAACAAAAAGAAAACAAGTACACAAAATCAAAGAAAATCTGAGTAATGTAAAAGTTAAATTTTTCAAATATAACAAAAATAAAACTTAACATTTCGTAAAAAAGAAATACGTAATTCTCGTCATGCAAATATGGGATGAAATAGAAAAAACAGCAAGAAACAGAAATATATTCTTCGTACACTGACTCAAAGTTGACCGTGAGCAATAGTTATAGCTCTCTTTATGCTAATTACCTATTAGCTAAACCAATTCCATTGTAATTATATTTCTTGACAGTCGACAAAAATCGTTACATATTGTGGTCGGCCAAGGCACGGCAGCATAATGTCATATTATCTATGTAGGTAAAGGTGCCTTTAGTTTTTCTTCAAGAATTATTTTTTCGAGGTCAATCTGAAAACTGAAAACTCCGTTAGTGACTCCAAACCGAATCCCTCGAAACTGATAAATCGTTGGAGGGCTTCCAAAACCGTATAAGGCTTATCTGTAGGTTCTATAGCTACTTAGTGGTAAGCACTCTTTAGTTCTAACGGGCTTGTGGAGGTTTTCGTAAGTTTTTCTTGTGCACGTCGGTGGTCAACATAATTTGTGGAGGTATATTCACTCACACCATGTGGATATAAGTTTGGTCTTGTGTTCACGAGGAAAAACAGTGCAAACAAACGTACACAATAACAATAAGAAAACATGGTAAACTGTATGGTAATTCCATACAATTTTTGTATTGGTGTGTCTGTGTTTTACATTACAATTGTGATAAAGTTCAGGTTACAAAAGGGAGATTAATACTAGAATGCTGTTTGAGGAAACCATGGCCCAGTATGACATCACTGCCCACATTTGGCATCACGAAAGATTTGTTGTTAGTGTAGTCAGTTTGATTCAACTCTAGGCCGGCCAAAATATATCCTCTATCTTGCGAAGATAGTGAAGCGTACGTCATAGCCACCTGACTATTACAGTGTACGATATTAAAGCTGTGTCTTTTTGCAATATCAGCGCTAATAAAAATTAGTGAGGTTACTATGTCGACTAGAGCATTCATTTCTACCTCGATTATTTTTACCGTTAATATATCCTTTGAAAGATATTTACGGTTTGCATTTTATAAGGTACTCGTCGGAATAGAAGCATTCAAACCAGGTGAAAAAAGCTTGATCGATAAACCTTAGAGAAATGTCCCTTCTTTAGTTTCCCTGGCTGAGCAACACGAACTGGGATGTAGTTTGAGAGCACAAAAGTAACATTTTCGTCTAGCTGCAGCACCAGCAGTGTATGCAGTGCCTTCTAGAGAGAGAGAAGATTTTGAACAGCCGGGGGGGGGGGGAGGCGCAGAAATGATGAAGTCTGTTGTAGAGGACTGTCTTTTTGTCCGTCTTTGGATTGTTTGAATTGGTGAAATATTAGGAATGTGAATAATTACTGCGCCCTCTGCAATACTTGATTTTCCGTATGAACCAGACTACTTTTCTGCCATCTCAAATGTAATTACCTGATCGCGAGCTGTAGCTAACTCTACTTGTTCATTTTCAAGCAATCTTTGACGGTATAGTTCGATTCTAATCTATTTATAAAGGAGTTTCCGATAAATCCGTCCTTTGCCTGATCTGCTCCCGTTGCTTGAAAGTCGAAATCTCGATTTTCAAGTGATGAAGATGCTTTCCTAACCACTCTTCAGGGGATTGGTGGGTAGTTGCTAATACATTCCACACAAGGATTATGTTTCGTCTCTTCACGAAAAATTCTATCCAAAACGTCCATAGCATTCTGGTAAGATTTGCAGTGAGAAATATTGGTATATACCGATATGGAAACGTGCTGCTTTAGCAGGTTAAGTCTATTCATATTAGTAATAAGAGTGGCTGAACTGTTTTACCAGTGCAAGCAAGAAGTCTTTGAATAATCGTTTCCAATATTGCCAGGCGTTAGTAGAAGACGGGTCTGGAGAATCCAAGTCGAGACGTTCTTGTTTAATGTATTTGTCCATAATTACGTTCAAAAAATTTTAATGAAAACTCGGACTTAATTTGGCTTGAACATACGTAACTGAAGAGTCTTGCCGTTTTGGCTAAGACTGCGGGACTTATTTATACAAATCATAAAAAGGGGTGGTAATCGTGTTGTCTTGCCAGAGATCCCAAAATCTCTGTTTAGATATCAATAGAGAAGTAAAATACAATAGATTATTAAAAAAATAAAGCGTAAATATTACATAAAACGAAAAAATGACATACAAACTACAAAGGCGATTCGAAAGCAAATTGTCCAACTAAAAGTGCAAAAAAATAACAGATATGAGAAAAGGAAAAAATTTTACAAACAAAATCCTTTTTAACTATAGCGAAAAATACTACAAGAAGAGCGAATAGAACTTTGTATGAAAAAAGATATCATGTACGTAATTAAGAGAATTCTGGAATAAGATATGAACAGAACAAAATTATAGAAAATAATTCAGAATAGATTAATAACATCGATCAGAATTACAAAGAAACAGAAGCAGGAAGAGGGGGGTGATAGGAACAAGCAAAAAAGTGGAAATTCAATGAAATAGATAAAAATACCTAATTTATAAATAAAAAACAAATACTTACATCTACAGAACAGCATTAGCAAATCAACATTCTGTTGTCATCAATAATAACAGAAGAAAGTCCAGAATTAGTGACTCCAAGAATTAGACATTTAATCCCCCAAACTTCTAAACGCAAACTACTGACCAATTATTTTCTGATCTGCGTCATATAAAGTACTACCCATCAATTTTAATTGAAAGAATGTATCACTTCCTTGACAGAAATAGAATTTGTACCTGAAAAAGAAAAATGATAGAAGAAAGATTTTTATGTCTGTAAAGTCAACTCCTGATCAAGAAGAGGAAACAGGAAAATGGTCAATTACAAAACAAAAATCTATGTACAACGAGGATAGGCTATAAAGAAGCACAACTGGGTCATAAAGATTCAAGAAAATTTATCAGCTTCTCATTAATATTTTAAAAGATCCCCAATGAAAACTTGGAAAACTGTTTTATTCCTAAAGCAACTTAATGGTAAAATCAACTTACCGATTAATAAAAGACTATTTCAAAGAAATTCTATTTCATATCTGTTGTTCTTTAATTTCACTGATATCACTAATAAATGAAATACATAACATAACTTATGGTTATTATATATTTGATAGATTCATTAATCGCTTGTTCTACGGGGTCACGAAAAATGAGCAAAGGCAACCTTTAAATGAATAAATATTTATATTTGTGATAAAGAATCTGTGATTTGTGAATCTTTTCAAGAAGAATATATAAATATTGTGGTAAAAATAAGGATAAGTAGTTCAACATACAAAAATGAAAGAAAATGAAAAAAATTGCTTTAGGCGAATAAAAGCGATAAATAAAACTGAATTAAATGCTAAATATAAATTTGAAATAATTAAAATTACAGCAATATTTGTTATTACATTTTTACTTTATTAAACTGGAATCTAAAATAAATACAAAAATAAATAAAAGCATTAGAAAACTACTTACCATATATGAAATGTGTACTGTTCGAAAGCAGATGTGGATCGATTGTATCTGCCTAGCACAGATGTCTGAATAGGATTAACCCAACTGGAACTCACATACAAAACTAAAATCAAAGATATTGGAAGATATCTTGAATAAAGTTAATCTATTGCATTGTTTATAAAAGCTACTTTCAAATTAACGGCAAAGTTTAACCTGTGCACCTGCAAAAATCAGACGGTTCGAAAGGACGTTTTTCCTTTCTTTGACGCCGCTATTAATGCATACTCATTCGACAATGTTTGTTGCATTAAACAGCTTTGCTTAGAATTCTAATAAAGCACAAATATATGAATGGGGACTTATATATTTTTAGAATTTTAATAACAAAATGTCACATATTTTATTTGTTAGATTGTTTATTTATAAAATTCATTTTACACTTACACGATTATAATATTTTTGTACACTATTTACATTGTCTTCATCATTATTGCCCCATTCACAACGCTTCAGGTGATATTCAGAGCCACTTGGGTAGATTATTCCATTTTGGGATAACTCAGTTACAGTTAATTCCCTTTAGTAATTCGACTCTCCAAGTTTTGATTAAATCACTGGATTACTTTAGGGGACATCAGTTAATAAATTTTGGGACGTATAGTTCTAATGTATATAGTATAGAAAATTGCAATAACACATCTCATAAATACAGAAGATTAGGATAGAATACGAACCAACTAATATGCAATGTTTATTATTTACCATTTTATCAAGATTTATTATTTAACATAATTTTACAATTTATTAGGAAATAAATATGTAAACATCTAAAAATTTATTACGATTTACAAAATTATTAAAAATATGAGAATATACGATGCAATATGTTTTATTAACCATTTTCTGAATAAATAATTATGAAAACAATTTTTCATTCATATATTCATAACAATGTTTATGAATCATAGAACAAGAAAATGTAAATAAACATTGATTTTTCAGGCCATTACACATTTTCTTCTACATTATTTGTTCTTTCAATTTTCCATTTTTTATAATCGTGGTCTACGATGAAGAAGGCCTAATAAATAGAAATCCAAGATCTGAAACAGTAACAATTATAGTTATAATCACCTTCATAAACTTTTTTGAAAAACGTAATTTTCAAATAATTTTAAGTCGTTATTAATTAGTTTAAAGATTTGCATGAAACATCCCTAAAAATTCTAAAATTAAAATAATGTTTGGTTTAGAGGAAAAAGTCTTTCAACCTAATTTATTGAATTTATGTGGCAAGAAGAAATGAACGAAATTTCTGGAAAATTAATTCTTTCAAAATTTATAATTACTGTTACTCGCCGTTATATGTTTATTTAAAATTTTCTTTTTCACTCACATACATTCATGAATGAATATTTCATATTTATTTCTTTTTATAATATGGTAAATGATGAATAATGCATTGTAGTTCGTTAGCATATAAAATTATTAATTATTCATTTTATTAAATAATGTTTAATATTTTTGTTGTCAATTCTACACAGAAATATATAAATCCACTTTCATATGTTTCATTTTTGCAACAATAACTGTTATTGAGGGAATATACAGACAGTGATTGAAGTATCAGGAGAAAAGCCATCCGTTTGACACGCCATTTATTTGATATATAAAGTCAAACTTTGTCCAATTAACAAAGAAATCCAAACATTCAAACATAAAATAGGATGTGAAATATCAAAAATAGGAACAAAAAACATGAAACAAAAAAGCAAAATCATATAGGGCTTACGAACAAGAAAACCATATGAAAATAAAAACCCTTATGTAGCCGTGATCCGTTACGAACCCAAATTGCTGACAACAGCTTACCCACCATTGGCTTTAGGAAATTGTGTTGAAACTAGTAATAATGACATTCATCCTAGCCGCTTAATTCAATACCTGCCAACAAGATCCTACCACGCATTTCAATGAGTGGGGAAAATAAAAATGAAGCTTTTGTACAAATGCTGATGAAATTAATTACCGTCTAATATGTGTGGTCTAAATTAGCACGAAATGAATTTACAAATAGATTTGATATAATATGGAAAATCCTATATTGGAAGGTATGCCAACATTGCAGACAATATTTGTACACAAAGTACCACTACCTCTAGTTGTGGAACTTCACAACACATATATACCACACAATACAAGCCAGCAGAGAAGATATAATAAAGAAGTAAAAAAACAAAAAACTGAGAAAAGGGATAAAATTCAACTCCTGTTCAAAAGAGGAGTGTGAACCGGATGATAGGGGAATCTATCTACTCTTAAAGTCTAAAAGGAAAAGAGAAAAATCTGAGACTTGAACAACTTAAAAACATCGAGAATTAATGAAAATTGTGACGACAGGTGATAATAAAGAACAGGTTATGATTTCACGTGATCCCCGCCATGATCTGCCGCTTCATTTCAGCTAATAATAATACTAATACTAATAATAATAATAGAATATCTAACAGCTGCTCCAAATATGATTACCGCTAGTACTGCTATACGTCAATAATGATATCACTGATATGACTGATATCAGCAACAAGAGCAGCAGCAATAATAATAATAATAATAATAATAGTAATAGCATCGATCGATGACGGAATTCATAATCAAAAGCTGAGACTACAGCGTAGATTTAAATACCTCCCAAGCTGACACTTGCTCAATATTAAACACACACACACACACACAATACAGATATATATATATATATACATATATATATATATATATATATATATATTCAATTATATGGGTTTCTTGGTTTTGCGATCATCAGACAAATTTCTTTCTTTTATGTATATATATATATATTACTGTAAAATTTCAGCTAGAATATATCTGTAAAAGGACAAAATGAAAACTTATCTTAACCGACTTATCCTGCAATTGCCTTGATAAAGTCCCTCAGCGGACGAAACGCGTTGGCTAAGATAAGTTTTCTTCTTGTCTTTTTTTCATATAATTTGTTCCAGACGTTATTTATAGTGACTACTAACAATATCTTTATGGATACTAACAATATTATAGTGAATTCGAAACTGCGTCCTGTGTGAGAAGTCACCAAAGGAGGAAGCAGGTTTAAATCCTGAGGGAGGGCACATTTTCTTTAATAAGTTTTCACTAATAAATTTTTTCGAACTTGCAGGCCTGTTGATGATATCATTATCTTTTTGAACATCTACTCAAATCCGTTCACCAATAAAAATAATGTTTGAAAGAGAGATAAGGAGAGAGAGAGAGAGAGCGAGAGAGCGAGAGAGAGAGAGAGTGTGTGTGTGTGTGTGTGCATGTGTGTGCGTGCGCGCATGCGTGTGCGAGCACTGGTGTGTGTGTATGTGTGTATGTTTGCGCGTGCTGTTGTGGGTATAAATATGTAAGCATACGGTCATACATATTTACATATATTTACACACGACACTTGTCCAATTGTCCAAGAGTTGTCACGAGTGACCAAATACAGCACCCGAGTGTCTTCTAGATTATGGGGCCAACCAAGTAATCACACACACACAGACACACACACAGACACACACACACACACACATATGTAATGTGCGCGTTATACTCCTCATTCGTGGATAAGACGTAAGTGGCGGGGATGTTGTCGCGTGCAATTTTATAGCCACTAAAGAAATAATAGTGACTGGTTTAGGTGGTTAGCAGGTGGCCGACTATGCTCTCTACCACTTATTATGCGTTAGTAACGTCGACACGCTCTGTTGCAGTTAGACTGTGCGCATGAGTTTAAGGCACTTGACTCATTTCTTTACGCCCATTCGCACCTACTCATGTTCATTTCTACCAAATGGGATCACACAAACTCCCATCTATTCGATGTCTACACTTAGGCGCTCAAGTTTTCGCAAATGCGCACATGTCAACTGACAAACATATAATCATGTTCGTATTTATTTCACTCTGGTAAATGTGTGTGTGTGCCCGCGCGTGTGTGTAAATCGCTGTCGTGTCAATAAAATGGAGGTGGACGTAGCGACAGGAAAAAAACGAACACTTTTGGTAGAATTTTTTCCTTACATTTTACATTGTTATGAACTTCACACATTCGCGTTAAATGTATTCAAAGTTTAGGCTTTTAACGGATAATCAGCCTCTAACGTTTAAGAAAAAAAATTGCAGAAATATTTTTCTTCTAAATAGATTAATTCTTTACTCCTAGGAAAATAAAAGTAAAATTACTACTCATTTTTCTGGAACCCTTTTCTGCCAAAAATACTTAAGTCAGAATTTTGCTTAAAAAAAAATGAATAAATTATATTCTCGTCATTTTCATCTCTTCGCGTGAAGTAATTTATCATTTCGCGTAGACATAAGAGATGCCATTATCTTTCTTGACAATTACTTTATTTACACATGTGATAATTTCCACAAACTGAATAGAGAAAGAATGCAGTTGTTTGGAACACTAAACTCGTTTTAAGGAATTATAGGTTTCGAATACATGAGAAATCACTATTGAATAAACCTCAATGATATTTATATGTCACGTGTAGCCAAGCGAAAAATCAAATTTTGAAAGAAAAAGGTTTATGCGAGGAAACTTTTTGAATGAACATATTTTACAAAGTATTCGTCATTAGAAAAACTTTTTTCACAGGTAATTAAACAATTTAAAGCTAATATTTATTACCATATTCTTTAACTAGTTCTTTATGTAACTCATGATACCACAAACAGAATTTAAACGAATGCATCAAAACTTTCATTCATATATATATATATATATATATATATATATATATATATATATATATATATATATTGAATGAAGATATACTGACTATATATATATATATATATATATATATATATATATATATATATATATATATATATATATATATATATATATAGGCAGCATATCTTCATGCCTGTTTCATCGAATAATATAGGCATATTATGTCAATTTATTTTATAATAATCCTTTCTAATTCTCTAATCATTTTTTGATGTTAAGATGAAATTCATTAAGGAAGGCCCCGTAATTTCCTATCCAATAATATGTCTCTATCATTCAATGAAACAAAATATATATATATATATATATATATATATATATATATATATATATATATATATATATATATATATATATATATTACAGTTACATTAGAATATGCAAGTTACTTCTATAAAATTCCATATTTTGTTTCGACGTTTAACAGATCCTATCAGGTAGTTAACAATGTTAGCTACCAAATGATATGCGCTAAACGTAAAAACAAAATACGCAAGTTTGTAGTAGTAACTTGCATGTTCTAATATAACAGTTTATAATAAATATTTATTGCTCTAGTCTTGTTTTGGGCCCTTTTTTTAAATTAATGTTATGAAAGTTCGAATCTTATTCTTTTCGTTCTTGAGATACGGGTTTAATTCGTTCCAAGACCGACCTGGTAAGTCAAAAGACTTCTATCTCAAACCAATTTCCCCATTGAAATTAATGAGAGTATTTCCAATCCGTTACAAGCCCCTAACAATCAGCTTTATTTTCCCAAAAGTCACCCCACTAGTTTTGCATTGTGGGTTTAAATGATGCAAAAACGTGTGAATAAAAAAGAAATCTAGTTTACAAACAATAAACGAGAAAAAAAAAACAATTGTAAAGAAATAAACTTTATTAAACTATGAAGTTCAGACGAAGCATAGGCTAACTGACAGAGGGGGAGAGAGACAACAGCTGGCCTAACAACCGCTAACCCAGCCTAGTAATGGCTAGCTAGTCTACGATACTGAAAATTACATTTATCACTTTTTTTAAAAACATTTACATTTTATCCATTACTGTGACTAGATTTTTTGTAATTTTTTAAAGTTTATAATTTTTTATTTATCGTCGATATAGGACGCTCATACTGTTTCGCCAAATCTATTACTCGTACGTCTTTCTCGTGTTTTCTTTTAGAATTTCCCACTTTACCGCAAGTGAAATCCTAAGTTTCGCCTATTCATCACTGCTCTGTATGTGTGTGTGTGTGTGTGTGTGTGTGTGTGTGTGTGTGTGTGTGTGTGTGTGTGTGTGTGTGTGTGTGTGGTTCAGTTTAATTTATATTGCAATGAACCTTTGATACAAAAAGTAAATTAGTACTATTTTATTTTTGGTAAAATTCAGGTAGCATCTGACAGGAAAAAATATAATGTAAATTGAAATATGTGTTATTGATATATGAAAATAGTTTCGATGCCTGATGATGACCAAAGAACCTGTCGAAAGTACTTGCGTATTTAAGGAAGACCTAATACAGTTTATATTTTTAAAAAACAAAGATCATAACATTCATCGAGTGGTTAGTGCGTTTGCCATTTTACAGATATAATGACAGCCAAAACTAAAACCATATATAAGAGGCAAGTCGATGCCTAAATTTCATAATACTTTTACCACGTAAAAAAATATAACAAATGTAATATTAATTGCTCAAATTCTAAAAATTCTTAATTTGCTATGTCCTAGAAAATGCGAGCAAAACTTTTTACTTCATTCGGGCGTCTTTTATAGAAGAATTTCATATATCTCAAACTCAGTGAGTGTTAACTTTAACGTGAAGCTAATTAAATAATTGAAAATTACTTTGACTGAAAAATACCATGATTACTATATAATTATTTCTTTGTATGATCTAGACAATCGGTCAACTTCCTCCATACAATCTGTTAATGGAATGCAGCAGAATAAGTATAGATTACTTAAAAGAGAAATTTGATGAATAATAACTGAATCTTTAATTTTGCCATTAAATTTGTTTATCAAGTTTCGACCATCAGTCTATGTTGTTCATATAAAATCTTAGGAAAAAAAGGGATTTTCTGTGTTCACAAATCATGTTTATCATTAACATAACGTTTAAATGAACATCAAAGTCAAAATTTTGTTTAAAACATTTGTTTTTCATTAACAAATAACGTTGAAATATTTAGCACTTGAATCTAAACAATTCTTGATCTACAATTCGATCCATTAGTTAAATAAGAGTATTGAATAAATATCTGGATGCTACAACCATTGATTACCTGAGTGCTAAGTGTGATAAGTTGATTAACTGCAGACGATATCTGACAAAACTTACCTGATAAATTATTGCTGGATAGATTATTAGTAAATCTATCATCAAAATATACTGTGTATTCAAGTACCACTTGATTTCTAATTACAAAAACATTACTCTGAATGATCCCCCACTCTATTAACTAAGAACAAGTGATCATTCCTATGGTTACTAAACATTGCCCCTAATGACTAAGATGACTTATGGAAAATTAAAAACTAAGCATATTTTCCTGGATAATTCATCCCCAAATTTGTCAGGAAACTGTTAAATATGATTAATTTTTACTAGTTTATCTTACATCATTTTTATGTTCTACTATCGTTAAGCAAGTATCATTGGACTCGAATACTGTATTTTTGGTTTCCTCTCTGACACGGAAGGCGCGCCTTACCGATTTAGTCACGAAAATCAACAAGAGCGGTGAAACTATTCCCCCCCACCTCTCCTCTACCAATATGGTAAGTTTGCCTCAATGTCGCAGTTAACGGGCATCATACCAGACGTAGTGGTACCAGTAATTATCTAGTTTCTTCATCATCTTTTTCGGAGTGCCCCAGACATTCTCCTTAATCTTACTCTTTAAGTGCAATGGGAATGGTATCATCTGGGTAAGGGACGTTATTCTATTCAGTTGGGCTTTGGGTAACTTTCTCCTCCAGTCTCAAAGAAATGTCGTCAAGCCATGGTGCCTCTTTCTGTCACTATAACCCACGTGCTTTGGAAACCCAATGTGGATCGAACTTACTATTCAAGATACAAGTTCACATCGATAACCATTACACTAGGGCAGGGTATCCTTTATTCTGAAGAAGATTGCGGGGATGTTAAAGGTTCTCAACCGAAAAAAATCTTCTCAAAGTAATATATTTGTATCTGATGATTGTATAGTGCATGAAACTCCGAGTCGTACAGTCGGCGTCGGGTATTATCCATATCTATTAATATATATTTAAAAGCTCTGTTATTTTGTATTCATCACTGTTTTATCTAAAAAATATATATATATATATATATATATATATATATATATATATATATATATATATATATATATAAACTTTCACGTACCTTTATTTGTATTTAATTATTTGATTATATATATATATATATATATATATATATATATATATATATATATATATATATACCTTATGTTTGGGCGTGATTTACAAAGTAGATATATACAATTATGTTTATATGCCCTTTTTACATCTATTCATATAGCTACATTCTTTCCCATCGGGCTCGTCGCTGCAAATTGTTTGCTTATTATCCAGTAGGAGAAACATGATAGTCTTTCAAGTTATTTGAATTTCCAAAGTTAAGCATTACTATTATTATTTACTAGTGAAGCAACATATTTCATAGTTGATTTGCAGAACGTAAAACATCGTAAAATCTTATCAAATCAGATGCAATCTAATTCAAAATTAATAATAAAAAATGGTCGAACTATAACATTCTGATAACTAGCGATAATTAACTGGATTTCTGGCTGGAAGATTTTGCGTTTATTTCGCACTGAAACCCGATTGAAATGCATGAATCCATTTCTCTTTCAGGCTAGATCTAAAATAGACAAAACCACACTGAAACTGTTACTTGAAAATAATGATAAAGGAAGCCTTTCTCATATAGGTTATAGTCGATATTATTAGACGAAAAACCAAGGAATACAGGAACAGAATTTATAAGCTTGAGACTTCTCGATGGCAGACATTACAACGCTTACAGAAATATCAAGTGAAATATTGTTAAGATCTTGCTCAAGTAGCCATAGACTTAAGGGAATGGCTTGTGAATATGATTGTTTTAATATGTTGACATAAATTCTGATTAATGACTGAAAGAAATAAATACTTATAAACTATTACAATGAACCTATTAACATATAAGAAATGTAAAGCTATTTTGATTAAATGGTTTTTCTCTTATCATTGATCTTGTTTCTCTTTTGCTTTTACCGTAACCTGTTTAGTAAAACAGATTTCCTTCGTTCTTGCAAGGTTTTAATATTTTGGTTTTTAATTATATAACTGTGTGGGAAATAAGAAGAGAAAAAAGAAAAAAAAACATTATTAAGGAGAGAGATCAATAATAGAAGAGGAATTAAGAAGACAAAAGATAACAATTGAGCTTACAGTCAAATGTTTGAAGATCAAATTTAGCGGAAACGAAGAGAGTTCTGCAAGTGTGAAGTGCGACTGGAGAAACTGTTAGCATAGAACGGTTACATGTAGCCATTTCAATTACAAAATGATGAAATCTAATTGACAATCAAGTACTGCGCTTAAATTCGAAACGTCACCGTACCAAACAGCAAAGCTCATCAGAAGAATTACCATGAAAATATTTATAGAAAAGGCACAGGAGAAACAACGGTAGTGGAAAGTGATTAGCCGAGATTCCAGTTCAAGACCGATAACATTGCAGATTTTTTAGATTTTATCAAGGATCTTTAAAGATATAGCATGTATATTTGAAAACATTTATTCACCTACGGAAAGATACTACCGTAGGTTGATTTATTGACACGACTGGAGACATTATGAACAGATTTTGTGTGCTTGATTTGTGTATTACAACAAACAAATGAAGCGGAATTAATGACACTGAGACCACAGAAACATAAATTGTTATTTATTTGCCCTCATAAAAGTAGAGATTTGCAAAAACTTAAAAATCTAATCTTAATTCCTCTTTCTTGAATGACACTACATTTTTATCAAATTTATATAATCTGAGAGCCTGGAAATTTATAATTCTTATAATTTTCCGAACTTTGCTTGTCTTTTTAAATTCCATATTGTTGTCTTTTTTTTATCCACCTTTCCCACCACACACGCACAGATAACCAATCATTTATCGGAATTTGACTTTCAGTATTTGCTTCCGTATTCGTGTGCGCGCGTGTGTGTTCAAAACTGAAAATCACGAAAATATGGAATAACCAGAAGTATTGAGTCGAAGTTAAAGAAGAACAAAAGAGCAAGGGCATGCGATATTGTAATAGAGATTCTAACAGTTATTGACATTGACAGAAATAATAAATGATCCAGATTATGTCACTGAAGATGAGTCAAACGATATTAGGGCAGAATTCCTTGAAAACAACAGAGGTGAAATCACCGAAGCGAAAAATCACATCATTCAAGTACTCAGCAGAGTATCTCGCACACAAATGTCACACAGAGACTAGCTTCCAAAAGTTCATATGACAAAGAAAACAACATTCTTCTCCTGAAACAGAATGGATACAGGAGAGGTTCATATGGTTACAAAAATCAATTATTGATAAACAAAATGATCTTGGAAACCTGACGAAAAAGAGGTAGAGATCTCAGCACAGCATGGATTGACTACCATAAAGCCTTTGATCGTGTACCACACTTCTGAATCCTTAAAAATTTAAAACTTTACAAAGTCTCCTCGGTAATAATAAATTTCCTAAAACACAGCATGGAAACGTGAAAAAACACATTATAATTAATTTCACACCAAAGACACTGCTACTTCCAACCGGCTGAATATCTGACGAGGAATCTTTCAAGGAGACACCCTGACATTCCTTCAGTTTTGTCTGTCCTTAACCCCACTTACGCAGGAACTAACTAAACAATAATAGCTATGGATACAAAGTAAACAAGAAATTGTTCAATCACCTACTCTACATGGATGATCGCAAACTCCTTGCCAAGGACGGAAATGAGTTGAACGGTCTCCTCAACAGTGTAAAATCTTTCAGTGATGATATAGGTATGGATTTTGGATTAGATAAATGTGCAAGGGTAACATTCAAGAAAGAGAGAATTACAGAAACACATTCAATAGATCTGGACGTTGTCACAAAGATTAGGAAACTGGGACAAGAAGAAGCCTATAAGTGCTTAGAAATTAGCGAAAGAGATAGAATACATAATAAGCAGATGAAGGAGAAGGTAAAAAAAGAAACACTATTGGCGTGTGCGTCTGGTATTGGATACCGAGCTGAATTTTAAAAAAACAAAACAAAACAAAAAAAACAACAGAATATCAGCCATAAGCAGATTCTTTGTCCCCGTGGTGCAATACAGTTTCAACATCCTTAATTGGAGCATAGCTGACGTTAAGCCAATGGTCACCAAAACGAGAAAGCTTCTCACTTGGCAACGCATGCATCAACCTGTTGTTAATCGTCTGTATGTGTCCAGATCCGAAGGAGGCAGAGGATTAGTTTATATTAGGTAACTGGAAACTATAGATGACTGGATGCTGATGTGTGTCAAAGAACATAAGCAAGAGACTTTATTCAGTAATAAAGGAAGCCAACAAGTTGAAAATGGTGTTTCAAGTTGGTGATGAAAGGCAAGTAAAACCTAATACACATACTGAAGCTGCATTAACCTTCAAAAAGGAGGCAAATACAATCGACCAGATACAGAAACGACGGCAGAGGATAAAACTCTTCACGGTCAATATTCTGCCCGTAACAAACAAGCGGATGTAGAGAATCCCCCAAGCGTTTTGCAAGGTTAAAAACTGAAACCGAAGATTTTATTCTTGCTGCGCTGTATCAACGCTTACTAACGAGAAATTTCCAAGATCACATACTGAAAAAATTTGTTAGCCCAAAATGCAGATTTTGTGAAAAATATCCAGAAAAAAAATGACCATCTTGTATCAGGTTTCACGGCATTGGCACCCGCTGAATATAACACCCGGCATGACAGTGTGGGCAAATAACTTCAACTTTTACGGAAGGGAAACTACAAGAAATTGGTATGAACATCACCCAGACCCGGTTACGGTGATAGGTCCTGCAACAAATTTATGGGACTTTGCAATACACACAGACAAAACAATCAAAGCTAATCCCCAGGTATTGCGATTAGAGATCGCATAAACAAAATGTGCTTTCTTATTGACATGGCAGTCCGTGCAGACTGTCATGTTTCTTTGAATATCTTCAAAAAACTATTAAAATACAAGTCCCTTGAAATCGAAATCTCACAAATATGGCACATGAGGACATCAACAATTCCATTTGTAATTGGGGACATCGGATTGATTAGAAAATATTCAATTAGCGTCATTGAAGTGACTCCTGATAGCCCATGTCTTAAAGAAATACAAAAACTTGTTCTCGGAAGTACAGCCCACTCCTTACGAAGGGCTTTATCTTTGTAAAATATGCGTTATTTTTTTCCCTCCTCAAAAAATGGTCAGTGGAAAATGTCATGATGCCATTTCTGAACCTAGGTCCCTGTTTGTGACCCGAAAAGAAATGAGTATACACCAGAAATCAAATAAAATAATAATAATAATAATAATAATAATAATAATAATAATGACTTTTCCCAAATCAAAAAAGTCATATTTTTACTATATCTGTAAATATTTTGTAAATTATAACATAGCTTTAAAAACGGCCATTTTAAAAGTATATATTCATATATGTCAAAACAATAGTTAATAGAAGTTCGCCTATCGTTTAGTACACAGTTTTACTCGTTTTTTTAACAGGAGCGGAGGTTTATTCCATGTTTCCTGTTCCTACTAAAGACTTTTCATTTCCTCTCAGTCCCTGTAGTCCCTTGCCTCTTAGTTACATTATCGCCTTGCCTGGGGTGAACTAATGAAAAAATCTGATAAGCCCGCAGCAGAATTAGCCTGAATTTATGAAAAAATTTTAAAGACTTTGGCAAAAGGAATGCTATTATTGTACTTAGAATTATACCAGAAAGAACTATACAAATACAGAAGGATGTATAACCATGTCTTATAGAATATGCAAAAGCATTTCATAAATTACGACGCAACTGCTTGACCGGCTACGAAAACATGATTTATTTGTGAAATATATTAGAATAATCCAAAACGTATACTGAAAGAAAAACACTTGCATAGATACAGAAAATAAATTCAGTAAATACGCAAAAAAAGAAAGAGACGTTAAGACAAGGATGTGTCTTTGCAGCAGACTTATTCAACCTTTTTCGGAGAATTGATCCTGAGAGAATTTGAAAATCTGCCAGGAATTATTATTGGCGGCCATAATTTTAACAACGTAAGATATGCAGGTGAAAAATGTTGATAACAAACATAGAAAGGAAACTATACGTACCTCTACAGAATCTATTAAAGGAAAGTTGGAAGAAAGGACTAAGCGTCAATTGTAAGAAGACGGAAATTATAGTTTTGAGCAAAAGAAACAGACGAAGATTTAGAGAACGTATTGGAGACACCAATATCAAACACGTAAGTAAATGTAAATATGTAGCAAGTGTTTTAACAGAGGACAAATGATATAAAAGCGAAGTCTGAAGGCGTATTGGAATAGCGTAATATGCATTCCAAAACTTAATCTAATTATTAAGAAAAGGGAAAAAATTTGCTAGAAACAAAGAAAAAGTGCTTAACTATTATACAAGATCGGTATTCCTATAACACAGATGAAAACGAGAAAAGAAGCAACCTAAATGTGGTTCTACAGAAGGATGTTGAGAATATCTTGGAATGAACATGTGAGTAACGAGTAGGCTTTAAGAAAAATGGAAATAATTAGAACTTAGGATCAGAAAGAGGCAGTTGAAATTTCTACGGCATCTGATGGGGAAAGAGAGTGTGCAGAATTTCACACTCACGGTATATAATGAAGGCAAGCAGGGGTGCGTAGAAACAGCGAGTAGCCTACTTAACACAATTGTGTAAATGGTTGACAGATCATTTTCATTCTTGACTTTAACTGTATACAAACTTGGTTTAATTCCGTTCCTCAAAATATTGATCGAAATACATTTCTTTGATAATGTTTATAATAAAGAAAAATGAAAGAAAACAAAACAAAGAAATAAAGTAAGTAAAAAACCAATGAAATAAAACTAAGTGGCTAGTCGGGCTGCGGACATTTGAGTTCTATCGAAGCTGGAGACATACTTAATAGGCAATGTATTACATGAATTTTATAAATCTTTTAAAAATCTCTTATGACTTGTATGCCGTGTTTTTCAAAGAACTCGTTTTATTTCAATCTATCGTTTTCAAATGTCCACTTTAAGTAATTTATTCTGTACAGTATAAGGTTTTTAGCGGAATGTATTTTTTGAGAAAGGGCAAATTAATTTTAGCCCGATTTAATTCGGCGAAAATCAAAGAAAGTGTCAGCCTTAATTCATCGACTGTAGAGTTTGGGTGAGGAGTATGACTGAGGTAGTTTCGAGGAAATATGATATCAGTCAACAGTATTGATAATAAATGTAAAATAAATTAAACTAAACATTCACAGACAAAGAGATACATAAACACACTAACGCATAGACACGTATATAAACACATAATCTCCCGTCAGTGAATCGATAACCATACTATAAAACAATAAAAATGGAAAGGGGTATATACAGACAAATATATCAATGACTTTGTCCTCACTATGTTTTCTTACATGTATAGAGCTTTTTTTTTTTAAATAAAAGTTTATTTTCATAGAATTATTACAAACAATATTAAAATAGAAAATGATTAAATTTGATGCACGGATAATTTAAAAAAATATATATATTTTAGAATAGTTAGAATAAAGGAAATATTTTAGCATCTAAGTTATACCAATAGCAGATTTTGTTAAAGATTGTAATGAGCCTGATAAACATTGATCACTTAGAGTTGCTACTGCTGTATATATATATATATATATATATGTGTGTGTGTGTGTGTGTGTGTGTACACACACATATATATGTGTGCATATATATACACATATATATGTGTGTGTGTACACATATATATATAATTCGATTAAGTGATATTTCATAGTGAGAAACATATGTCAAAGATCTAAACTTATGGAGTTACCTCCCTTGCAACTCATCTCTATTTATTCAGATTTTACTGGTAATGGCGTTGGCTGATGTATTAAATTATATTTCAGTTTTCCATAATTTGTGAAAGTGAAAACTGGTAAACAAGAAAAACCTTGTGTCTTTAAGTATTCAATTCCTTCGAGGGACACACTGGAAAGCGCTATAACACCTGAAGATATAATGATTATGTTAGGAAGAAATTCCACAAAAGCTTCTCGACATTCTGGAATATTGTGCCGCTGTTTTGAGGCTTCAGGTTTGCGAGCAAGTACAAGACAAAGAAAATAGAAAAAAAAAGTTGGCGAATGGCATAACTTACTGTCCTGTCGTTATAAATTGTCCAAATCAGATACGTGACTAGAAATTACCAACGCAAAACTCTGGAGCGGCATTTATCGGCAGGATGTAAAAGATTTGAACTTTCGATAAGAAAAGATATTGGAATCAGATGTTAAAAGATTTGCGGCAAATGGCCTTAGGGTGAAGCTGGAAATAGAGATTAAATTTAGAAAGGGGCATGAGGTGGGTTTTTTTCTGCTTTGTTTGATTCGGGACTTATTTGTTGCTTGCAAAAATAACAAAAGAAATAAAATAAAAAAGTAAAAATTAACAACCGAAGACGTGTTTTTCATTGTCCTTGACATGTGACCCACATGTTGAATCGTATTTAAGGACAAGTAAAAAAAGGAGTTGACGGGGCACGAAACCTCGAGTGCAGGTGTCTAGAATGTCATTCGTTATCGAGTTTAAAGAATGGAAGATTTTTGTAGAAGGGAATTTCATGGCACATATGTTCTCGCAGGCAGTAAATCCTTACGAGAAGCAAAGGATGTAAAATGACGATTATTATAAAACGAATAAAAAGAAATAATAAGTAAAATAAAAATGATAAACGTCTTGATTTTAAAGAAAAATAAATGTAATTTTGAAAAAAAATGCATTGATACACGAGAATCGACATGATGAATGAACGATGAGTTGGAAGTCGTAAAACTTCTTCGTACGACATCGATACTATTACCAACAACCGTTCGTTATCTCGGCGTTTGATAGCCACTAGGAACATTTATTTTGTGTGCTGTGGATTTATTCTTGTTCTCCACATACGGAATGAGAAAAAACAGCCCATGACTGAACGTAGGAGACTTGCTTTTACGAAAATAGAAAAAAATGAACGATCTACAACTTAGAAAAAAAGAGCGAGGTAGTTCTTAATAATAATATTTTAGGTCAATTGTTATATAACAGATATTGTAATGTATTAGAATATATTCAACAACATAGCGTGAGTCAAATCAGTATTAGATGTATTTCAACGAAAACAAAATCATGTCAATTTAATTATACGTGTAATTAAATATTCTTGAAGTCGAGTGCTTATGAAAAAAATTTCAGCTTGCGGGTTTGGAAGAATCAGTCGCGGTGTTTTGATAATTGATTATATGGATGAAGAGAAGGAGTCAGCTGTAGAGAGCATTTCAGGGTGGTGTTAGCTGACATGTGAAGTCTGTTGGATCGAGTGTGGTCAGACGATTTGTTTAAATCACACCACACACTCCATCTTTCATTTGCTCTTTAAGAAACATGATGTATAAACTGAGGACTCAATAACCGAAAAAATAAAGTCGTTTGAATTGTATTTGGCTGATCTTCCTATAAATGATGCAAAAACGGGTCTATGAAGATGAAAACGTTTATTACATTTTGCTATGCTAAGTAGTAGTTTCGGAAGATGATGACGAATGTGATGAAAATTCGAACGATATTAAGTTTTACTGATATTTCGAAACCTGTTTTCTATTAGAGTACTATGGATATGTTTGAAAGTTAGAACTAAAATCTGTCTTATAATGCTATATTCTGGGTCTTTAAATAAGAAATAAAGTTTCTCGTATAAGATGAGCTGGATAGTTGTTAGAGAGTTTGAGTTAATAAGCGCTCGTTTTGCAAACTAGCCGATAGTATAAGGAATCAGATCTTCACTGTGTTCGCAGATCAGTCACTCGTGTAAGGTTTATCCATCATCACTAATAACGCATTTTTATTTTATCTCTGTGCCGCATTCAGGTAAGCGAAGTTGATATTCGCATACATTGTAATATAAAATTATATTTTTTATCGGATAAAACCTCATCAATGTTTGCTGAAGCAGACATGAAATTAATTTCTCATATATTTATAGTTCAAAAACTGAATATTAAAATAGGTATCTCTATGGATTCGATAAAAATTAGCATACCATGATGAAAAAACGAACAAAACTTAATAATAGTAAAGTTTTATTGTCAAAATATTTGTTATTGTTAAGAGGAAAAGACAAAAAATATTTTGCTTATTAAATTATATTTTTAGAACATTCGAAATTTTGTTTCGAAATCTTGTTTTTCTTGCGTCAGACGGGGGACCAAGGATCTATTTTTGCGGTGAAAAAAACAATTTGATTTAGAAATACTTACAAAAATCAAATAATTGTCGGATTTTAATGAAACTTTCAGGACTTATTTACAAATAAATTAAATTATTTCAGAAATGTTTATTCTTGCTAAAAACATATTTACATGTGTTACCACCCGACCCTTAATTAATTTATGAAATTTCGAGAAATTCAATTCTTTACCACTAAATATTTATATTAGTTATACGTAGAACCCCTTGGAGAATTTATATCATCAATTTATTGTTATTTTATTTATTTATTTATTTATTATTATTTTATTTATTTATCTATTATTTTATTTATTTATTTATGTTGTAAAACAGGACCTCCAGTTATGAAAATCTGCTCTGAATTGTAAAATAAAAAAATTCACTCAAACTAAGACATTTAATTAGAAAATATTTTAGTTTCTTATATAAATATATTATAGAAACTATTGTCATGAGAAAAAAATTCGACGAATAATGAATTTTTATAAGAATTCACTTGATTTTCTTTTTAATTTTAATTAGAATTATTTATAACATTTTACTTTCTTTTCAATTTCTGTATTAATTTGTACCGGTTTGGTGATATTGGTATTAAGTAAAAACTATATTTACTGATCATAAATGGAAAAGCATAATACAATCCAACAACGCCCAATATTTCAAAAATAACTTTGAATGTTTTTGTATGTGTATAAACGTGCCGATTTTTGAAAATACGGAAGTCCAATTATGACATTATCAGAAAATAAGAGCGATAACTTTAGTAAATTTAAAGCCAAAGTATCTAAAATTCAATAAAACGGAGAATTCGTTTGGTAACACAGCAAAGTATTTTGCTAATTGGAAATATTACATTTAATCTATTAGCTTGAAATTAAAACCAAAATAAAAACTTTAAGCAAGATTTTTATTTTGAAAATTCATTTTAAACTTTAATTATCGTTTTTTGTGGTGGTACCTACTATACAGGGAGTGGATTAATGACATATGAAAAAAAACGGAGTTGATATTTTATAAATATAAGGCCACAACTTTTATTAATGTTAATGATGTAATCTACAAAAGACGAGGAAAACTGATAAACGTGTTTATACCTGAAGGCGACATGTAAGGTTCTGAGTTATTGCTAATAGGTAGCTTAAATAATAATCACCTTGGCACCTTGATTGATTCGGCTACGCTGATGAAAGCATTTTTGTTGTTGTTGTTGATTTTTTAGTCATTATATGTTTACTCCGCTGATTAGGTGGCCAGGTCGTTACGCCGGTAGGTAATCAAGAGACCCAAGTAGCCCCTACTATTTAATCTAGTGCTGGGGGAGGAGATTCATGCCTTTCGCAAACGTATTTTTAAGAAAATGAATGCAATGAACACGGCCAGAATTTGATCTCAGTACACCAATGCCACTTGCCGGGCCGTAACCGCTACACTGTGCGAACATCCAAATAATAGTAATAACTAAAAGACAAAACTTAAATTCTGATACTGATCGTAAGCTATTTTGCTATTTAACAAAACTTCTTACATATATCGATGAAACATAATAAAAAAAAACAAGATATGATTATTAACATAAGAAAATATTAATATATCAAAATATAATACAGTATTCACTTTAGAAACAAAACACGAAATATTCGAATATTATTCAAAAGAAACAATCTATATTAAGCATATTTATTTCGTCATAGGTTACAGCATTTTCAAAACTGTTCAAAAATTCATATTTTCTTCCATAGCTGCAGCGAAGATTTGTTAGACCGAAAGAGATAATTTTCTTTTTAAAAGCATCCAATATATGGTGTCACATGTATGCAATAAACATATGTAAATTAGAAATGTGGCGTTGCTAAAATTTCACGATTAATCTAATTATTTTTCTCTGTTATTGTTATCATTGACGTTTCTAGTAATGACTGGTTAAGGTGGAAAATATTCGTAAAAATATTAAAAATTTGAAAATTCCTCCACACATTAAAACCAGATGTGCATGAATCATATGAGAAAGAGTAAAGCTTATGAAATATCAAAGAGACCCAGGCGGTCCATTTTAATGAAACTGGTCTGAATTGAAAAATGTAGGCAAAAAGAAAGAAAAAAAACTTAGTATTATGGATGACCTCGATGCAGACTTGGAAGATAAACCAAAAGATCATCCGCCATAGTCTTTCTTTCATTAATCTCGATAGATTTTCGGATATTTTAGAATTTTTTCTTATTCAAATTTGATCATATAGCTTAATTTCTCTTAGTGGTTCGTTTTCCTCTCTGTATATATAGAGATTTCTCGATACATTTCTACATTCACCTTTGATAAAGTTCCTGAAGAAAGGAAACACATTGAAATAAACAGTTTTCCTGTTGTCATTCCTAATATATACATCACTATCTATCCCTCTCTCGCTTTATCTATCTATCTATCTATATATATCTATCTATCTATCTATCTATCTATCTATCTATCTATCTACACACATATATATACACACAAATACACATACACGTTGGTATTGCTTTACGCATATATATATATATATATATATATATATATATATATATATATAATTATTATTTATAAAACAATTATAACATAAGTATGTTATAAAATAACTACAAAAATAGCCATTTTGTTTCAACACACTCTGTGTCTTATCAAGTGATGATGTTGAAAATAAAATAAATGGTTTTAAAAGTTTCAGATTAATTAACGATCCTACACTGGGGGGGAAACATTGTTACAAAAGCTAGAATAACCAATCAAAAACCAAGTATAGAAAGATTCAAAAGCTTGACAACGAAATCATGTTATAATAGCTATTCAGATCTTTAAAATACGTGTAATATTAAACATAATTTATACTAACCAATAATTATAAAATTATATTATAAAATTTAATATTAAAATTAAAAACTGGCAATTTTAAAAACCAAATTTAATCACTATTAAGTTTAAAAACTACAAAATTATTGAGAAAAGAAAAAATATATATGTTTATTCAATTCATTTCTTCATTGAAATTACGTTCGACAAGACGCTACAATATATCCGGTCATTTGACAATACATGTATATATATATTTTTTTTATTTTTTTATTTATTTATTTATTTTTTTAAAGTGTGTTATATATATATATATATATATATATATATATATATATATATATATATATATATATATATATATATGTATGCCTTTCATGTAATTGATTTAGCTTTGCACCTATTCCGTACCAGCTCAGTTTAAATTTATTATTCCCTTTAAATATAATTTCCCGTGTCGTACATTTCTTAGTTAAAGCCCGTCACGATAAAAATAAAAAAAGAACGTTATAAGATATTTGGTAAATCCTTTTGAAGAAATCTGATAAAATCTCCCAAAACCTTTCTTGAATTTGTGCGTGGAGCAAATATGGATCCAATTAATCAAAACAGGAAAGAAAATGCAAACGGTCAATGCTTTTCTTGCGACAGACGTTCAAAACATGGGAAAAGAAAGGGTATAGACTACTGGAGAGAAAAAAAACGGTGTTGAATATATGAGGTCTATTCAGAAAGAGTCATTTTCTAGTATCTCAAGAACCTGTTTTTCAGACTTAATGTAACTGGCTTCCAATCAGATGGAATCTTACTGCACATACATTAACAGAATCACACTGTGGAGTTACAGAGTTAACAATGGTCAATAGTTGAGTGAGTTTATGTGTAATCCTTGAATTCACAACGACCAAGAGATACTAGTGAATATTTTGCTTTAAACTTGGACATTCGTTCATGGAAAGATATTCGAATGATCAAGATGACTTTCGTAAATGACTCATTATTAAAATTTTGATACCAGGATTCCGGTGAAAAACTTTCAACGAGAAGAACACTTTAAAAATTGAGCGTGTTCGGGTTGCAATAAAGAAAAAAAAAAAAAAAACAAAAAAAAACAAAAAAAGTCCTGGTAACCGACAATGTGAGAATGAAAGGATTTATGAATTCTATAATCTGTCTGGTAATTATCCAGCCATTTTTAATATTTCGAATATCTTTTCCTGCAGTGATCTGTCCGAAACTCTTAATCACCCAATCACTTCAACCTTGTCACTTAGAGTTTCGATTTAGCTCAATGTTTAGAAGGAAAAAATCACAGAATGTTGGCGAGACTCACGATATCGTAATAATATATTTGATGGCTATCCCTAAAAAAGATTTGAAGATGGTTTTGAAGGGTACTCAAATAAATGTGTGTGAAGTCTTTGAAAGCTCACTAAGTTAGCATTGCTTTACGGGGACAATTTTGTCATTAAAATTAAATGGCGATATACTTTCCAGATAGATTTCCTACGCACAATAAATACATTAAATGCACAATGAAAGAAATTACATATTTTTTTAGAAGAATGTAAGTTAATTTTTCAACTGGGGGCTTCACTTCAAAACGAGTGTAAATACCAGACTTACCTAAGCGCAATGAAAAACGAGCGTCGTGTTTTCTTGGATTTTCCTAGTTTATTTAATGTGCATCATGTAAACTACCCGATCTGAATACAAACACAAATATTTACTTCTTTTTTAGGAGATTCACGGCTAACATATTTTTAAAGAAATCATTTACTTTGGAGCCGTTTACAAATGAGAAAGAATTAAATTTTCCGAAAAGATTGATAAAAACTGCTCTTTACTTTAAAGGAAAGATAGTTTTGATAGGAAATTTACTTGAACGCAAGGCCGACATAGATATTGTGTTGAAAATATCTTTCGGATTGTGTCAAATTGACAGCAGCATTCACGATATTATTTGACTCGATTGAATTATAAGGTTTTGTAGGTGCGAAATGGCCCACAATACATGTTTACAAACGTTATTCAATTATTTAAGATTAAGATATTTTTTCTTTTGGAAAGTCGAATTCATTAAGAGTACGTAAATAATATATTGTTTTCATGAAATCCTATGAGTAAGTTTATAAGTTAGTTATGTTATTATGTAAATTATCTAATTATGTCACTTTTTATATGACATTCTCATGTGTTCATTTGGTCAATCAAACACATCAATACAGATATTAATTTCTGTGAGAATTAAAGCAGTACACAAGTACGTCATGATTTGGAGTCATCCTAAACAGCTGTCATTATAACAGGACCTGACGCATGATTTTTTGGAATGTGAGCCCTTGCAATACATGGACCCATTCTCTATGACGCCTACCGCTATGAGCTTCTTAACTACTCACTTATTCAAGACAAGGCCGAGACCATAAAAGTAAACAGTGGAATAAAAGAAATATGATAGAACGTTCGTTTTGTTAGTTGAGAATAAATAACTTATCAAAATGCAATTATTGTCAGAAATTGTCCGGAAGAAAACCTCTGATTCAGAGATTCCAATAAAGTTTTTATTTGTTCCTTTAAACTCGGAATTTCTTAAATTCTCTGTGACAAAAGAACGCCGACTGTATCAGCACATTCGGAGAAACAGGTGCGAAAATATGAATACTTTTCACTTTTGTTGCTTTAGACGTTGAATTTGTTTTAATGTCTTGCCCTTTATCTTGAAATTCTATCATTCTTCTGAATACTTTCCAATCATAACTGTGTTTGTGTATGTGTGTGCACGCATGCGCGAGCGTGTATGTGTGTATACAATAAAATCAACCTTTTTCAGCGTCTTCAACTAAGAGGACTTCACCATTTCCACAGTTTCCTTCATATATTGTTGACCCAATCAGCAAAATTCTCATGAGTAAACCTTGTGTGTAATGTAAAAGATTACACTGGAAAATATATATCAATTGAGTAAAATACTTCACAAAAATGACAGATATAAGGTTTCAACAAATATTTCGAAAATATTAATCAAATTTTCTCAAAGCCATAATTTAAATCGTTACTTCCTTTGTTTATTCCATTGATTGTCGAATGTTTTTCTTTGCCGTGTTTTTGATAACAGGGAAGTTGGGTCTGCTTTATCATTAAATGGGCTTATAATGTTTATCAAATTATTGTCGATTCATGTAAACATTGAATTCTGCTTAATATTTAATGAAAATTGATACATTTTATTTAGAGAAAATGTTGTGGCATTCCCATTTCATAAACAAGAAAAATAATAAACATTTCTTATTTTTTAAATGTTAATAACTGCATAATACGTTACTATCGGTGAAGTATTATCTACCGCGAATATTTACTGTATGAGTCTTATAATAACCTCTTTCTAAAAATAAGCATTCGTATCTCTTAACAAGTGTTGTGTGTTAAATGTAATTTCTCTTATTTAATTCAATAGAAACAACAAGAGTTATTAGGAGCCAATAACACTGTAAGATAAAATAGTTTCTTAACTAAAAACTACTATTTTTATGACTTTTGAAGCACACCCCGTTAATTTATATTCGAAAACCGATATCTGCCAAGTTTCTTATCGAAAACGCTAATAAAGCACATTTTTCTTGAGTGTTGATGATTTCTCCCACAAAGGGGTAGGCAGGTTCCAACCCTACCGGAAAGCACATTTTTCTTTATTAAGTTTTTCTCGCAGGCCGATAGACTTAATACACACCGTTGAAAATTTTTTTAAAAAGTGAGGCGTCTATTTCAAACATGGGTATCCACTAAAAATTTCAATTAATAAAAAAAGCTGATTTAAAATAAATCCATGAATATATATATATATATATATATATATATATATATATATATATAACCTAGGTAGCATATACATGTATTGCTTACATATAAATAATATATTCCTCTCTTCTTCTGTACCCATTATACAAGCAAATAATAAAAGACATACAGATATACACTTCGATCTCCACACATGATAGAAGAGGGAAAGAATACCGGGAAAAGTGGCACGTCTATACTCGCGCTGAATGACCTCCAGCTTGTGGCCCCCTATCTAATATCCAGGTATTCTAGTACACCTCTTGTGTGAATCCGAGATCGGAAAATCTAGCAGCTTACATATATTTATGTTTTTTTTTTCTTGCTGTTTCTTGGTGCGAAACCGGCAGATCATTTATTGTGAGCGGCTGACTAGAAGTGAAGGGTTGCAATCCAGCGTAAAAGAAGGTTTGTCTCGTATCTTTGACATTCATCTCAGCTGCCCACATCTGGTCGACAGAAAGAAAAAAAATCATCATGCGTGCTTTGAGCTCATACATTTCTCTCTCTCTCTCTCTCTCTCTCTCTCTCTCTTCTTTATATATATATATATATATATATATATATGTGTGTGTGTGTGTGTATTATGAAAAATGTATGAGAAAGTGTAAAATATAACGAAAATATTTACCACTTATACATACATTTTATCCCCAATATTGTTCTTGATATAGTAAAAAAAAAAAATATTGTTATCTTATATATATATATATATATATATATATATATATATATATATATATATGTGTGTGTGTGTGTGTGTGTGTGTGTGTGCGTGTGTGTGTGCGTTTGTGTGTGTGAATATATATGTAGATTACAATGTTGCATCCTCTGTAGATATACCCATTATTCCAGAGTATAATAATTCTTCAATACATAAAAATATATATATATATATATATATATATATATATATATATATATATACACACACACACAACACCCATTTGAAAAAAAAATTGTCAAAAATTAAAATCTTCAGATACACTGCTTTGCATATTAACATTCTTTCGTTTTTATTATTTCAGCTAGATTCCTCGTCTAGTTTTGGCCAACATGGCCATCATCAGAAAAAACATCTGCTTGCTAGTAACTGTGGTGTGTGATGCTTTTTATTTATATTTCACTCAATGATATATATATATATATATATATATATATATATATATATATATATATATATATATATATATAATATCTGTCGGCATCGTTATTGACTTCGATGGTTCATAAATGCAAATCTAAAGCATTTTTTATTGTACCCATAATTTATGTTACCCGTTGATGCAAAAAAATAAAATAACTAAAGTTTCGAAGGATTTAAAAAGGATTAAAAAATATAATTTAATAATTTTGGTCTTTCCTCTTAGCAATAACAATAAAGATTTTGACGATAAATGTTTGATTTTAATAAATGTCAGTCATTTTTACATCACTCATGCTCATTTTTTACCAGACCTCCATTTCGAGAGATAGATCAATTTAGATATTTATGGGAAATGTGTCGATATCAACTACGAGACGAATTTAGATAATAAAAAAACGTTTGGACTGAGCCCATTCAGAGTGCAATCTGATCATGGATTAAGGCGTGAAACTAGTCCTGTGATATCTCTCAACAGTTTATTTATATACATATTTACATACATACATGCATACATGCATACATACTTATATATTTATAGATGTATCTATGTGTGTAAGTATGCATTGTTATGAGATTTCTTCGCACAAAAAAGCAGGTAGATGTGGAAAGTAATTTCCGAATATGAATGTATGGAAATGAAAATAGTTTTATGATGTTCTATACTTATGGATTAAAGTACCCGATATTAGCGATAGATCGTATTTAAATATAAATATATAGACGGAGGTCAATACCCATCAGTGAAAGTCTGTTTCATGTTTAAACGCAATCTTCAGAACTTTTCTTGTTTATTCACACATTTTTGCTTGTAAGAAACCCGCAAATACAATACGATAATAGTGTTTTGAGTTACGACCTCGGTCTTAGTACGAAAAGGCATTTATATATATATATATATATATATATATATATATATATATATATACAAAGAGATAGATAGATAGATAGATAGATAGATAGATAGATAGATATTATAAATTAACTGATTTAAAATATGGTTTATTCGCTATACAGTAATAACCATGTTTCAAAAACTGAAGCTACTAAAAACTTCAAATTTAATTATATACTTAAATTAAAACATTAGCTCTGTTTCATCTTCAAGCGAATTTGAAGATGAAACAGAACTAATGTCTTTAATTTAATTATATAAGTAAATTTGAATTTTTCAGCTTCAAATTGAGATATACAGAAAACATACGTATATATATATATATATATATATATATATATATATATATATAAGTCTGTTTGTGTCCTTAAACGAAATGTTCTGAAGATTGCGTTTCAGCATGGAACCCTCTGAAATGTTCATATTGGAGCTTCTGGTGAGAGTGCCAAGATATACAGCATGCCATTTCAAAATTTCTGGCGGAGTGAATTGCGTCATAGTGCCCAACTGTCCCGACTATACTGTACAGTCGATCAAATTAAAAAACAAACAATGCGCATGCACAAAATTTAAATTATAAAATGGCAACAATTTACACAAAAATCAGTCTGTAGAATGTGTTCTTTTTGGTCAGACGTATCAGAGGATCTCGGTCTTCGTCGATCCATAGTTTGCGGTGCCACGGACCCTGTCTCAACAACGAGATAATAAACAGCAGCAAAGATTTGATTTCTCAACTGTCTTCGGCCTGGAAACTTAATCTGATACAGCCGTGTGGCCACGCTTCCATTAACATTCGCGCGGCCGTATGTAAAAATGATATATTGCTTGCACATGATATGAATATCCTGCCATTGTTAAACGGAATACTTTTCAATTAACTACCACACACGTTAAACGGTGAAGACAAAATAACCATGTACACGAATGACAAATGCAACCCAGTCTTCATGGCACCATAGCACCATCTACCTAAACTTTCTTTAAACTTAATAACTCAAAAACGAAGGATTTGTGGACATATGCTTATGTGGACTTATGTCCTTGGTTTTGTGTTAGGAGTCAGCCCCCCAAATCTGTAAAATTATTTTTGATAAACCCTGTATATTCTACTTGCAATCTTGGTTTTTCTCTCTCTGCATGTTTGCTGTAGATCTCTCTATCTCTCTATATATATTCATAAAACTGTATAAATACAACCTCATGCGTGGTGTTATATATATATATATATATATATATATATATATATACAGACATACCTGAGATAATTTGAAAAGACACAGCTGCACACATACATGCAGACATACACATATAGATATTCTACTTTCAGTTCATGATTTTCTCTCTACGCATGATTCTGTAGCTCTATATATCTCTTTAGATAACTATATATATATATATATATATATATATATATATATATATATATATGATGTTCGTGTGTTGATATAATCACATATCCAATTAATAATATCTTATGACACATGTGGCATATTAGCAGAACCCATTCTTTTTTGTTTTTCATTTCAAGATTTCATGCCCCTTAAAGGGCGTTTTGTGCTTTGCCCGCCGAACTGACTCGGTTCCGGATCAACACGACATCTATCAGAATAATAGTTAATGTTCAACGCAAATATCTGCAATTACATTTTCTCCAAACAACTCATTTATAACACACATACTCTGCAAACGCCCGCTTAAACACGTTATCACACACACACACACACACACACACACATACACACACAATATCCAGTATAAACCCATCAACCCCAGTGTCATTAGCAAATGTCTTGATGCATTTAATTAACAGGAAGGTTGTTGTTCACCTCAATAGGTACATCCACTTAAGCTACAAACAATATGGCTTCCAATCGTCTTGATCCATTGCTGATATCATAACTGCCATTAATCATTGAATCTGTTTGGCACTAGACAAGAAATACATATCAAGGACGATCGAATTAGATATTTCAAAGGCATCGGAAAAGTTGTGAAATATAGAGTTAGTGCACAAGCTCTTGAGTTCTGGAATCACTTGAAGAGTCTTCTCAATAACAAATTCTTAACGGTCTGTCCTCTGGGTCCCAAGCAATCAACAAAGCTGTCCCACGCGGTTCACTTCTCGTTCCAACCCGCTTTCTACTTTATATAATGATATTCTATTTTATATAATGATCAATACTCCGATCATTTGTGAATATCTATACTGATGATACAACGGTATATGAATGCATCTCCCAAAATCTAGATGAACAGAACTTGGCAGCTTACGTCTCCTCTGATCAGTGAGGAAAACTATTTTGTCACATTCAATGCCTCGAAAACTAAACTAGTTAAGTCCGATCATCACTGGGCAGAACCAGAACTTTCACCAATCACGTTGAGCGAGTGTTCCTTGTGTCTTGAGTGCCTATTGGAACTTAAACTCAATACAGACTTCGAGTGGAACTCATGGATACAAACTATCGCTAAAGACGCTGTAAAATGATCGGTTTCCTTTATAGCTCCTGTAAGTGCTTGACTCCTCCTGTTATCCTCTCCCTTTACAAGAGCTAGATTAGTCCGTAAAAAAAGAGTACTTCTGCCATATATAGGAAGGGGTTGCCCAGTCTTCATTTTCCAGTCCCGCTAAAACTTATCCGCGTGCTTGACGGTGATGAATTATTTTCCACTATACAGTCACTTTCACACAGACGAAACGGCGTAAGCCTCTCGCTGCTTTATCATTATTTCGATAGAAATTGCTCAGAAGAACTACATTCCTTAGTTCTATGTTTCACGGCTAAGACACACACTGCCACGCACATAGTAGCGAACCACTCTCAATCTCTTCGTATTTCATTGGTGAGATGTAACTTCCACTCAGGTAACTTCTTCCCACAAATCACTGCTTTGTGGAACCCAAAAGGATGCTTTCCCGATCAGCACTGTTCAAGTCGACGGTCCACCGTCACCTTCCCTACATACACGCTGTAGCTCTTAATCTGTAGCCTTCTATCTCGGGTGATTTTAGGCTTTGTACAGGGTGAACATTACTGTAAAAATATCAAATACACACACACACACACACATTTGAATTTGAAATAAAAAGGGAGATATTTTAATTGGCTCTCTGAATATAAATTTCATATATGAGATCTTATAGTATCTACCCCCATTCTTACCCAACCTTACGGATTTTAGCATACCCACGGCTCCAGAAATCCGATCTCCGTCATTGTACTCCCCACCATATATATATATATATATATATATATATATATATATATATATATATATATATATATATATATATATTTTCGTATGCCTTACCAGTATTAATGCCCTGGGTTCGAATCGAAATAAAATCCAGGGTTTATTTTGACTATTTTAACGGCATTCATCTCCTACGTCTACATTGGTGTAACATAATATTTTTGATTTCCTCAATCTTCCCTTTACTTAAGTTCAGTGTGTTTGTTTATACATAGATACATATATACATACATACATACATACATACATACATATATATATATATATATATATATATATATATATATATATATATGTGTGTGTGTGTGTGTGTGTGTCCATATTTGTGTTACTGCATAAACACATACGTTAATTATTAAGTCTAATAAATAAAATATAAGATAACTTCTTTTTTTGTTTCATTTTCAACACTTAATTCATAAATGTAGATTTTCTTTTAGTTAATCCGAATTTTATTCGTGCGATACTTCCACCGTTTAACGATGACACAGATTTAAGTAATCTCTAGATGTTCTTTCAGAGAGAGAGAGAGAGAGAGAGAGAGAGAGAGAGAGAGAGAGAGAGAGAGAGAGAGAGATATTGTCGTTTGTTTCTGATGAATGCTGAAGAGTTCCGTCCCACGTCAAGCCGAGAACTGGAGAGTGATGGGCGTGAGTCTTAAAGTGGTATCGGGTAAGACAACATATTTTAACGATAGCCAGCTGATGAGCAATAAGTCCAAAAGGCACACACACACATGCATATATATATATATATATATACACATACACGCACACATACATAGGGAGAGAACGAGAGCACAGCAAGAATAGTGAATATATACACACACATAGAGGCAGATGCCGAAAAGTTCTCTGTCAGACAAAGATGTTTTTCCTCAAAATTCTAATGAATGTTCATTTTGATCAAATTTTACGAAGTAGGTAGTGTTTTTAGTTTGTGATATTTTAACTTTGTTTATTATCCAAAAGTATCAATAAGAAATAGGCAATATCAATTTGAATAATTTACTCAAACTCCTTTTATTTTTATCTCTGTCCTCAACACGACTTCAAAATGCGGGGTAACTTTACAACAAGGAGTCCTTGAGTATCTTGACGGATTTCTCCTTCATGGCAATCTTGAGATGATTGATGTTGGGATGGGAGGTCTGATTCGTGACCCACTCGAAAACACTCCCCATGGCTTAGTCTCTTTCGATCGGATGCTACAACACTCAAGACTATAACACAGGCTGGTGGTTTAATTTGAGGTACCCGCAAGTTACTGCTCGCTTTCGCTGTTCAAAACAGTTTTCACAGGGCCATTTTTATCGTCAGACAACATTTTAACAGTTTACGCATGGTTTTTGAATTACCGAGCTCTTTCTCTCATCCTTCCAGCTTCTTGGCCTTCATAGACTCCTTGACCTTCTGATGTATGATCGAAGGCTCAGGTCGGCATGCCAAACTGCTTCCATTGTCTTCGGTTACAGCTTAAGCCCAATTTTATACAACGGTATTATCGCGGCATTTGCAGTTTTAAACTTATTTTTTTTTAAAAAAATCAGTTTTTCATCTTTCTAAAAACTTGAGAGATCCATCTTACTGTTCTATTGATCTATTAGTCTTATACCTCTTATTGGCAGTTATAGAACCTGTAATCAATTTCGAATTAGTTAAGCATAACGCCTCACACGGTATTCCTTCATACAAACAAAATGGCTTTCTGTCCTCCAGATCAAATACTGATGTGTTAACATTTATTGCTGAAAGAGTTTGTCAAGATTTCGATAAAAGGTAAAGCTCGAACTTTTGCCTTAGACATCACGAAGGCATTTGACAGTTTTGGTATACTGGTATTCTTCATAGGTCGAAAGGTTATGGAATTTCTGGATGAATTTTTGATTTGCTTCAATCTTTTTTATCAAATCACGAAATGAAATTTCAACACACATCACTCCTAGATAAAAAAAATTAAACACAATAATAATAATAATAATAATAATAATAATATATATATATATATATATATATCAGACTTTTGTTTATTCATGTTGGATTAAGACGAACGAAATGTCTTTTTTGAAGATATTGTTGTTACTTTTATTTTTCTATTACAGAATTTCGTTGGCTTCCGTTAAAAATTTGAATACAAATTATCCGATAAATGGGGATATTTGTTTCATTGCCATACAATAACAACAAATAGCACAGTCGACCTTATTTAGGAATTTGAAAAACATTTCTAGAAATATTAATTATCTCTTTATATCCGAGAAAAAGTAAATCATTCAGTTCATTAAATCTGATGCTTTCTTTTATGAAACATGAGAAATCCGGCGCTTTTTTGAAAAGCGGGAAATTTCGGAAAATCGTTTTTTTCTATTTCACTTCAAGAATCAAACTAATGAAATGAATCATTGGAATACAGGGTGTTTAACCCTAACTCCCCGCTGTACCCCTCAAAAGATTTCAAAATCGATTGAGATGGCGTCAGTTTTAATAACATATAATACCAAAGTATGTGCTAAGATGTTCAACATAGACTGGAAACAACGTCAAACTTTGGCGAGTTTTATCTGTTGAATGTCGTTCGTTATTAACAGAGATGACTTCAACTTTATTCATTGTTAACTGCATAAAATTATTCAGTTGATCCTTGTCTTTCTCGCTGTGGATGGATTTCAACCTAAGGAATATATTCATTAATTCAGATCCATTAATTAGTTTGAACAAGAATTTTATCTGAAAACTTCAGCCTATCTAAGCATATATAGGAAAACCGAATTGGTGTTAAGAAAATATATAACATCAATAAAAAAAAGAGTAGATTGTATAAAATAGTAAGCAAAGGGGAGAGAATCGATGGTAGAGTTGATTAATCATTGATAGAATACAGAAAGCTATCATTGGAAAATAAAGAGACAAGACAAAAGTCAAAAAATCAAATAATGGAAATGATAATAATTCAGACAGTGGGAATTTTGAAAAGTTTTGAATAAGATGAAGAAACAAAAAGGTATTATTATGAAAACGGAATACAATCATGGAAATTCTGTGATAAATTTTATCCAACTTTTGAATTTTGGCTGTGTGGAGAATCAATTTTTTATACATTTTTTTCATTTATATAGGAGCACTGAACTATATATATATATATATATATATATATATATGAAGAAATATAGTCTTAAGGTGTGGTATATTTATGGGATAAAGTGCTCAATATCAGAGATAGAGCGTGTGTAAATATAAAAGTGAACATAGAAGTCAACACTTAGAGGCGACAGTCTGTTTCATGCTTTATGCAATCGTCAGGCCATATATATATATATTGTTTAGTACCAAAGTTATTCATAAGATGCAACTGTAGTTTAATGGGAAAAAGAATTAATCATCAATGGTCCTTACCAATTATCCGTGTGCATCTATCTCCATGTATGTGGTGCACAATTTTGGAAAGAACACTGCACAGTTCAATATTTGTAGAGGATCTTGTTTGAAAACCTGAATTATGAAATCACTGCACATCGTAATGTATTTGGTTTGTTAAATAAATTATTATTTAAATATAAATGGTAACTCAATTGCAATTCTTCATTTTAAAAATTAGTTTTGTGCCTATTATTTTCCTATAAATTTCAATACCAAGTCTTAGTTGTCTAGTCATCGGTAAAAAATTTGTTACTTTTACACATTTTTTTCATTTTGTTCAGATTCTAAGTGGTATCTATAAAAATCGTATATTTTATTCTCTTCCATTTTATTATCAGCTTTGTTTAAAATATCTATACAATCTTCAACCGAATATAAATATTGTTGTATTACTGTTGCTAATGCTACAACCGCTGATACTTAAACATATATTCTTTTAGTATGAACATTATCACGCATATTAAAATCTTCGCATTCCCCCCAAAAAAGGAACATTTTCAACAACAATGGACGTTTTTCCATTGACACCGCTATTATTTTCCATTGACACCGCTATTATTTTGACTACGTTCACTCCTCGGCTGTGTTCATTCTTTTAAAAAGCGATGATTAGAATTGTAATAAATCTAAAATATATTAAAGTGTCCTGGTACATTTTCTTTTTTCTCGAGAATTAACTTAAATGATAAACATTAAAATATTAGATTGTTTATTTTCTTATATTGTTTACTGGAATGGTTGACAGAACATCGTGTATTGCCAACTGATTCGAACTTTATAAAAAATGTTAAATAATAAGGAAGACTTATAGTTGGATTACATATTTTAATAATTTAGTAAATGTTTATAAATTCATGAATAAAAAATTGTTTTCTTATTTATTTATTTATAAATTGGTAAATGATAAATATTGCATTGCATTAGTTTTAATTAGTTCTAAGAAAGTTGTAAATATGAAATAATCCTTGTAAATAAAACATCTAATAACTAGTGTTTAATATTTTTATTGTAAATTCTCAAGAAGAAAAATAACTGTATGAATTCACTTTCATAATATGTTTAAGTTTTATTACAATTCTAATAATCAGTTTTTAAAACAATAAACATCCCCTCGGAAAGAATTTAGTTATAATTATAATTTTTTTTTTGTTGTTGTTTGTTTTGTTTGTTTTTGGTTTTTTTTTGTTCTTTTGTGTTTTGCCAAATTTGCCAAAAGCATAAAAATGCTTAACCGATGTGACAATTCAGTCAACCTCAACGAAATTTTTAAATATATATATGTATGTGTATGTGTGTGTGTGTGTGTGTGTGTGTGTGTGTGTATGTATATATATATATATATATATATATATATATATATATATATATATATATATATATATATAAACATCCAAAGATTTGCTAACAAATGAGCATAGTCTATTAAAAAAATACACAAAACTTAATAAAAACAAAGTTTTATCTTCAAAATTTTGTGTTATTATTAAGAGCAAATTTCGAAGGATTTTGAGATGTAAAACTTTTTTAATCCTTTTTAGAAGCTTTGGAAGTTTAGAATCTTATTTTTTCTGGTATCAGCGTCAGAACATAAATTTGTACGGAAAATTTTAGGATCATTTTGCTGTCAAAAACACAATGATTTAAAAATTCTTTCAAATATCGGATAATAATTAGATTTTAATGAAACTTTCAGGAACTATTCTGAAATGAAGGAAATTATTTTGGAACTATTTCTTTTTTAGAAAATCTTGGAGAAATATTTTATCTTTACATCTGAAACCTACCCCTCTTATTTAATTCCATGAACATTGACCCATATATTTGCAGATAATCTGCTCTTAATCGTAAAATAAAATATCAATAAAACTAAGATATTATTTAATTAGAAAGACTTTTAGTTGCTTTTAAGAATAAAATATATTATGGGCACCATTGTCTTAAGAAAAAAAAATCTGTGAATAATGAAATTTTACACGAATTGTTTCCAGTTTTTAAATTTTAATTAGAATAATATATAAACGTTTAAATGTTTTAAAATTATGTATTCATTTGTAGCGGTCAAGTAATATTGTTATTAAATAAAAAAAACAAACTATATTCATTAATCATAAATGGAACGCTTACTACAATTCAGTGAACCTCTGTATTTTCAAAAATAATTTTTTATATGTATATAGACGTGCCGAATGTTGTAAATACGCAAGTCCATACACGTGGCTATCAGAAAATAGGATTGATAAGTTTAGTAAATTAAATTTATAGGTAATTTTCTAACAGTTCCCCAACAAGCGCCTTCGTAAGTTAACCTATAAAGTCAAAGCATCAAAACTTCAATAAAATATCAAATTGCGCAATAATATTTACTTAAATTTTTAAGATTACTGCATAGTAAAATATATATATCAAAAAGGCTTTCACGTTATATTCTTCAAGTAATTGTTATAGTTATGACCTCCATAGAAAATATTCCTAAACATAAATGTATCGAGAAATTGTCAACATCTCATGAAACACACAACACGCATTTCAATCAATTTAAATTCGGTTTGAAACACAGTAAAATATACGTTTAGTCTATTAAATTTAAGAAAAAATTATTATTTTTAAATTGAATTTTGACCCGATCCACCTTATAAAATTTTGATGTGATAGACAAACATCCTTTTTTTTATGCTTCCTGCGCGGATAGGAAAATATTCCGTGCAACCATATGTGCATACACATACGTATGTATCTATGTATTTATGTATATATGTATGTGCGTGTGCATGTGTGTGTATGTATCAGTGACTTGTATTCCAAAAAAGCAGTCAACATTGTTTACCCTTATAAAACAATTTCATACAAAAATATAGCGCTATATTTATTCCAGGTTTATTATTATTATTATTATTATTATTATTATTATTATTGAACATCTTAGTGAGTTTCAGTGAATTTATTCCTATTATAATGAAGCCTTGAAACTTCTAAGGTGGCATTCACTTTTGAGAATCTGTCTCCTTAATACGCATAATTCACTTATTTATGGTAATCTCTTGCCACTGTAAAATGATATGACACATCCCGTGTTAATATCGAATCAATTTGGAGAGAGGCAAGTAATTCGTATAAGTATTCAGCGGCGAATAGGCAATTCCGTTAAAAGAACTCAGCCAATAAGCAAACCGACATTCGATATTTTTATAATTCTCTTTCTCTTCAATTATCCTCGACCCTGGATGATAAGACTAGCATTTATAATTGAATAATGAAATAATAAATATTATAATTCACTGGTATGAGATTTTCAATCTGTTAATTTTGTTTAGAATGTTATATTCGAAGTTTGATTGCAAAGAAAATCTAAAAATAAGATCAGTTGACATTTCGGAAATGAATATGAGGAAATTCATTTAATCTTTAAATGTTACGACTTCGTATTTATTAGTTAAATTAATAAAAATAATTCATTTACGGCTAAGTGTTATTTGCTTATACAACATATTTTCGGCATTGATATACATATATATGCATAAATACAGACACACACAAACATACAAACACACACACACACACAACACACACACACACACACACACACACACACATATATATATATATATATATTAATGATTATACATATTATACTACAACGCTAGCACAACTCGGGGTTACATGGTGATACGCAATCTTCAGGTGCAAAATATTCACTGAGGGTTACGCGTTAGGAAATTCGCGATCCATAACGTCTAACGGTCAATGGGCGTCCTGCACCTGAAGATTGCGTATCACAATGAAACTTTAGTCGTGCTATCGACGAGGGATAATATGTATTTTCATTAATACATATTTAATAATTCTGTTATATGACATAAAACACTGTTTTCATAAGACCTCAGAAATATATATAAGATGCAAATATACGAGCGTATACGTATGTTTTATGATAACTCTATCTATCTGTCTATATATATATATATATATATATATATATATATATATATATATATATATACACGCAAACACACATTTATAAACTTAGGCGTTTGCATTGTAACAGCGTAACAGCGCGCACTGTTATTATGGTCAACTTTTATATTTTCACACACACACACACACACACATATATATATATATATATATATATATATATATATATATATATATATATTAAGACATTTTATATTTATACATTCTTTTTATAGATACAAATATTTAATTAAATTCTCTGTTTAAATAAACCGTATTAAACAACATTTACCGGCCTGAATGTCCAAGAAACTTTCATAGAAAATATTCGTTCTCCGACAGTAATCGAACCTGTATCCTATACGGAACCGTCATATAGCCTGACGTGCCTTAGCTTTAGCAAGCTCGATTTTACTGCCTTTAAACTACAAGCTGGTAAATGTTGTGTAATACTGTTTTGTCCATTTCCTAATATATATATATTATTAAACGTTTTTCCTTAGGCGTTACGCCATTCAAGGTTTTATCAGATCCCAAAACGAAAGAAAGAAATGTGTGTATATATATTTGTGTGGATTCGTGTATTCTATGAATCATTATTTAAACATAAACACAAATAGACATAGACACATATATTTATTTCAATTTGGGATCTGATGAATAATTGAATGAAGAAATGCATAAAGAAATCTCTTTTCAATGGAACCTTCTCCATTTGTGAAATTTATGAAAAATTTTGTCGGTATTTCTGTATTTCTGATCTTGTGTATTTAAGACACACACACACACACACGCACGCACACACACACATATATATATGTGAAGAAATATAGTTTTAATATCAGCTATATTTATGGGATAAAGTACTCAATATCAGAGATAGAGCGTATGTAAATATAAATATAAAGGTGAACATTGAAGTCAACACTCAGAGGCGACAGACTGTTTCATGCTGGACGCAATAGTCAGGACGCGAATGCTGGATATTTTCTCGGTTATTTATATATATGGCTCAGTGGTGCATTGTGGATAATCTATTCTGGCGGTTATTTTTGCGGGAGTGGCTTGTTTGTTAATTTATTTATTTGTTTGGGTTAATTTATTTTACTTGCTTTTCATTTTCATTTTGTATTATTTATACTTTTCGTTTTTTGATGTTTTATTAACGTAGTAAAAATTTTGAGGGAAGGGGATTTGCTTAGGTTTTTTATTTAATCGTTTGTTTTGTTTTGGGAAGATGATTAAAGTAATTTATTCATCCAATGTTTAGATTGCTTGCCGTAGTCTATTCTGTTATTTTGGCGGGTAGACAGCTTTTAATTTATTCATTTGAATTGATTATTTTTACTTGTTTATGCTTAATTTTATTAGTTTTTACGGTTATTTTAGCGGTGGCGATTTGTTAATTTGTTCATTTATTTAGATTAGTTTTTATGATTTTATTATTTAGTTATTTTTTATTTTGAATATTTTATTTATTCTATTCGGTTTTCGATTTTTGAGTAACGTAGTGATGTGTTTTTTATCGGTATATAGCCGTTAGAGCTATTTTTATGTCCAATTTTTGAATTTATTCTGACGGTTATTTTGGTGGGATTGGTTTGTTAATTTGTTTATTATTATTTCATATATATAGGTATCTCCACAAAAATCACGATACATAAGGTTTAGATTAATTTAAAAAAGGAAAAGTCTTTCTTCAAGCTTTCATTTTAGTTTAATTGATGTCTAAAGGATTAAATGTTCTATTTCCAGTGAGCAAAATACTCTGGTGTGTTGCAAACCGAAATTATATTGATTGGAATTTTAATTTTTTTCAGTAAACGTCTTACATTTTTCAGACATTTGTAAACATGAGTTAGTTCTCGGATTAATAAATCCTGCAAAAATAAATATACTTTCGTGAAATTTTATTTGCGGAATATTAGCCGATGTAATGTATAATTAATCTGATTTGAAAGAAATATTATTTACTTTAAGTTTAAAATATCGCAGTAATGCATTTCTAACTCGACGGTATCTATGTTTTTACCGGACAGCAGCTGATTTGACGTGTTGACAGCTTTATGACAGTTCTAATGCTGTTCTACCTAGACTGTATCTGTAAAAAATAATTAAAGAAAATAACGTGAGCTCAGTAATCTTAAAAATATATGAAAATATTTTCTTAATCTAACGTTTTATTAAATTTTAGAAATATTGAATTTAAATTTATTATAATCCTCACTTATTTTCTGATCATGTGTACGGTTGACCGTACTTAAAAAACTGGGTTTATACAAACACAAAAAATTCAAAATTCTTTTAAAAATATTAGTGTTTGATGATTTGTATTAAGCTTTTCCAGTTACGATTAATAATTTCAGTTTTCACTATACAAAATATTATTAAAACTCCTGAAGTTAATACAGAATTTTAAAAGATTTAAAACTTAATAAATTTTCCAATTAAAATTTTCAAAAAATGAAAACATTTCTTGTAAAAATTTATCATTCATCGAAAAAAATTAAGACAATAGTGTCCTTAATATATCTTATTTATAAAAGCAATTTCTAATTAAATAATGTCATAGATTTATTGCATTTTTTACTTTGTGATTCACAGCAGATTTTCGGTAAATTGTGTTTCTGCTTGACAAAGACAAATTAACGATTTAAATTATCCAACGAGTCCTACTTTTAACTAATATAATACGAAGTTACTGAAATTTGAATTTCTGGAAATTTCATAAAATTAAATAAGTCGGGGTAACAGATATAAAAACATTTTTACCAAGATTTTTCTAAAAAGAATTTTCAAAAATAATTTCATTCATTTTTAAATAACACCTAAAAATTTCCTTAAAACTCGGCATTTATTTGATTTTAGCAAGAAATTCCAAAACAATGTGTTGTTTTTTTTACCACAAAAAAAGATGCTAAATTTTCTTTACTAATCTTTGGACCACCGCTGACGCAAAAAAAAAAAAAAAAGATTTTTAACCAACATTTCGAACGTGCTAGGATGGATCAAAATTTTTTTAAAATAATCAAAAAATACTTCCGTCTCTCCTCTTAATAATAATATAAACATTTTGACGATAACATTTTTTTCTCAAGTTTGGGTCTTTTTTCATAATCTTTTTTAGCGAAAAACTGGAGGTAGCTACTTAAAAGCAATTAAAGGCTTTTCTAATTACATCATGTCTTATTTTTATTGCATTTTTTATTTTATTTTATGATTCAGAGCAGATTTTCTGCAACTGGAGGTCCAGCCTGACCAAGAAAATTTGATGATTTAAATGACTAATATAAACATTAAGCGCTACAAATGAGAATTCTGGAGAATGCAGAAAATTAAATAAGTCAAAATACAAAAAGAAAAAAAATTCTAAAAATGAAGCCCTTCCAAAAATAATTTTCATTCATTCGTAAATAAATCACATAAATCCTGAATGATTCATCAAAATCTGACAAATATCTAATTTTTATAAGAATATGAAAATTAATCTGTTTTACACCGCAAAAAGCCGCTAAAATTTCCTATGCAAATTTATAGTCCCTCGTTGACGCAAGAGAAACAAGATTTTTAACCAAATTTTCTAAGGTTCTAAAAAGGATTAAAAAATATAATTTAATAATAAAAAATCTTTTGGTCTTTCCTCTTAATAATAAAGATTTTGACGATAAAACTTTGTTTTTATTAATATTACCCCTCTGGTACTTCACCTTTGATATTTAGAGAATTTTTTGACAAAATCCAAAAAAATATTCTGCAGTGTTAGCGCTCAAGCCCTTATATAACGGTTTCAATCAATTATTCTACCGTCATAACGTAGATTCGTTGTACCTTTTAATAAATATTATAATGCCAATTCTTCTGATAAGTTTACATTTTTCTAGACTTCACAATTTTAAACGTAATACTAGATTGGCAGCTAGGTCTCACCATTTTACAATTGAGGTAAACGCAAGTTCTTTTTCCAATAATTTCTTCCTTCGCATTTCTCTCTTCCCGTTGCTTATATTCCTGTCCCTTACGATCTCTGAAAATTTAAATGCAACGTCAATCACCATCTGATATGTTTGGAAAACCCGTTCTTTTATTATCCTTTCTTTTCAGTAAAGCTTTCCCTTTACTCTGAGTAATCCATTGTGTTCTGTGGGTTTATCATCTTGCTTGTAGTTAAATGATTAATATATATATATATATATATATATATATAGTGTAACCCAGATATAAGAGACCCGGATATAGGAGAAACCCGGATATAAGAGAGATTTTCTCTGGTCCCAAATTAGAGCCTGTGTTAATGTATATAAAATAGACCAAACCCGGATATAAGAGAAACCCGGATATAAGAGAAACCCGGATATAAGAGAAACCCGGATATAAGAGAAACCCGGATATAAGAGACTTCTTCTCCGGTCCCGACAACTCTCTTACATCCGGGTTACACTGTATGTGCAGTTACATGTTTGTGATCTCATGTTTCACGCTTTCTCGATCTTCAGAAGAACTGGTTTATTTATTTTCAAAAGTGGATCTATTTATGGTTTATTTGTGTTTAATTATTTGTGTGTGGTGCTGGGAGGGGAAAATTTTCTTCAGTGTTTGTTTGGCATGATACTCACATATACATAGACACACACATATATAGGCGCAGTTACACATTACGATTTTCCCCCTCCCTCCGATACAGACAAATAATCAAGCACAAATAAAGCATAAATTAAATAGATCCACTTTTTAAAAATAAACCAGCAAAAACGTGAAACCTAAGGTCACAAACATCATTTCATGCAACCGCACGTATGAGCTCTAATACGGATATTGAGCACTTTCCACTAATACCGCCCCACTTCACACATTTATATATATAGACGCGTGCACGCGCACGCACACACACACGCATATGCGTGTGTGTGTGTGCATCTGCGTGTGTATATATACACATATATCGCAAATTGAGTGGTGTTTTTTTTTTAAATAGTGCTCGATTGTAATATAATAGAGCTATATTAATAACTATGCATTTTCGTCTTAGGAAAAAGTTATATGAACTAGCGTACAATACTTTTGGACCATCTTGTTAAATTAATATATTTTGTCAATTTTAAACCCTAATTTTAAAGTGATTAGAAGTATGTTTGTCTGAATACATTTTATGATCTTTCAGGTGTAGAAAAGGAGCTAATTGCATTTTAGTTAATGCTGTATCGTAGATTGTAGAACATCTTAAGCCTTGTGATGCTGAAAAAAGAACAGATATAAATTCTGACTCACCAGGAAATATTTCACCTTTCATCTTTTTATAGTAAAGATAAGCATTAATAGAATTTGGGGGAAAATATTCCTTTATGTTTAACAAATATTGTTTTATGCTTACAGTTGAAACAAATTTGAACAAATCAAGGTATATTCCACCTGTTATAGTCAAACAGTAGCAATCTACACAGCCTCAAAGTTAATTAAATACGAAAGAACAAAACTATGAAAATAGATAAACTGGATTCGTTTATCTTTAAAAGTAATTATTTTTAAGTTCATATTGCGAAAAAGTAAAGATTATATATTTATTTTTTAGGCTTTTAGGAAAGTTTGGAGAATAAGTAGTTTTATATTAATAGGAATAATAATCAAAAGTGGTAATTCAGAATTGTTAAAATCCCTCTATTTGATCTGTCATGTAAAACAGTCATGCAAATTGTTGTAAAAAAATGGTTTTAAACTATATATTTTTCCATTCGTCAAACATATCCTTAACCTTATTTAATGAGGAGGAATGTCTGTTTACCTCTAAGAACCGGATGAATTTCAAAATCGCACTGTAAAATTACAGAGCTATTTTTCAAAAACGATATTCATTGCACATTTTTTTATCAGGAAAAGGAAATTATGTGTTTTATGTCAGCAGCGACTCTCGAGAAGAAAAATATTTACATTCAATTGTTTTAGTAATGTTTCAGGACATATGATGTTTTGATTTGACATTACATTTTCTTTTACTGAAATTTCATCTTCAACGATTTTTCTTTATAAAACTCTACATATTTTTCATCAAACCCAATTTTAAAAATGCTCACGATATATCGAACGGTTGGTATAACTGTCCAAAAATATTTACACAAATCTTTTTAATGAAATAAGTTATTTCATATAAAACTCATTCATTAATAAATAAAAATGCTAAAAATATATTTTCTAAATTGGATAATTTCCTAAAATTTGGCAAATTCCTAAAAACAGTGGATTCCATATTTTTTTTTCTTTTTAGGAAACAAAAACGCATGTGCTTTACTGGTACTTAAAATAAAATATAATTAACACGCCAACAATGCCAAATATATATATTTTTTAAATACGTTCATTTCTTGTTCATCAGTCATATAATCCTATTTTTTTTGTGTTTACCTTCATCATTTGTACAGTGTAGAATACTTATTTACAAATATTAGTTGTTAAGAGTTATGTAGGATTGAACTACATTTGTAAAAATAAAAAAAAGCAAAATTCGGATAAAGTAGACATTATAGTTTTGATTGATGGGAACATCGAAGTGAGGGTAAGTGAAAAAGCCATGCTGGTTGTGATACAATATCCTCTGAATGTTGTTAAAATTAGCCATAGAGCGATGAAGACAGTCGGGTGTCAATACCTGATCAACATCTACAGGGACTGGCGCCATTCACCGGAGACTCAAGGGTCAAACAGTCGGAAAGTGGGGTGTGAGTCTAGTAGCCGGTTTGACCACGTGCTTATCTGATAGGTACGCTTCAACGCCTCGCCCTGAAACATCTACCATATATTTGGGACTCTAATTTTTAGGGATATTTCTATTGCCCTTTCTTGCATCTACACAGCAGCATCGACCTTCTGTTCTTTTTAGCCTTTTTTAATACACCTATGTAGTTTACCATCCCTGCTTTTACACGTCGCCAAAAAAAAAAAAAAAAAAAAAATGAGGATTGGCGTCTTTCAAAATAAAGCGCGGACTAAACCAGCCATATTGATTTCAGATAAACTTTAAAATTTATATATTTGCTTTGCTACAGACAACAATGGTTTATAAATATGTCTATTGAGAAATTACAAGAAAAACACACGCATACACACACACACACTTATATATATATATCATGTTTAAAAACACACACAAACCTACCAGACTCCATTCAAAATATGCTAGTAGAAAACACAAGCATAATAACTTCATCCACTTGTAAAAAAGATTAAAAATAATTGAAACCCTAATAATAAAAAATAAAAAAATAAACAACTCTTAAAAATATCAACTACGAACAAGGCCACAACGTACTAACCTTGTTCGGAAAATAAAACATATAAACACTAAAAGCATACACATAACGCACACACTCAATTAAACTGAAAAATAAAATAATCCTTGATAATGGCTAAAAGTAGAGCCGAAAGCACTCGGAAGTGTAGAACATTTGGACAGTTTCTACAGACTCTGTGTTCAAAATAGAAAGCTCTTATGCGAACACAAGAAAAATATAAAAAGCTTAACCGTAGTACCTTGTGTGTCATTTTTAATGAAACATGCATAAATGAAGGATTGCTGCCTAAATACACAATATATATATATATATATATATATATATATATATATATATATATATATACACACACAAATACACACATACATTACATAGATATATATATATATATACACGTACACACACAAAATATATATATATATATATATATATATATATATATATATATATATATATATTGTTTATGAGTTATTTTTATAGATACAAATATTTAAGTAAATGATATGTTTATAATAAATGGTATTAACAACATTTACCGGCCTGAATGTCCGAGAGATTTCATAGAAAATATGTGTCCTCCGCTAATTCGACCTTGCTAACCAGACGCTTCCTCTGTAGCTAAAAGGTATAGCACGTCAGGCTATGTGACAGTTCCGTGTAGGATAAAGTTACGATTCCTGTTGAAGGACATATTTTTCTATGAATTTTCTCGAACATTCAGACCGGGAAATGTTAATACTCTTTTTTGTACACAAACCATTAATATTAAAATCTCTCAACAATCCAATATTTGTGAGAGAAATATGATTCAAAGTCAATTGTAGATTGTTATAAGCCATTGTAAAGGCTGACTTAATAAATGGGCGAAAAACATTTAAAAATTGATCACCAGCACCAATATAAATTACCTTTGACTTTATATAATTATATTTTAAAAGGTATATTCTGTATTCAATACCATTGTCATCTCTCTCTCTCTCTCTCTCTCTCTCTCTCTCTATATATATATATATATATATATATATATATATATATATATATATAATATATTTATAACGATTTATAAGTTAATTTTAGTCGTAGCTCCTTATTTATCCTCTTCAGTTTAGTTTTCTGTTTACTTTTTCTATATGTATTTTTGGGTTATTTTTCCAACGAAATATGTGTATATGAATATGTATGTCTATATATGTGTGTGTGTCTGTGTCTGTGTTTATTTGTTAAAAACTAGTGAAATGATTATTTTGAGTTTAATTCATCGCTATTATTATTATTATTTTTGTTATTCTTTGATGTCATGCAATAATAATAATTTTTCAGTTTTCCAGGCAAATGTCATCCTGCTGCAGATATTCTCTAGCAAAGATTTGTGCACTGGTTCAAATTTATATTTCAAAACGAAAGCCAATTGAATGGGATTCATTTTTTTGTTTGAAATCGATAAATCTTCCACACTGACACTTGTTTGAATACAAAATAATTTTCCTTACTAAAACTATCTGTCAAAAATAATATATAAAATACGTTTTTCAGAAATTTTATTTGAGTAATATTATTTGATTTAAAATGTTATTGATCTTAATTGAAACAAATTTTACTCATTCTTATTACAGAAAAACATTTTTAACATGAAAGTTGCTTTGTGAGGCGTTGACAGATCTGTCGATAACCTGACGTTTGCGAAATTGATGGAAGTTTGAAATACTTGTATTCAAATTACATGACAAATCCCACGAAAACTTCTTTTATAGATCATTTTTTACCTACCCAGCAATACTAAAGTTTAAAATATTTTAATCATTCTAATATTTTATTGAATTTCGTGTATTAATATCATTAGCGAAGACGCTTGTTGAGGAAATGTTATAAAATTAAAAATATTTTTTTTTTATTTCTGTCTATATTTCTGAGATGAGGTATTATGCATATTATTTTTTATTTACTATAATTACCGCTCTAATGAAAACGTCCTGCATGGAAATCTGTACTTACAAAAATTGTAAGATTCATAAACATGATTTGTTTTAGGTATTTTTTTTTATGTAATAAATTATGTTCTTTTCTAATTAGGGTAACATTTATTAAATTGAAGTTATTAAATGCTACCCTAATTAGTAAAGAACAGAATTTATTACGTAGAAAATACATAGACGTGATCCTGATAAATATTTTAAATTTTACTATCAACAAATAAAGATCAAACACACAGTTCATTATATCAGCAAGTTTTATAAAATCCAAGATTTAAGATCTCTCTACCTACAACCACAAACGGTGAAACCTTAATTCTTTCACTCTTATACAAAAAAAAAAAATTCACAATCAACGCACGGACACTAATAGAGATAAATAAAAATCCACATTACCCGCACAAACGCATAGATATTTTCAACCAAATCCCGCATAGAGCAATTAAAATTGTAATAAACAAACACACATGTATTACAGGAACGTTGTATAATGAATGAAAAGCAAACACAAAAATTAAAAATAGCAGAAATTTCCTTTCTCCTCCATATTTCATTTTATGCTGAAGCTAAAAATAAAAAGACATATTACGGTTTTATTAAATGAAATACCTTTATATATAAGAGTGGGAAAAGATAGCTAAGTCTGATTCGATGAATCAAACCATTGTTTGAATAAGTTCCTTCTAGCAAAATGATGTTGAGCTTTTGTTAATGTTAATAATGTGTAACAAGATTTTTACTATGATTGCTAAAGGTATGGTAGGGAGTTGTAAGAGAATCGTTTTCCCCAAAATAGTATTTGTATATCATCATATTAATATAGTCTGCCAGTGACTAACTATTTTATCAAGCTATAATATTTGCAAGTCACAATTAATCTTTATAATGGATGAAACAATCATTTACAAATATTGATAAAAAAAATGTTTCTTAATATACAATAATAATGCAGTTATACAATAATGGTATATATATATATAGTGTGTGTGTGTGTGTCTGTGTCAGTGTGTCTGTGTCAGTGTGTGTGTCAGTGTGTCAGTGTGAGTGTGTGTCAGTGTGTCTGTGTCAGTGTGTCTGTGTGTGTGCATGGACACAGGTGACAACACTACATTTTGAATATCATTAAACGTCTAACGAAATCTCCAGACAGAAACAAAATGATCTAAATATTTCTTGAGAAGTGAAAATGATTGTCACAATGCAGAGTTGATACCTATGTTCACATATCTCCAAATGATTTTTCTCCAATATTGATCAACTACTAGAAGTAGAAGTAGATACATTTTGAACAATACATGTAGATTATACATATATATATATATATATATATATATATATATATATATATATATATATATGAAACAGTCTGCCGCCTCTGAGTGTGAACTTCAATGTTCATTTTTATATTTGCATAAGCTCTACCTCTGATATTGAGCACTTTATCCCATAAATATAGTATAACGTAAAACTATATTTTTAACACACACACACACACACACACACACACACACACACACACACACACACACACACACACATATATATATATATATATATATATATATATATATATATATATATATATATATATATAATGGACTCTCCTGTCGATTTCAACTCATGAGAATCTGACAGCTTATTGATTCAGTTATTGAATTTATTGAGATAATCTTAAGTGGCATTTAAGACCCGCTAGTGATTTACAAAGGAGGCCACATATGGAGTAACTATATATATATATAGGTAGATGGCGCTGTGTTGTCATGTAGACTAGGTTACATTTGTCATTCGTGTACATTTGTGGCTAGTACGTTTTCAAAGTTTAACGTGTGTAGTAGTGAGTTCACTGAGAAGTCTTTCGTTTAACAATGGCAGGATATTCATATTGTGAGAAGCAGATATGATTTTTACGTACGCCCTCGAATGGCTTTGGACGCGAAGCTTTCTTTCAAATTAATAACTCAAAAACGAACTATTTGCAGACATATATTTATATGGACTTTTGACCTTGTTTTGCTATGAGGCACACGCTCCCAAATTTTGAAACGTATTTTTGATACACCTTATATATATATATATATATATATATATATATATATATATATATATATATATATATATATATATATATATATTGTATTTGGATAACGTACATTCTTTTTTATTTATATCGTTTTCTGAGACGGTAAACTACCATGAAAGTTTTATTTAAAAACTAATATTTTTCAGCTGTCACTCTTTTCAAGGGCTTGCAAAATTTTGATATCATCCATGTATAAATAACAACATGCGGATGGCTCGTATTTCAGTTCCTATCGCCGCCGTTCCAGGTTTCTGTGTCTCGCATGCCCCACTCAGAAGCTCAGAAAATACCGTCCGTCGTTAAACCAGGCTCAGACACATTCCGGTCTGGCGTTTTATGTCCAGTTGGCGAAACTATTTGCGGGTTGCGGGTGAATTCTTGGCCTTGTTCCTAATTAATCACTTCACTACCTTCTCTCCCTGTATTAGTAATTCATGGCTCCGTACACTTCTCGGATCCGTCTCCTCCAACCCGGGCGGTCAGTGTCCTGCCGAAAGATATAGATATACGAGATGCTTGTCGGCGCCTTGTTCAAAGGAACTGAGGGGTAAGGCGTTTCTGCCCCTAGGGGAGTTTTAAGAGAGATATACTTTAAGCCAAGACGACGAATGCGAGAAGCAAATATGTGTTAAATAGAAAAGCGAGGTGGTATGTTGAAAGAGGAGGCAACGACAGGTTGAACATTTTGACCTTGATTTGCGTTACTTTGCCCTCATACGCCGACTGGTCATCTCTTTACCTATGAATGTATAAAATTTGATCATATCTATCTATCTATCTATCTATCTATCTATCTGTCTATTTATCTATGTGACTATCTATCTAAATATTGCATTCTGTTAGTGTCTATTTTTTCACTTATTCTATCAATCTAAAATATATTTCGATTATGAATAAAAAGAGACAAGTAGAAAAACTATACATTATCAAGGCAATGCAGGATTTATTATATCATAATTAATCCTACATTGCTTGATAAAGTACCACAGAAGACAAAATGCATTGGCTAAGTATAGTTTTCCTCTTATCTCTTTTTATTCATTTTGTTTCTTCTACAGATAAATTGCATCTGAGAATATACCAATTTGTTTTGATAGACTAGCAAGTTGTGCTGTCCGAGCTTTTTTCCAACAACTGAGTATTACGCACACACACACACACACACACACACACACACACACACACACACACACATATATATATATATATATATATATATATATATATATATGAATAAAAGAAAACACAACTTAACCGACCCTGTTTCGTCCGCCGAGGGATTATTGAAGCTTTTATTTTACATTGGTGTATTTAAAATTAATTTAATCTGGTTGGAATTTTTTTAAATCGCTAAATATATCTAAAATTGGCTACATAGACAATTCAACGTAATTCTGTTGATTAAATAATTTCAAAAATAAAATATACTTTTCTGACTATTTCTTTGAGGACGAATGATTGATTTAAAGTCTAATTAATCTGAATTATTATCAATATTACTTTCTTTTAAACGAAAATATTGCAGAAAAGCATTTTTAACACGCAATTGATAAATTTTTATGGGTTGTTGACACATTTATTGATAACCTGACGTTTGGCATTTTTAAGGAACCTAATATAATTACTTGAATACAACGTCGACGCCCATTTTATATCATTTTTTAACTACCCAGTAATCTTAAAAATTTACGTAAGTATTCTAAGTAATTTAATATTTTATTGGATTTTATATCCGTAGGCTTTATACTCTTACTTACGAAAACATTGTTGAGGAAATAGTAGAAAATTACCAATAGATATTAAATATACTATTGTCCCCGTTCTTATTTTCCGATAATGTTTTATAATGTTCTATAGTCTTCTGATAATGTCGTGTATGGACGACCGTACTTACAAAAATCGGCACGTTTATACGCATGCAAAAAAAGTTCTTTTTAAAATATTGGGTGTCGCTAAATTGTAAAAATATTTTCCATTTATTATTAGTAAATATAGTTTTTACTTATATTACCTTACCTCTGGAAAATAAGATTTAAAATTATATTATTAAAATTTTAAAAAAGGAAAATAATTCTTGCAAAATTTTATTGTTTATCGAAAAGAATATTCTTAATACAATAGGGTTCATAAAATATCTTATTTATATAAGGAATTAAAAGTTTTTCTAAGTAAATAATATCTTACTTTATTGCATTTTATATTTTACGATTCAGAGCAGATTTCATTAAATAGGTTTTCTGTTTATAGAAAAATTTGATGATTTAAATTCTCCAAGGTGTTCTGCTTTTAAGTAAAAACATTAAGCTCTACAAAATTTGATTTCGCGAAATTTCATAAAATTAAATGAGTGAGGTAACAGAAGTAAAAAAAAATATTTTTACGAAGATTTTCCAAAATAATATAATTAATCTGTGAATAAGTCCTTAAATTTTCATTAAAATCCGACAATTATTTAATTTTTGCAAGAATTTCCAAGTCAATGTGTTTTTCACCATAAAAAAGACACCAAAATTTCCTATACTAATATTTGACCGCTTACACTAAAATAAATAAGATTTCTTACCAAAATTACGAACGTTCTAAAAATGATCAAAATAAAATTTAATAATAAAAAAAATTAATATTAACATAAAGTTTTTGACGATAAACCTTTCTTTTTATTAAGTGTGGAGAATTTTTTATTAAGTTATGCTAAGTTTTTAACGAATCTGTGTAAGTACCTACACTAATCGTATTGAACTCATTTTTAAATCTGTCATAGTCTCTCCCGTCTACCTATCGTAGTATGCATTTATCTTTCAATCACTCTGTATGTAAATCCATCACATGGTTTACTAGTGTGCTTAAAGAGAGAGACTATAAAAGAGGATATCTAACAAACTGGAAAGCAAGAAGCAGCAAAATATCTGTTGTAATGTTTGAAGAGAACGGGAACCAGTTCAGGACGACACATTACCTTAGGACAATTGCGGGAATACAGTCAAATCTTTTTGCTCTAACCTATTACATGATATAATCTATTTTTCAAATTGAAAACAAATTAAACCTCTTTAAAAATCTCTAACAAATTAAACCATTTTCAAAGATCATACGGAAGACCAAACCTACTACACTCGATAAACCAATCTTCGCAGAAAAAGGAAGAAATTATACGAATCTGTAAAATTTATTAAACTTTGGAGAATTTTTTGAAATTTTGCATTTCTTAAAATATCAAAAGAAATATAAAAGATAAAAATAAAAAATTAAAAAAAGTTAAGTGATACTTTTACACATTATAATTACTTTTGATAATTTTATTACCTATTGATATCAAAATATTTCTTTGCAACCAAAAAAGTCTTTTAATTATTTTCATACTAAATTTTATTAAAAAATTATAAAGAAATTATTGAGTTAACTGTTAATTGAGCTTTATTTTGTGACACCTTTTCGTAATTAATTCCATAAAAGCCCTATTAACCTGATTTTAAAAGATTTTCCAAAAATCAGGGAATTATCTTATTTTAATGAAAATTCAGCACTTTTTCATCAGTGGATTAATTTTTCATTGACAGATTAATTATAATAGGAAAGATTAGGGAAATATTTTAAATACCTTAACATTCCAACATGTGTCCGTTGGAGAGGCGTTTTCTTGCGTTCCTATGTTCCCCAAGGAATCAAGAGGCATAAAAAAAGATAAAAGAACATTCTAACATATTCCATTGATATCTTCATATTTAATGTATTTCCAACATTATTTTAATGACGACACACACTTGATTAAACAGATAAAAATACTATCAGTCAAAGTAGCGAAATGAAAACATCCAATAACTTTCATTGACTCTGTAAAAGGTCAGTTTTTTTTCACCTTCATTATTCTTCTGAGATTGATATTCTTCCATAGGATTTCCTAAAGCAATACCCGGGAATCACTGGTCAAGGCAGAAAAATTCAGGATTTTATGTTTTATTTCCACTTTTGATTTCGTGTAGAATAAAAGAAATCAAAGAGTATTTTTGAAATTCACATTCGTCAAACTGACATTTTTCGCTTCTTTAAACAGATCTTTATTTTATATGAAGTCTTCCAGCAATGACCAAGATATGAATTTTAAAACCATACTAAAAAGTACGTAGCAATATTTCACAAACAAATATCAGAGATTTTTTTCATGAAAACCAAAAATATATGGGATATATTTTTCAAAAATTAAACATAAAAAACTTTCAATCCAAAATGTGTTTTGACTTGTCTTGGATTATTTTCTTAAACTATGGGACCATATTTTCGATGAGTTCACGGTCGACATTTTTTTAATGATCTAATAGCTTCCTTCAGTTAGAAAAATCAAAATTCACCCGTACGGAATATCCGCGAGTTAAGTAAAGTGGGGATATATTTGACATCAAAAATATTTCCACAAAAACGATTCCCTATATCAAGAGTCGGCAACTTGCAGAACACGTGCCACATGTGGCACGCAACACATTTTCAATGGCACGCAGCCGCAAATGACATCATGAAGTTGAACCAATAACTATTACAACACAAAGAAGATATTTAGTTGTTTCAATTTTAATATATACTAAAGTATATGTACTATATATTATATTGAAAAATATATTGTAGAACATATATATTGACATAGACTTGTATAAAAATACGTATGCTATTGGCACACTGAAGGATTTTAAAAACCTAAGTCGGAACATAGCAAAATGTTGCCGACCCCTGCTCTATATAATTCGTTCATTATTGAATAAGTGTAAAAAATCTTTGAAATGGGATAATTCACTGATTTTTGTTAACTTTTTTTTAAAATACAGTGGGTCTCGTATGTTTTTCAGCGTGTCGAAAGTGTATGGTTTTAGCGGTACCTCTCATTAAATAACCAACGCCCAGGAACTGAAATGATACACCGTAATCATGGTGATCTATCCGCCAACCACAGCGACAATTCAATGAGGACCATTGTTGACCAGCTCATGCTGGTGGAAACGACAGTACAACGTTTAGTAGAAGAGAGCTCCTGTTGTAAAGGACGCAAAACAGCTGATTGCATGAACCCTAAATACGAAGTTCATGGGATTCTCTTTTGAATCCTGCCATTGTGCGCCCCTTTTTCCTGCATGGACCTATAAGGTAACCAAAAATGTCCTTGTCCTTTTTTTTTACATCGTGTAGGAAGAAGTGATTCCTGACACGTAAAAGTGTGCATCACGTACCTGGAAAGCAGTGGTTTGGGAGCATTGCTCTTGATCAATGCAGGTGCGTTGCGCACACACATCAATTATAGCACGAGCAGCGGTGAAGAGTCATGGCAGCTCGTTCGGTGTTGTCTAATTTATTAATTTAAGGTGGGCTTGTCCGTGGTTGCATCAAGTCGACGAATACGCCATGCCTTCGGGAATAATGCTGTGAGTGAACGCACAGCCAGGCATTGGTTCCAGAAGTTCAGATCAGGAGTTCTGTCCCTTTGTGATGAACCTTGCAGTGGCCGATGAGGCCCTGAAACCCAACAAAGAGGAGTAAAACTGAGTAGGCACTGAAGCAGAAGGAGCCTGTATTGGTTAATCTCTTGAGTTTACTGTTCCTCCATGATAATGCCAGGCCTCATGAGGTGCTGATGGCAGGGATACTATGGCTGGGAGACAGTACACCATCCACCTAACTCCTCGGAACTCGCACCAACAGATTATCGCCTCTTCTATTCCCAGGACAACTATTTTCGTGCGAAATCCTTCACAAAATAGATAGCCTTGTGACAGGCACTGACAGACTTCTTTGCGTCCAAGACACCCTGATTTTTACCGCAAGTGCATTACACAGGTTGAGGCAGATAGTTAAAAAATTATGGATGCCGATGGGGATATTTTTTAGGACTAACGGTATGTCAAACCTGCTGTATGTATTTTGTTTTCTAATAAATCAAAAACGACAAAGACTATTTTGGTTGTGTTATTTGACTGTTCATGACCGTGGAGTACTTTTTAGTAACAAATTTAACAAACCACCTTTGACAGGTTTTATCCTTTACAAAAATCTTTTCATTTCTTCAAATTATATTTTGGGTTTGATATGCATTTTCAGCTTTCTTTAAAAAAAAATAAAACAAGCAGACATGACAAAAAATGGCGCTTATTTTAGTCCCTCACCAATGTTTGAATCAATAAACAAAAATACATAAACTTTGGCGTATTCGCTGATATAATAAATGTTACAATGCAATCAAAAGCGATTCTTTTAAATGAATTTTGTTTCAGGTAAGCTGCCCTTAACCAGTCTAAATATAATCACAAAGCAAACATTTCACTAATCCAGTTCTCTTTTATTTGCCAATCATTTTATTGTACTTACCAACATAAAATAAATTTGCCTTCTTATTTTTCATTATTTTTTCTAAATTATGTTACATATTATTTTTATATAATGGAATCTCTTCTATGGTGACAAAATAACTATAATGTCGCCCATATAATTATATTTATGAGATCGATCCACACTCAACGTTCCTAAATGTTGTCTTCGAGTCGATCTAAAACATCCTAAATAAAAATTCGTACTAAGACAGTGAAGTTATGAAATCATATGGTACAAAACATCCGTATGAAGTGTGAAATTTTTCAGTAGGAATACCAAGTTATTATTTTTTTGTATAAAACTGATTCTTACTTTGCAAAAGCAAGATAAAAAAAAAAAATGAACATCATATACAGAAAAAAAAAGAAACATGTGAAAGATATGCTTTTTCAGCGAGCTCAACCATTATATTTTCCGGAATTTATTGTCTTTTTTTTTAATTCTTTTAAATATAAAAGCTCAATTAATTATTCATATAATTCCTACATAAATAAGAATATTTAAATGTATTAAATTATTTGTAAATATTCAAAATGTTGCTCATAAACATTCATTGAAATTTCGCCTTTTCAGTTTAGGTTTCTCATGTAAATATCAAACACATATTTGTTGAAAAATGAGTATTCAGAATATGAAACTGGGTAAAATCTTAGCTCATTTGTTATGCAGAATAGCCTGCAATCAGTCAACGATAGACGGAAGGTATTATTTACTCCCTGACTTGCCTACCGCAAAAAATGATGAATGAATGTTATCAATAATTTCTAAGATGAATGGCTGAAAAGTTTAAGAATAAATTAAAAATAAAACTCTTTGTTTGGGTGACACTTATCTCAAGGCATGGCATGGCCACATTCTATTGCTTGCTTCAAAACTTTATATGCACACACACTCACACACACATACACACACGGACATACGTACAAGCACACATACACTAATATTCATTCACACGCGATTCATATAATAAAATGTTTGCAAATGTGGCCTTTGCTTAAATGTTGTCATTACATACAGCACTGTTCGCTGATATATGAAATATCTGGTGGCATTTAGGACACAACCGAATGTAAAAAATTCTTCATGAAGTCTGCATTTAATATCTTAAATGCGAAGCTGTAAACATTTTTTTAAGAAAAGTCTCCATACGAGGACGCACACAGACAGGCATAACATACATATATATATATATATATATATATATATATATATATATATGTGTGTGTGTGTGTGTGTGTGTGTGTGTGTGTGTGTGTGTGTGTGTGTGTGTATAGCGGCTTGAATTTCAACTCGGCTCTCCGATTCCTCAATCAGAGCCGCTATCCATTTCTCCACCTATAATACATTTACTTACATGCTAATACCCTTGGAAAAGGGTATGCATCCTCTTCTTCTACCCCGCCAGTTACGGATAAATAGCAGGACAGACTGGGTTCTATAGCCATGGATGGCAGCTGGTCTAGGAGCAGGACAACTCCGAATTCAAATCCTGCAGAGAGTCGTTTAGAAACCTTGTGTATTCGGCTCTTTAAAAAAGTGCGTTGGATATTAATCAAATTTTCACCATTTTAATCAATTCATATGTGTAGGTGTCTGATTGTCGGTTCTTAGGAACTGAGTTGCTTGATACTCATACGTCAGTAAACGACTGGAGAATCCAACATATACACACACACACACACACACACACACACACACATATATATATATATATATATTTGTGTGTGTGTATGTGTGTGTGTGTGTTTGTGATTGTATTAAAATAAAAATAGTAGGAAATATAATTTATTGAAATCTAGATACCAGTCACTTGAGACATCTCAATGTTACGAAACGCTTGAAAGATCATGATAAATCACTTAAATTTTTAATGTTATTTAATATTTGGACCCACAAGCCTGGTCAGCGTAAATAAAGAAAATGCTATTTTAGATGGTCATTGATCGGCCTAATTTATGTATTTTCCGTTGTGTATCACTTGTGAGCAGATTATTTTAGTGCGTCTGGGCATTCAAAGCGGCCTTTTACCAAGTAACGTCCTGCTTTACAAAGGTCTCACAACTTTTGGGAAAGAAGGCCAGCTTTTTAAAAAGGAATAGTATCAGACCATGACTAATGAGTTGATAAGTAGGCTTTCGACTGGTCAAGCGTAATTAAACCTTTGATAGACTATAAAATAAGACTGAGGTAGCAGAAAGCTCGCGAAAAAGCCAAAAATCGGAGTTTACCCAGCAACCATGCTACCTAACCCCCAATATGACATTGAATTTTGGTGCATACACTTGCAAAACCATTGCGTACTCGTGCGATACTCTCAGTGAATCATTCAAACAGTGTCTTGGAGCAATTTCACTAACCTAAACGTTCAAATCTCAGACTCACAAGTATTGAAACTATGATAAGAAAAACACTCGATATAGACTCTGGCCTCATGACGAGAATGGAGGAATATCTTTTTACAAAGTCCGTCATACTCAGATGACCGAAGTAGAAATAGAACTCCTCTGAATAGGTACAAAGACTACTTCGAAAATGAATTTAATGTACTTTAGATTCAATCAACATCAGTGTGAAACTGAGGCAATCGATATGGTGTCATGTTCCACAAGATCTTTCAGGTAACCTTCCTTTCAACCTTCCAGTTTGCAAAAAATGATCAGAAGTAGGAGCTTTATAAGGCCACAACCTGCAACATAAAGAGCTCCTGATAGTAGTAAGTTCAATCCCTAGGTCTGGTAGTGCTGAAAAAGCAAACAAAATGGTTCAGTGTAAGAAAAGAAAAAAAAGGTTCAAAGTGGAATAAGACCGACAAGAGTTAACTGATATGTACGATCCCTTGAGCAAGAAAATCAAATGAACAGAATCTACCACGGTGAATTGAATAGGTTAGCAAGTGAAATGCCTGCAATTGGTCGGTCGTTACAATAGCAGAAACACTATGAGTATAATATCCAAGACGAGCATGCTTGTCCAAATAGTAAAGGGTATAATAAGGCTTATTGTAATGTGAAGGTTTATTTGCTCAATGGCGGTAACCTCTTTCTGTTCAGTTGAAATGAATGCCTCTTCTATCTGCGCCGATGTAAACAAATGTTATCTAGTTATCTGTATTGTCTACAATTTCGAAGTCGCAAATTAATGTTACGAGTTCCAAGTTTTAAAATGTTAATCTGTTTTCCCGGCCGAAGATAAAATCCTGGAGATAGAACAAATAAAACAAAATATTGAAAATTGCAAATTAATACATGTACATCAGTTGTCCATAAATTTGCACAAATAAAACTGATTTTAATCAATCTTTTGCAAATAAATGTTGCCACCATTCAGCAAACAATCTTTATAATTTATATATATATATATATATATATATATATATATATATATATATATATATACACATACATACATATATATATATATATATATATATATATATATATATATATATATAGATATATATATATTACAGAGGCTGATAATATGAGAGAGTATCTGCACATAAGATTATGTATGTTCCTGTGGTTAAATATTGCGCGTTTGCCCAGTGTACGCAGGCGCATACGACTGCATTTACACATATGTACGCAAACTCGACCAAATAGTCGCAGTCATTTATAGCATAATGACGAAGTTGTCATACAGTAAAAAATAACGAGAAGTTTTTCAGATATTTTAAAAGTATTTATTATATTTTTTTTTTTTTTTTTACTAAAATCTAACACAATATAATAGATGTTTATTTTCTGATCTAAATGCGCAATATTATAAAAAAAAAATAAAATTATGCTGACATTCTATTATAGATTTCTTCGTCCTTTGCATGAGGAATCATTTTCCGATTGCTAATTGGCTATTCACCATCCAGACAGTACTAATCTCTTGCACTCACAGGGTAGGTTACAATGTACAGCCTAATGTCTGTTACTCAAAAGCGGAGAAACAGAGTCATTTTATAAGATTTACCCAACACTTTGTACCGTATTAATTTAATGTACGTACTTTGTACATTAAAACATTAAACTGCTTGACAGTTTAGCATTATCAGATGGAACATGAATATTATGTTTCAAAAACTGATTGCCATTTTATTCACTATCATCAACGACATGCCTTTGCTTTTAGAAGATTATTCTTGGATAATATCAGGATCTTTTGCTCGTTTATTTTTTTTTTAATAAATCTTTGTATGAAAAAGACTTTTTTGTTGCAGTTGAATAGTCTGACATTATTATTTAATAAAATTGTTAAAAATTATTATAATGACTAAAAGTATCACTGGACTATTTTTAATCTTTTTTCCTAATTTTCTTTTTTATATTGCTTTTGATAGTGCAAGAAATTCAAAATTGCTTATTTAACGTTATATGAAGTTTCTTTTACTTTTCTTCTCCAAGGGAAACATGCTTTTTACTATGGTAGGTTTATGCTCTATTTGATTTGATTTGTGGTGCAACCTTTTTAGTAGGCAGAAATAAATCCATTATTTGACATTTGAAAGTCTTGACAAGCAAGCACATAGGCCTATTGTGCTTTCACACAATAGGCTTATGTCCTTGCTATGGATTTTCATTCTATTTTAAATAAAAAGTAATATTTTTTACAAATTCTAGTTAATTATTCCTTAAATTTACTATTATTCATTGAGACAAATGCTTGGAATAGATATTGGATTTTTAATTTATCTTTTCTCGCTATCCATCAGATTAGCTAATCCAACTGTGTGGAATTTTTTTCTTTTAAAAATGTTTAAAATCTTTATTAAAGAAGTAATATTATTTTTACGGATTAATTTTAGAATTCCTTTTCAAATAAAAACAATTCTATCTTCAAAGAAGACTTTTAAGTTATTTCAAAGTCCTTAGATGTACCTATTAAATATATTTGCAACAACTAATCTGGCGATACGTAAATTCATTATGCGGCGAAATTTCTTCATATTGTAAAAACTCTATATTATAATATCGTTATTTATATTAATACAATTCAAATATTTAAAGATTGACAGCAAGAAATACATATACTTAAGAAAAGATTCAAAATATACTCATGTTATCGAGTAAAGGAAATATATGTTTGGAAATTGTGAAATATTTCTTCAGAGAAGAAAAACAGTAAATGTCAAGAAAGAAATCTGCGAAAAATGAAAGAATGCTAAGCAAGATAATTTTAGTAGAAGCTAGTGGTGCAAATTTACACGTAGAAAAGATGAAAAATATAAAGAAAATTCGCAAAAGACATAAAACCCAACAAATTTTCACGTTGAAGTAAACATCTGAAAGAGAAAGGCGTAAGTTGTAGATGTGTATGAAAACGAATTTCTCAAAAGTAATTTTTAGTCTTAAATGTAGAGTTTTATTGGATGTGGACCTGATGACTGGCCAGATCTTTCATGGAAATAGTCAGCAAATAAGACGTAGAAGAGAACAGGTGGGAGCTTAATAAAGTTTTGGATTAGTATTGGAGACAATAACATTATTGATGAGTGCAAGAACATAAAGGCAGAGAATTATTGTAATTTATTATACCAGACATTTTAGGAGTGCTGTAGGTTATAAAAAAGAAACTTTAAACTAAAGTAAAGATGCAAGACAATTCCCTTAAGCTTTCTAAAGAGGTTTCAGTAGTAAAATAATAATGGCATCTGAAGACATTAAGCCAAAGAAACCTTGTGGTTAATCATTAAAAGAAATGAAGATGGGAATTGAAAACAATATTCAAATAATAATAATAAAAACAACTGTAGGAAATTCCTCAAAATCAGGTATAAAAAAAGAAGGTTACAGGATGTCAGGCCCAAATAAAAAATGAATTGATTAAGTAATTTATTCAGGGAAACAGATTATTTATCCCAGGTCAATATCTTCGATATATTTATTTGGAAATATGAGGCAATTTGTTTGCGGAATAAAGCCTGACATCTCAACAAAAACTTAAAAAAACGTAAAATAATAAGGATAGATGTCATAATTTAAACCTCACACGGTAATGAACATAAGAATATATACTGAAAAAAGTACTCTCTCTCTCTCTCACACACACACGCACACACGCATAGATATATATATACATACATGCATACATATTATAAAGTGAGGAAAAAATTTTTTGTCACACGAAAGTTTTTCCACTTTGTCATACATCTTTCCTCCAAAATCGTTATCATATATATATATATATATATATATATATATATATATATATATATATATATATATATGAAAATTTCTCTAATTTAACCAGTAGAGAAGACAATATTTATTAATAAAAATGACAATAGGAAAACTGGTAATTGCTGACGCGTTTCGTCCAATGTGGACTTTATCAAAGCAAAATACGAAAATAAATTTTTTTTTATTTTTCAGTTAAAAATATGAAAATAGCGTTTCTCTACATTCCAGTTGCTAGATACATTCTGTTTTTGTTTTTATTAGTTACTTTATTCAATTAACGCGTCAGCAATTACCAGTTTTCTATTGTCATTTTATTCATATATATATATATATATATATATATATATATATATATATATATATATATATATATATGTGTGTATTTAAGCATTTCACCCAAAAGCAAAAGGAGGTACCAATAGCACACAAGGGGTTACAGAGAGTGGAGCGAGTGAAGAGGTGTGATAGAGAAAAGGATGAAGAGAAGGACAGGGAATAAATCTAGGCATCTGGAGTTGTCGATTGACATTACATTTGAATAGGTGGAGATTATAGCTATCAGAGAAACAAGTAATAGGAAAGGAATTCCACAGAGGGGAGGTGCGAGACATGAAGCTGTTGGAGTAGAAGAAATCGCTATATTTAACTGTTTCGACAGTGAAAAGGTGGGACCGAGATGACAGCCTAGTTTAAATTCATGCAGTCTGGGAACGAGCGAAAGTAGCTCGTCGGTGCAGTCACTGTGAATGTATTTGTAGAAAAGACAGGGGGCGGCGACAGCACGTCTTTGAGGGAGGACTGTAGACGAGGTGCCAGATCAGGTTGAATTATATTGCATATCCGTCTCCGGATTTTGTCAAGGACCTTAAGACGAACAGCAAGGGGTATCAGAACATATATGGCAGTAGTATGCAAGGCCGAATGGTTGATTTAATGGATTTTTGAAGATTCCTGGCGCGACACAGGGAACCTAATTTCCTTGTGGTGGATGAAGCTATTGATTCAATGTATTTGTTTCATCTCAGGTCAGTGGACAGTGTTAGACCAGGCTGGAGTTGAGCATTAAGGATGGTTCCCTGTGGTAAGTAATAGAAAGCAGTTTTATTTTTGAGGCATTAAAGTTAACCAGGTAATTCCTGTCCAATCTACAACCGATAGGATGTATATTATCATTTTAAACTTTATTTTTTTCGTAGTCACTCACATTTGAGTCAGTGCTCCGTTTATTTATTAAACAGTATATTTATTTATTTTTACCTACCGGCCAGAATGTTGGAGAAATCTTAAAATAAAAATTAAACAAAAACTTGCGCTCACCTGTGAAAATAGGAGCAACGTTTGTGACAGATGTTAACATGATGGTTAAAAATTTTGAGATTGTGGCAAAATTATATTATTTTAACCTGATCAATATCTAACAATTCTACTTCAGATGTTTTAAGGGTGGCGATTTGTTTTTCGTGATCCCCCATTATGAGCATTGAAATTGATCCTGTACAAAGCAATGGCGGGAAGAAGCCGAGCACCTACAACTGAAAATTTTCAGATTAACTTGGATTATCGAAAGCTTTCACTTGCCGAACATTATATAATCGTCATGAAATATTCTCTTCAGTAAAAGTCTGTATACGACCTGATACAATTCTCCAATGCACAAACGACACGTTTTTGGTACTCTCCAATGTCGACGTAAAATCTTTAATGTCCTCCAAGGCGGTCGCTTAGCACCGATAGAATTATCATTGTTACAAACAACTTTGTGACTGTTTCTGCCTGGTTAAATAGTTTTTATACTTATGAAAAAAACGCTGCACCAATCTATTCCCTGCCAACAAAGAACAATTTGAAAGCTGTTTGCGAATATGCAATACAGCGCCAACAGAACGAAGGGAACATATTCATCAACATTCCTTTTCCTTTATCTATAACAATTATGTTACTTCATCTATAAAATTTGTTTATTTAGGCAGCAAATTCCCTTTTAGGTATGTCTGATTAAATAAATTACAAACAATATGTCTGCTTATTTCTATCATAATCCCTTCATATTCACGAATATTTTTCCGTGTATTACAATCAAATGATGCAAGAAATGTACTGCAACAGTGAAAATCACTTTTATTTCCCAAGTAATTTCCATCTCTTTCTGTCACATTGCATTTCTTTCCTCGTTTGATTGTAATACACGGAAATATATTCATGAATATGAAAAGATTATGCTAAAATTAAGCCGACATAATGTTTGTAATTTTATATATATATATATATATATATATATATATATATATATATATATATATATATATATTTTTATACCCACACATATCTATCTATCTGTGCTACCATAGCGTAAGGTCTATCTCAATATGTCGTGCCCCCTCCTCTTACGTGGCCATCAGGTCAGGTGAGGTCTAACATATTTATAACTGTCTCACATTTTATAAACACGTGAAATGGGAGATAGACTGCACGCTATATTGAGGTAGACCTCACACTATAGTACCATCTATCTATCTATCTATCTATCTATCTATCTATCTATCTATCTATCTATCTATATATATATATATATATATATATATATATATATATATATATATATATATGTGTGTGTGTGTGTGCATGTATGTGTGTGTATGTGTACATGTGTGTGTATAGAGAGAGAGAGGAAGAGAGAGTTGAAAATTTCATTCTGCATTTAGTTTTAACTAAGTTCATTCAAAAAGGTAGTTTTTATTGTGACAGCTGCTATGTCATTGAAACCAAAAGTTTTGAATTTGGCTTTTTTTTAAAATATTATTGATTTTAATTGGGATTGCGGGACAAAAGTAACAGAAGTTTTGGCAAATCACGCATTCTTATTTTAAGAAAGCTAAAAGCCACCTGAGCGCGAAGATTTGCGTCAGTAGGTGCGGTTGGGAAGGGGGGGGTGGCTGCATAAATAATACAGAAAATTTTAGCGTCTTTTTTATTTGGAAATTCTTGCAAAAGTCAAATCATTTTCGGATTTTAATAAAACTTTCAGGTCTTAATCACAGATGAATTAAATTATTTGTGTATGTGTTTAATAGTATATACTTGCACAAAGATATATATTTCATATGTGTTTGTTTTAATACTTCTAATTACTGGGATATCATTTATGTGCCATGCGTGATACACGCTTAGGCGATCATGTATCTTTCGATACATAACTGATGAGGCAGATGTTTTTTTCCGCAGTAAGTTGCCATTTCTTTCCACGGTAAACCAGTTGCCATCCAAGGCTATAGAACCCAGTCTGCCCGGCTATTCACCCATAGCTACGGGAAGAAGAAGAGGATTCATATCTTTTACAAGGGTATTAGAGTGTCTTGAAAAAAGACACGCGACCTGACTACTATCTCTAATGCTTCTTCCCTATATAGACATAAACTCTATCTAGCCAATAGATATTTGATTTGAAACAACGGTAGCTCTTTCCCTCTGACTCCCATTCTCTCTCTAACTTCCGCTCTCTCTCTCTCTCTCTCTCTCTCTCTCTCTCTTTCTATTTTTTCATCCTCATAATAATCAACGCTTCTCTTGGCCATTTTGTCTCTAAATTATCCATACGTCATTTAAGCTAGAGAAATATATCAATTATTGGTTAAATCGGTTGCACCTTGGCCGTAGGCTAAAGTAAATAAATATATATCTTAGGTTCCCTGTCAAAAATTATAACCAGACGGCAATTCCTTTTCCTTTGAAGTCATCATCATTAACAACTCGCGTTTAGTATCGTGGCGAGCGTCTATGTAGAAAAAGAAATATCTTTCTATATTTCGGTGATAAATAATTCTTATTTGACAAATGAATTTGAGTGAAAAAACAAACTTTCGCACAAGTTACACTCGATGATTAGTGACGTCTATATTATTAGTTGTCCGCAAAGAAAAGCAAAAGTTTTTTAGAAAGATAAAAAAAGGACTTACTTACATGAATCGTTAAATTTATTTGTCAGAAACAAAATCGTCTCCATTAACAGGATGCCTTACAAATAATTCATTTAATATGAAGTCTGAGTCCCTTCTCTCCCAATATATATATATATATATATATATATATATATATAATGTCCACAGAAAGACAGTTTCGCAGCTCATCAGTGTGGCTAGATATCCGATTGCTTCAAGCCAAGATCGAAACCCGACCGATGCGACATCAGTCAGAGATCCTACCTGCAAGCTATTGTCGCCGGGCAGTGTGGAAGGGGAATTTTAACGTTTTTACTAAACGAAAGACGTCAGTAGCTAGGAGAGCTTGATTCGGGCAGAAGAGCATTGCATTATCAACCACTGTTTATGAAATCAACCCTTCCTCTCCAAGATCTCAATCGAATTATTTCAAGAGTATAAATTGTCATCCACACACAGGCTGTTTTGTTGTATCACATCTCATCAATGTGGCTAGATATCCAATTGCTTCAAGCCAAGATCGAAACCCGACCGATTTGACATCAGTCGGAGATTCTACCTCCAAGCTATCATCGCAAAATTATGAAATGGACCAAGTCCGACAATTATTTTAATATATTTTCTTTTTATACGTTATTTTTATATACACAACTATTTAAGTAAATGTTTTCTTTATAATAAACAGCATTATCTGCATTTATAGGCCTGAATGTCCGAGAAATTTCGTAGAAAATATGTGTCCTGCGACATGAAACGAACCTGTATCCTATACTGAACTATCATTTGGCATGATGTGCTTATACCATTTAGCTACAAAGGAAGCGTTGTTGGATTTAGTCCATTTTATAATATATGTTGTCATTTGTTTACGTTAAGTTACGATTCAAGCAGATATGAACGTTCAAGAACTATGAGAAATTTGTTATTCAAAAACAGTAATTTGTTAACTAGACGCTTCCCCTGTAGCTAAATTGTAGGATAAAAGCTCGATTTCTATCGAAAGACACATAAATTTATATTTTTAGGCCGGTAAATTTAATTAATGCTGTTTATTACAAACAAAGCATTTACTTAAATATTTGTATATATAAAAATAACGTTTAAACATATATATATATATATATATATATATATATATATATATATATATATATATATATATATATGGGCAGCAAACTTTTTCGTTGAATATGAGAGACAAGGAAATTTTAATAATTTTTAGTTTTCCCAGGATTTTTCTGTTTGGTCGGAATAAGGGAATGTAAAATTGACTTTATTGTCTATATTATCCCAAGCGCTTTCAGGTTTTTTTTTTTTGGGGGTTGTTAATTTCTCATGTATAAGATGTATTTTTGTGTCGTTTTGATTATTAGTATGAGCGTATATATATAATGACCGGTTATTCTCGTTTTCCGAACAACTCCGTCTGCAAGGGAAGCTAACAAATCCCTGTCGCAAATGACCGCTCAAGCAAATTTTGGTTTCATTTGTTCAACACCCACATAGTCCACCTAATGTTATTAGTGCAACTATGTTGAGTGGAGCTTAGTTCCATTTTCGCTGAGCGAGCTGATGATCTGTAATGATCAGCAGATTTTTTTTTTTTTTAACGCCAGTACACGCTCACGACGATTTGCAGCTTTGTGTTAGCACAGCCACTGGCAGCCTTTGCGTCGACCCAATTTCGCTCACAATGATTGAGTCAAAATGTGGTATATTTTTAGGTTTCGCACACTGAGATCGCCTCTCCAGTCCCATAACTTCAATGTCACTTTCCGGGCGAATCAACCACGGTGAGATTCGAACCCGTTCGGGTCTCCTGGTCGAAAAACGAATGTTCTAACCACTAGACCACACACACACAGCCACCACACACACACACACACACAAAACACACACACACACACACACACACACACACACACACACACACACACACACACACACGCGCGCAAAAAGTAAACAAAAAGAAAAAGAATCCTAAAGAAATCGGTTAGAGTATTTACCTAAAACACATATTTAAAAAAAAATTATTTTAAATTTAAAATTCACAGCGTCTTATTTTCGTTCCTGCGCATGCGTGGATAACTGCATGAACGTAAACATAAAGTCAGTTCGAAGAAATCCTAAAGGACGAAACGCCATTTTTCAGACTTTGTCATTGTTCTTTCCCATAAAAATTGTTCTTGATATATAAAATATTAAAATATCGTTAACATATAAAATATAAAAATATCGTTAACATCTATATGTTGGAACAGCAAAATTGTCCAAATCATGTAACAGTATAATTGTCCATTCCACAAAATGTTTAATATCCCCAAAAAACTAAACAGAGTTTCTTTTTTCTGGGTTTTCAGATAAGACGTTTAGCCATCTTAACATCATTTGTAGTAGGAATCATAAAAAACTATTCAGTTATTCAGCTATAGAGAGAAAAGATTATAATTGTTTTGTGTCAGCCACACTGTCTCTCCAACTGAGCAATGGCGAGGGAAAAAAGATCATCCAGGCCTTCAATAATGATACCAACATTCATACTCTGGCATATATCTTCAAAGTTCATTCAAGAACTATCAAGAGAACGTTGAATAAGCTTTAAAAAGAAAAAAAATAACTAGATCAGGTCACAACAGTACGTTGTAATCATTTCAACTTAGAGCTAAAGAGAAAAAACAAAGTGCTAAAGAGAAAAATCAAAGAGTTAAAGGGAAAAATCAAAGAGCTAAAGAGAAAAATCAAAGAGCTAAAGAGAAAAAAATTAGAAAAATCCAACTCAATCCATAAAACCTTTGGCACGTGAGAGGAGTTTCAGCTATTACAGTCCAAAGATCAGTGAAAAAGAACTTGAAAATGAAATCGTCCATGAAAACTGTGAGACACTTTGTTACACCAGGATAGAAAGTTATAAGGTTAAGGAGGGCGAAGTTCGAAGTTTGAAAATGATCTTGGAATGATATATATATTTATTTGAACTTAATTTCAATCCTTCATAAGCTTCAGATCCTTACCTATGATTAATTAATGATGAACATCGTTTATGATCGATTTCATCACGATTTTCGTGTTAAGCTTAAAGAGTAATTATATATTATTTTTGCTAAAAGAAGAGCCCAATAGTGTTATAAAAACCTCGGAATATTTCAGTATATGAAGGGCGGACGAAATGATTCTAGACTGAATAACATGGTTTCATGGAATGTGCCCAAATGAGGTTTTCAAAATCGTCCCTCTTCTGATTCACACAATTATTCTATTGCCGTTTCCGTGCTTGGATCTCATTGGGGAAGAAGTTATTATCCTGCTGGTCAAAAAAAAAAAAAAAAATCATCAACACCATTACTGCGATACTGGTTCCAGGCCAAGTCTTTTTTCATGTTGGGGAACAGATGATAGACAGTTGGAGCCAAATCGAAAGAATAGGCGAGGTTGATCAACTAGTCCAAAGCCATATTCACACACAGCAGACATTGAAACCAAGGACTGGAGATTTGTCCTGACGATACAAGACCACTTTCATCAGTTTTCATGGGCGTTTGGTATTGATAACTTTTTTTTTTTAACTGCCTCAGCAAATTGGCATCTTACTCTGCATTGATGGTGTGAACATTTTGACGATAGTCAATATACACAATACTTTTTGCATCTCAAAATGTTGAGGCTATCACTTACAATGCAGAAGAAACAATATTGGCCTGCTTTAGAGTGGGTGAAGAGAATTGTTTCTACTGCATGGATTGTCTTTGGCTCAAAGTCATGATCCCAACACTCATCTTGAGTTAGGAAACCTTCAAGCAAGGCAGCTGATGTGATTATCCCGGTGTGCTTTTGATCAGGGGTCACATTACACCCAATGAGCAGAAACTTTTGTTGTGACAAGTTTATTGCGCAGAATATTCTCAACTCTATAAAGGGATATGCTAATAGCATTGAGTATTTATTTATAGTCAGTTGCCTGTCATGCATCACTGTGTGATGAAAACGATTAATGTTTCCCGCTGTGGTGACAGTTTCAGGACGTCCAGACCTTGGGCCATCTTCAGGATTCTTCCCTTCCCACTTAAATTCAGCTGTCCACTATTGCCCTGTTGATAATGCTAGAGCGTCATCATCTAACGTAGCATCCACGTCAGCAAGAATATCCTTGGAGAAGAAACCATTTTCTTCTAGATACTTGATAATGCCGACGGTGCCAAATTGTGACCATTTTCAAGAGAAGTCCTCTTTGAACAATCAGATATAAGTTTAACTGGAAGAAATAATGGAGAAGAATTGAAATCATTGCATGCAAGATTTCACAGCTCTAGCATCATTCGTTCATGTCTAGCCTATGAACTTTTCATCCCACCCTCGTGTGTGTGTGTGGGGGGTATGACTGTGTGGGATATAGATACCAGTGTGAACTTGTATCTAACATCTACGGAAACGTCGTTCTACCTTGTGCTGGACTTGTTAGTAATTTAAGATAGCAATTCAGATACAAGGAAAAGGAATAAACAGAAAAGGAGAATAAGAGAGAAAAGAGAAAAAGGAAAAAACATTAATGTTAAAAGGGAGAAAGAAAAAGGGGGAAGAAAGACAAAATTTTGAATATAAAGTTTTTTGGGGGAATGATAAAGAGAGATATACATGCGATGTGAGAGGTAAAGAGAGATTGAAAGAGGGAAAGAAAGGAAAGCGGGAATTAAACATAGTAGACAGGGTAACCCAGAAAATACATTTTCTTCCAGGACATGACACGTTAAAAAACAGTGTGGGGGGAAGAGTGTGATCATACAATGGTCCAAGGAACAAAAATTGTGAATTACTCACTGACAGATGTTTTTGTAGATGGGGTATTTTCCACTGGAAATACTATTGTTAGCAGAAACCAGATCTCTCTCTGATAACTCGATGTGCGAAACGTTTTCTGAAAATAAACTTAAATTAAAAATTTTGATCACAGTAAAAATTTTAGGCAGGTCTGTTGTTACTAGAGTGTGTTGGGGGAGTGAGATTATAAAACTTGATGAAGAGAGCTACAAGCTGGAGAGAGAGAAGGACAACTCGCGTGTAGCAAGTAGTAGAAAAATTGTCATGTCACGTGGTCGGGTATTGAAAAACGGGAATATGTACAATAAATACAAAATGTATACACATATTTATAACTGGTGTCTGTAATAAAAGACACGGAGAAGAGTAACCTAAATTAGGTTTTATAGAAGATAGAACTGTTATTACAAAAAAAAAAAAAAAAAAAAAAAAACTATTTATAAGCAGGCACAGTACATATTTGACACAAGGCCGGTAGGGGGTAAAAGGAATGTTCACTACCGTGTGTCACTGCAACAAAACGTAGACATCAAGAAACAACTATCTGAGCAATAAATACAGAATGGATTCTCTAATTTATCACTGGTTTGTAACAGAACCAAAAGTACACAACAAGAGAAAATTATATCCAATAAATACAGAATGGTACACGTAATTATCACAGGTATAATACTGCACCAAAATTAAACATCATGAAACAAGAAACACTGCACAAAAGTACTCATCAAAAACATTAAGTGCAAGGAACAAAAAATGGATGCATATATTTGTCACTGGTTTGCCACTGCAGCAAATGTAGACATCAAGAAGCATCTATCTGTGCAATGAATACAGAATGGATACAATTATTTATACCAGGCTGATCACTGTACTAAAATTAGACATCAACAAACATTTATCTGTATTTAAATACAGAATGAAATGACTTATTTATAATGAATATACACTTATGTTTGTTACTGTAGTTATGTTTGTAGACAAGTAGTAACATTTATCTGTGCATTAATTACTGATGTGATACCCTTATTTTCACGAGTTTGTGACTGTACCAAAAGTAAACATAAAGAAACATACATCTGCGCAAGAAATGCATAATGGATGCAGTCATTTATCAATAAATGGTCACTACAATAAAAGTAGATATAATTATAACATTTAACCGTGGATGAAAAAAAAAGAATGGATACAATTATTAAACATAGGATTGTGACTGCACCAAAAATAGACATCAAGAAAAATTTAACTGTGCAGTAAAGCCAGAATTGATGCACTCTGCTTATCACTGATTTGTCAGTGCAGCAATGTCTGCAAGAAATACACAATGGATTCTCTTATTTATCATAGGTTTGTAACTGAAACCAAAACTAGACATCAAGAAACATTAATTCCTGCAATAAATATAGAACGTATATACATATTTATCACTGATTTTTCACTTTCATGAAATGTAGATATCAAGAAACAGTTATCTGCGTAATAAATACAGAATGAATGCCCTTTTTATAACTGAAGTGTAACTGCACCAGGCATCAACATATATTTAAACGTGCAATAAATACAGAATTATGCACTCATTAATCGCTGCATTGTCACTGCACCAAAAGAACCTTTATCTCTGCAATAAATAAAGAATGGTAACACTTATTTATCAATGCTTTGTAACTGCACCAAAGTGGACATCAAGAAGCATCTATCTGTGCAATAAATATAGAATTGATTCAATTATTTATTGCTTTTTTGCCAGTGTACGAAAAGTAGACATCAAGAAACATTTATCTGGCCAATAAATATAGAATAGAACATGTCTTTATCACTGGTTTGCCACTGCACCAAAAGTAGACATAATGAAACAATTACATCCAATATATACTAAGTGGATACAATTATTCATATCTGACTTGTCATTGAATCAAATTTAGACATCAAGTAACATTTATCTGTGAAATAATACAGACTAATACGTATTTATCTGTGAAATAATACTAGACTTAATTTTTCACTGCTTTGTCACTACAACAAATATAGACATCAAGTGACATAATTTGTGCAATACATGCAGAATTAATACAGTTATTTATCACTGGTTTGTGACTGCACAAAAATAGACATCAAGAAACATTTAGCTGTGAAACAAATGCAGAATAGATACTCTTATTTATTACTGTTTTTTCACAGGACCAAAATTAGATATTAAGAAACATATCTGTGCAATAAATACAGAATAGATTTAGTTATTGATGTGGGGCCAAAGTTGGAACCACAGAAGTAAAACACGGAACACGGATTAGAAGTAAGAAAGATATATTAACATCAGGTTACAGAGATAGTGTAAGCGGAGCTTACTATAAGTTAGTGTCCAACACTGGTAGTCGTACGAGACTCTCACTGTCTCTCTATGTCACTCTCTAGAGTGCTATGTCGCCTACTTAATATAGGCCTGGAAGAGTCTATTGTGTAGGTAGTTTCCGGTTTCATAATACCCCAGTCCAAAGAGTTTTCTTTTTGAAAAGGAGAGAAAAAAATAAAACTTAATACTTTTTCCTCTTGGGATTTACGTCGAACGGTTGAGTAAATTTCCTTTTCCTTCCTGAGCGTCGCACTTCAGGAGAGACTTGGGGCATGTCGAGATCGAACTAGAGATCTTGATGCGTGAGCCACAGCTTTTCGCGAACCATCTACCTGTTTATGTAATATGCAAGCCGTACGAGCTTGCATCACTTGCGACTATGATGTCGAGACTAGGGTCGTAATGGGTGAGGGAAAGGTCTGAAGTAAGAGTTTTCTTGATCTTCTCGAATGCGTCTTGGCATTCCGGGGTCCATGACCATGGTTTGTCCTTTTTTAAAAGTTGTTTGAGAGGCCCTCTCAATTTTGCATGTTCTTAATGAACCCTTGGTAAAATTTAGCTAGGCCGAGGAAGCTTTGTAACGCTTGAACGTTATCTGGTGCCGGCATATTTCTGATCGCGTTGGCTCTTTCTGGATCCTGCCGACGACCGTCTTTATTTATGATGTACCATAGGTATTTAATCTCTGGTAAGAAAAAGTCACACTTTGCCTCCTTAACCTTAAAACCGTATTCTTGTATCTTTTCAAATATGTTTATTATATGTTTCCGGTGCTCTGCCGTAGTTTTACTAGTAACCAGTATATCATCCAAATAGGCTGTTGCGTAGTCAAGGTCGCCTAGCATGGCGTCCATTACCTGCTGGAAAATTGCAGGCGCAACCTTGACTCCAAAAGCCAATCTGTTGTATTTGTACAAACCTGTATGGGTGTTTATGCAGAGCAATTTGGAATTTTCTTCATCCACCTCTATCTGAAGGTATGCGTGCAAGAGGTCAATTTTCGAAAAAAAAAATTCCACCATTGAGTTTATTGAAAATTTCTTCAGTGCTTGGGAGAGGATAGTGGTGATCTTGCAAGGCATCGTTTAACCCTGTGGAAAAATCTGCGCAAACTCGTATTTGATTGGACTTCTTTTTTACGTAGACCGTAGGTGCTGCCCACTCGCTGAAATCTGTTTTTGACAGAATACCTGCTTCTTCGAGTCTATCTAACACTTTGTTGATTTGTTCTAGAGCAGCGAAAGGGACATTCCGTTTCTTTTTGAATACCGGTTGTGCACCGTCCTTCACATTGAACTTAGCTTTCATTTTAGTACATTTCCCAAGGCCGCCAAAAAAAAACTGGGGAAATTGTTGTTTGAGTTCCTTTTTTAGATTTACCAAATTGGACGTTGTATCTTGCGACAAAATGTACTCATTGGGCAATCCCAAAGATTGAATTTTTCTATCCAATCTGTTCCAAATAAGTTAACCGAAGTTTTCAATACGTAGGCTTTGAGCTTTTTGGTAACTCCATTTAGTGTTACTGTAAGTATTACCTCGCCTAAAATGTTAATCTTTTCGCCAGTTACGGATTTTGCTGTTTTATCCGTTTTTAATAAGGTCGGCTTGTTTAATTTTCGCCAAGTACGCCAGTTAATGGTTGAAAGATCGGAACCCGAGTCAAGCTGGAATTTAATGGAATTATTGAAAATATCCACAGTTACATATTTCCTTAAATTTCTATCGACAATATTGTCAGATTGAGCTTGCCTAATTTTATTTTTGGGTTTTCTCGTTCTGTTGGCGTAACAGCACGAAGTTAAAGTATGCCCACTTTTATTGCAATTTTTGCAATATTTTTTATTCTTAACTGGACAGAATTTCATCAATGCCATTTACCACAATGGTAACATGGTCCGGGCGGTTTCTTTAACCTATTTGGGTTTTGGTTACTGCGGAATTTAGGACATGAGATTTGCCTTTTGTCTTTTTGAGGGGAATAGGAGGTAGACTTGCTTCTGATTTTATTAATCTGAGCCACACCTGATTCCTCAATAGTGTTTGAGTCACGCTTTACAGATATTACTCTTTGACAGTCCTCTGCCAGTTTTTGGAGAGTCAATCCTTGTTCGTTGTTAAGCTTGGTCAGTACCCGTCGTCTGACTTCGGCGTCTTCTGCTGATACTAGACCTTGTGCGAAATTCATCGGCAGTCAGTTCGGCGAGTTTAAAATCATTACAGAGCTTGTTTACCGATGCTGCAGACGTTAGAAAATCTTGCTGGTTGTCTTTGACCGTGTTCAGGCATTTCCAACGTTTGTGGAACAAGGTTGTGTTAGGCCCGAATAGTTCCGATAGTAGCTTAATAGTCTCTGAAAAATCCAAGTCAGTCGTTTTCTTGGGTAGTATGAAGTCTACGAATCTACTATGTTCTGTAGTTCCCAGTTTTCTCAATAGAAGACGCACCTTTTTTTTACTGGGCCATTGTTCACAGTCTACGTTGAAAATATCTTCGTAGCGCCTGTAAAAAGCCTGGGACGTTTTGTCTTCCTCTGGTACGTATTCAAAGGTTTCCATTGAATTGTAGATTGTACTCTGGGAAAATACTGTATCTTTTTCAGAGTTTGAGCCTTTTAATGCATTTACGAGTAATTGTTTCTGTTGTAGTTCAGCATTCTGAAGCGTAATTTTTTTTAATTCCCTTTGTTGTTTATGTAATTCCAAAAATAGTTGTTGTTGTCTTTCTTCTGATTTTTGTTGCTGATCCAAATTTAGTTTTAACATTTGGGCAACTACTTTTTACAAATCTTCCATATTTAAAAATGACAGCGCTTTTTTGTTGCTTTGAAACACGTGTACTAAGAGAAGGTACACAAAAAAATCGTGATAGATTTGTTCTTTTTTTTTCTTTTACAGAAAAAAATGGACAGACAATTAGTTAAACTAAACTAATTATGTGTTTAGCTTTTTTTTTCCCCGTGGTTCCGTTAATTTTGACGTAATTGAATAAATTTTCACCACACTTATGTATTTTTTTTTTATAAAGTTATAAAAAGTGAAAACTCACCCCAGTGAATTTGAGGGGAGAATAATTTTATGCCCGAGTTCAACTCAGTTACATAAAAAAACTTTTCGATAGTTTTTTTTTTGAAAACTTGAGTACAATGGTAGTATTCGCTCTAGTATTGCTAGTTTGTTTTATGAACAACTGTTTTTTTTCTGTGGGTGTGGGTGTGTAGAAATCGTTCTCATATTAGACAGACTTTAATATTCCGTAGATGTCGAATCGCTTGTTTTTCAATGGCGTTTGGTATTGGAATATATGTAGACGCTGGGTGTTTAGCTTTTAAATCGCTAATGTATTAATACCAGCCTAATTTTACGTTCAACACTGCTGTGGGAACGCGTGGAGTTTCTGTGCATTTTTCGAGTACTGTGGCTATTGATATGGTGAGAACGAAATTCTCGAATCTTTCTGTCGCCACTGTTGTGGGACTGGCAAGGTATTGCGGTTTTTCGACGTGAATGCGTTTCTAGAATTCTTCGTCGACCCAGATGTGGGATTGGTAAGGTATTTAGGTTTCACCGTGAGTGCGTTTCTAGAATCCTCGTCGCCACTGATGTGGGGCCAAAGTTGGGACCACAGAAGTAAAACACGGAACACAGATTAGAAGTAAGAAAGATATATTAACAACGGGTTACAGAGATAGTGTAAGCAGAGCTTACTATAAGTTAGTGTCCAACTCTCACTGTCACTCTCAGTCACTCTCTGTCACTCTCTAGAGTGCTATGTCGCCTACTTAATATAGGCCTGGAAGAGTCTATTGTGTAGGTAGTTTCCGGTCTCACAATACTTATCTATCACATGTTTCTCACTGTTACAAAGTAGACTTCAGGAAACATTTATCTGTGTAATACAGGCAGATTGATACATATATTTATCACTACTTTGTCACTGTATTAAAAGAAGACATAAAGAAACTATGCAATAAATACAGAATGGTACACGTATTTATCACTGTTTTGTCAATGCTCCGAAAATAGACATAAAGAAAAAAATATCTGTGCAACGCATACAGAATGGTACACTTATGTTTCAATACTTTGTCACTGCACCGAATATAAACATCATGAAACATTTATCTGTGCAATAAATGCAAAAATGTTTCACTTATTTATCACTGCTTTGTTACAGTAAAATCAGACATCAAGAAACATTGATCTTTAAATTAAACACGGAAGGGATTCAATTATTTATCACTATTTTGTCACTGCACTAAAAGTAGACATCAAGAAACATTTAACTGTGGAATAAATACAAAATGGTACACTTATTTATCAGTGTTTGTCAATGCACCAAAAGTAGACATCAAGAAACATTTATCTGTGCAATATTTACAGAATGGATTTATTAACTTATCACCTCTTTGTCTCTGCACCAAAAGTAGACATCAATAGAAAATGTATTCACTTATTTATAATTGGTTTGTCCCAACATCAAAATTAAACATCATAAAATATTTATCTTTGTAACAAAAACAAAATGGTTAAACGTATTTACAACATTTGTCACAGAACCAAAAGTGGAACACAATAAACATTTATCTGCGCAACAAATACAGAAGGGATTCCCTTACTTATGACTTCTATGTCAGTGAACCAACAGTAGACAACAAGAAACATTTCTCCGTACTATAAATACAGAATAGATTCACTTATTGATCATTGCTTTGTCATTACACATTAAATAGACATGAAGAATCATTTACTTGTGCAATATATATAAAATGGATTCACTTATTTATAACTGCTTCATCATTGCACAAAAAATAGATATTAAGAATCATTTATCTATTCAGTAGTTACAAAATGAATACACTTATTTATTACTGGTTTTTACAGCAAAAGTAGACATCAAGTAACATTGGTCTGTGCCACAAATACAGAATGCATAGATTTATTTATCGCTGCTTTGTCACTGCACCAAAAGTAGACATCAAGAAACATTTATCTATGCAATGATATATCCAAAGCAAGACATCAATATATATATATATATATATATATATATATATATATATATATATATATATATATATATAATGTATATTATTTTAAATTTCAATAGTTATTCACTGCAAATGTAGATATCAAGAAACATTTATCTATGCAATGATATATACAAAGCAAGACATCAATATATATATATATATATATATATATATATATATATATATATATATATATGTATACTTTTAAATTTCAATAGTTATTCACTGCACCAAATGTAGATATCAAGAAACATTTATCTATGCAATGATATATACAAAGCAAGACATCAAATATATATATATATATATATATATATATATATATATATATATATATATATATATAATGTATACTTTTAAATTTCAATAGTTATTCACTGCACCAAAAGTAGACATCAAGAAACATTTATCTATGCAATGATATATACAAAGCAAGACATCATATATATATATATATATATATATATATATATATATATATATATATATATATATATAATGTATACTTTTAAATTTCAATAGTTATTCACTGCACCAAATGTAGATATCAAGAAACATTTATCTATGCAATATATACAGAATGGATAGTCTTGTTTATGAACTGATTTTAATTACCCCAATTGTAGACATCACGCATCATTTATATCTGCAATAAATATAAAATGGATGCACTTATTTATCACTGCTTTCTGACTGCACCAAAAGCCAACATCAAGTGACAGTTTCTCAATGTATGCATTTATTTTTCACTGGTTTTCTCTGTACGAAATTTAGACATTAAGTAAGATTTAACTGCAGAAACAAACCCAACCTAGAATAGATACACCTATCACTGATTTACACTGCACCAAATGTAGACATCAAGAAACATGTATATTTGTAATAAATACAGAATAGATACACTTATAACTAACTACTTTGTAACCAAACCAAGTGTAGACAAGTGATATTTATCTATGCATCAAATGCAGAATGGGTTTAGTCATTTTTAACTGGTTAGTTACAACAAAAATTAGACCTCATGGGGCATTCTTCTGTGTAATAAATACTGAATCTATATAAATATTTATCACTGTCGCATTTATCAAATTTAAACTTCAAGAAATATTTATCTATGCAATAAATACAGAATGTTACAATTATTTATCATTTACACTGCGCGAAAAATAGACAGAAAAAAAAATTATCATTGCAATATATACAGAAAGGATACACATATTTAACAATGGTTTGTCACACACCAATAATATAAATCTTATATATATATATATATATATATATATATATATATATATATACAATTAATACAGAATGGATACACTTATTTATCATTGCTTTGTCATTGTACGAAAAGTAGATATCAACAAATATTAATCTGATCAATAAATACGGAATAGAGTCACTTATTTAGCACTGGTTTCTCCCTGTGCCAAAATTAGACATCAAGAAAGATTTAACTGTAAAACTAATACAAAATGAATACAAGTATTTATCAGTAATTTGTCACTGCCCGAGATGTAAACAAAAGGAAACATTTATCTGTGCAACAAATACAGAAAGCATTCACTTATTTATCACTGGTTTGCTCCAAAAGTAAGACATCAAGTGATATTTATCGGTGCAATAAATTTAGAACTGATATACACATTTATCAGCGATTTGTCACTTTCATCAAATGTAGACATCAAGAAACATTTATCTGTGCAATATATACAGAATTGAAACACATGTTTACCACTGGTTTGTCAATATACCAAATGTAGCATTCAAGAAACATTTATCTGTGCAATAAATACAAAAAAGATTACATAAATACAGAAAAGATTACATTTATTTATCATTGCTTTGTAAGTGCACCAAAAGCCGATATCCAGAAACATTTACCTGCGTCATTAATACAGAATGTATTCATATATTTATAACTAGTATGTCACTGTACCAAATGTAGACAAATTTACATGAAGCCACTTAAAGTGCGATAATCAATACTGAGGCATTTTGCATTAGACATAATCCTCTGATCCTGTATATCAATTAACCGTAAATTAATCTGAAGTCAATCAAAATGCTTTCTTGGCTTTACAAGTTTCTTTTTCAAATGAAACACATCACTACCAGGTTATGAGTTATCATTCATTTGTTCATTTGCTCAAAGAAAGAAATAGGAAATGAAATAGAGACATAACTTACAGCATAAACTATGTCTCTGTATATATATATATATATATATATATATATATATATATATATATATATATACTTAAATTTGAATAAAAAGAGCCAACATGATTTCTCTATTGTAGCTTTTGTTGTAGTTTTAAATTTTTCGGATAAGATGTTGATTATTGTGCTTGAAGTTGTGGAAAAACTCTCCGAAATTCATATTTTGCTATTTTACTTTAAGTCCTTTTGACTTTCGCAGAAGAAGCAAATGTGATGTCTCTGTGATAGTTATAATTCCTTTGTTTGCATCGTGGTATTCTCTGAAAAGATGGACGTTTGAAATGATCGAGTGTGACGGCATGTGTAAACGGCTATTGGGAACGAGGCCGTACAAAATAATGCAATTTATTTATTTATTAATTTAATATAAATTTTTATTTACTTTTTTTTTGTATTTTATTTTATTATTATTATCAAATATATCATATTTACTTGAAGATACCGTCTTGTGTGGAGAATGATATTTAATTTAAAGTGTCTTCCTTTGCATGGAATCATGTTGAGTATTTTGGTGTTATCTACATTGACCATTTCAAAAGTTCAGCTTCCCAATGAAAACCAGGATATAGACAAAAGTAATCTAACTACCACACAGAAACCACATCGATTCTTGATAATGACTGCGACAGTCGAAAGTACTAGAACAAAATTAACACAATATGAACTTCGGACAGTTCATCCACAACTTCAAAACACAACACCTTATCCGAAAATTGGAAAAATATAATAAAACATTAAACATTGTCGACTCTTTTTAATTAAACTTGTTTGGATGAATATTGTTGCATATATATTCCTTATATATGTTCATGGGTATATATATATATATATATATATATATATATATATATATATATATATATATATATATATACGTTCATATACAGAGGCGGTCCTACCACTACAGAGGTATCTTATTTATGTAGCGCCCACATACATGCACACACTGTTGCGCCACATATATGCACTCGCTCTCGCGTTCACACCCACATAAGGTTATAAATGTGAGTGTACATATATATATATATATATATATATATATATATAGGCACATATAGTCATCACTCTGTGTTTAATATATATGTGCATGTGTGTCTGTGTGTGCGTCTGTGTGCCTATCTGTATATCACTGTGGATGCGCGTGTGTGTGTTTACTAAAGTTAATTTTCTAAAAGGCTGAAAGTACGTGTCACCCATTGTACTCAGTACTCGGTAGTAATAATCTCGCCATTTATCTAGATTAGTTCGCTAAACATTATCTCATCTCTGTTAAGGTTACCATGATGCATATATATATATATATATATATATATGTATATTTTATGTTTACATATATATATATATATGTAAACATGAAATATAAATATATATATATATATATATATATATATGTATATATTTATATATATATATATATATATATATATATATATATATATATATGTGCGTGTGTGATGGCGCCACCTGATAAGAAGAAACTAGTTTGCAGGGGGCCGCAGAATTTGGTTGTTATCCTGACAAATTTATTGTCATCCCATTTGCATGTCTGATGAGCGTCTGAGGCTCAAAAGATAAAAATCTGATTGTCGCCAAATCATTGTAGCTACACAGAAAAAGCGCGGCCATATTGTTAAATTTGTCATCGCCAATTGAGTGATTGTCACACCTGCCTCCAGCTCTATATCAATCATATATTTACCTTTCGGTTACCTTTTGTCTTTAAATCAATTCCAATGACGCTTTTTATTCTCTGTTTGCTTTCGCTGGTCTCCCTCATTGAAGATATTCATTTGTTTTAGATTCCCACTCGATGCCAAGATAGAGCACAAAGTCTTGCATAGATGCTATATTTTGCACCCGGTTCACGGCGCTGAGGAAATTTCTGAAACTTTCCCAGTCATTTTATTGAGTTAGAGAGAACTCTGTTGACAACATTTCACATGATCATGATCGCAACAATCTGAATGGCTCACAAAATATCTGAAAGCAGTTACCAAAATGAGAAAATCTCCCTTCCACTTAGTTAGTGAATATTGCTTTTTGAATCAATATTCGTTAGATGACGCAATATTACATAAAATGTTATAATTAATAAGCACATGGAAGAAAAGATATTAATGTTAATAACTTGTGAGATGTAGAATGGTTCAAAATAATTTATAATGTAAATTGTGAAGTTGATATTGTTCAGAATTTATTACATCTAGATATAACTGTTTTCATTTTCAAAATTTTTATTGATGCTCTGAAAATCTAATATCAATCACCATTGAGATTAGCTACAATAACGACCATATTTAGAATCTCTCAAGCTAGGTTTTGTTACTTTTCTTTATGCCTGTTTTTCTATTTTCAAAATAAAAAATAAACAGTATTTATTCTGTTTCCTGTCTATGCGATCAATAAAGTTTTACTTTATTACTACATGAAAAATTATGATCTAACATTGATCGCTTATCCTCTTTTTCGTCAACATTTTGGAATATTTTAGCTAATATATTAAAACATTTAATTTTGTTCCTATTATAACCATTTAATGCAATCCTTAATTAATTAATTGATTAGTAATTACTTAATTAATTAGTACTAATGGAGAAAGTCCCGTGTCTATGCTAACATAGTTTCTTTTATATTTTTTCACCCCAATCAAGGAGATGAACTCACTAAGACGTAACGGTTTTGAAGACGGGAAGAAAATGTTAATGAGAAGAAAGTACAATAAAAAAAAGAGGATTTAAAGAGACGAATGATGACAGACGTTGTAATGAGATTTTTGAAGATCCGAGTTGACAAGAAAACAATAACTTTGAGTAGGGATCCACAAGTGAGAAGTGCGAGCGAAGAGTAAATTGACATAGAACTTATGCTTAGTGTTGTGGATTCCGGGATGAAATCCGGTACCAATAAATAACAAACGCCAAGAATGAATATAGGAAAATAATGTATTATCGTAATAATACAAACTGGTAATGCGGGTTAGTAATTCCAGGAATACGTGTTAGTAGCATAATATCTATACAGTCTTTGGTATTGAAGTATCGCTGTATGACTTCTTACTGAGTCTATGTGCTCGCTCACTGTGACTCTTGATCGCTACGTTCGTTCTGTCTGTCACCTTCACCCTCGGTTGCTCTCGTCTCGCTCTTGTCACTCGGGTCTTCACGTAGCATTACTATATGTATATACTGGGTGAGTCCATTTGTGTAAAAAGGAGAACCCCTCAACACCCCCCTCCTTAGATCCCTTTTTGGGGGGAGTTAATATCTTTTCCTTTTTATGATCGATAATCAGAGGCTTTGTAAATTTTCTTTCCCTGCTAGTCCTTTTAATTTCTGTCTCTTCTTGTGGTCTTTGAATCTCAAAAATCTTCAAAGATCGTCTCCATTGAATCATCGTTTTCAGCGGGTGACGAGCTTAGCTCTTCAACACGTCTTTTTTGTATTTGGTCAATATGTCTTCTGTGGGTAAATTTTTCTACTTGTATTGTGTACATCACGTTTCCTAGTCTGTTAATTATTTTTTTCAATGCTTTCTTTAATTCTTTGTCGACTTTCACTATGGTAGCAAACGTCACGTTCCGCTTCTTTTTAAATATTGGTTGGACATTTTCTTTTAATTCAATTCTGGCTCCAAACTTGTTGCATCGTCCCAACCCGCTCGAAAATACCTCCGGAAATTGATTATGTAATTCTTCCTTAAACTTTGTCACGTCTGATGGTTCACACTCTATCTTTTTACAAAAACAACTGATAGGTAAATCTCATACGTCGAACTTTTGCATCCAGTCTGTGCCCACCAGATTTTCTGTATCTTTCATTACGAATATTTTGAGTTTTCTTGTTTTCCCGTGAAATTTTACATTTAGGATTACTTCTCCTTCGAATTTTATACGCTTTCCTGTAACAGACTTAGCAATTTCCTGTGTATGTAACATTGCTGGTCTATTAAGCTTTCTCCATGTTTGTAGGTTAATTATCGTCAGATCTGACCCTGAATCTAGCTGCAATTTTATCTTTTTTATTTAAGATTTCAAGTTCCACATATTTCCTTCTGTTAGTATTGTCTTCGTCATGCATCCTAGTACCTCTTATCCTACTAGTAGATTTTCTGTTCCTACATTGGGATGCCTTGTGACCAATTTTTCCAGACGCAAGACAGTTATTATATTTAAAAGGACAATCTTTATTCCAATGTAGTCCTCCACATCGATAACATGCAGATGGGGAGGGGGGCTTATATTTGCTTTGTTTTTCGTCATTATTTGCCATGTACGTTGTACTTTTTTCATTATTATAGAATATTTGTTTTCTTTCCGGGGAGGGTGAAAATCTTTTTTCATTATTATAGAATTTTTGTTTTCTTTCCGGGGAGGGTGAAAAACGTAAATTTTATTTAACTTACGTATATGTGATACTCCTGACTCCTCAATATCCTTCGAGTCTTTCTTTATGCTCAGACATTTTTGGCTGTCTTTCAATAGTTTTTGAAATGTTAATCCAGGTTTATTTTGAAGTTTTGAAAGCATTCTTTTACGCATTTCACTATCCTTAGCTGAGACTAACCCTTGTACAAAAACAAGACACTTGAAATTGTCCGTGGTTAATTCTGCCAACTTGAAGTCGTCGCAATGTTTATTCACGATTGCGGCGAACGTAGAATAGTCCTCATTTTCATCTTTTACGAGGTTAAGACATTTCCACGTTTTGTGAAAAAGTGACGTTTTCGGGCTGAAAAGCTCCGTCAGACATGTAACTGCTTCATCAAACGTTAAATCATTTGACTTCTTTGGCAAAATGTAATCCATGAATTTCCTGAGTAATAGTCGTAACTTCTTTGCTTCTGTTCAGTTTTGACAATCGATGTTGAAGATGTCTTCATGGCGTCTGAAAACGTCCCCGAAATTTTTATCCTCTTCTAGGGAATATTTGAATGTTTCTATCGTGTTCCATACTGCGCCTTGGCAAAAGTCCTTCTTTTTTTTCAATATTTTGTTGTTGTGTATTACTCGCTACTTTTACAATTAGCTCCTGGAGTTGTATTTGTCTTTCTTCATTTTGCATTTGTCTTTCATGATTTTCCTTCTGCGTTTGTAGTAATATTTTTTCCATTCTTTCTTGGAATTGGAATTGCTGTTCCTTTTGTCTTTCTTGAAGTTGTATTTGCCGTTCATTTTGGTATTTTACAAGTTCTAAAATACTTTTAAAATCACCCATGATAGGAATCTTAAGAAAAACTCGATTTTCCGTATTTTAATCCTCGTAACTCTTTGTTACCCAGTTTTTTTGTGGATACTGGCAAAAACGGCAATTTTTCTCTTTTGAGTCTCCGAGAAGTGCAAATTCTTGTCGCCTAAGCTGTTCTGGTGAGAAGAGAGAATTTTTTTCTTTCCGTGTAGGTCTCAATTCCTCGTCACCAAGTTGTGGTCGGCAAGGGAGAATTTTTCTTTGTTCTCTTCCTGTGTGAGTTCGAAGTCCTCGTCGCCAAGTTGACGAGGGAGAATTTTCTCTTTTTTGTTCTTCCCGTGTGAGTTCGATATCCTCGTCGCCAAGTTGTTGTGGATTCCGGGATAAAAACCGGTAACAATAAATAACAATAAATAACAAACGCCAAGAATGAATATAGGAAAATAATGTATTATCGTAATAATACAAACTGGTAATGCGGGTTAGTAATTCCAGGAATACGTGTTAGTAGCATAATATCTATACAGTCTTTGGTATTGAAGTATCGCTGTATGACTTCTTACTGAGTCTATATGCTCGCTCACTGTGACTCTTGATCGCTACGTTCGTTCTGTCTGTCACCTTCACCCTCGGTTGCTCTCGTCTCGCTCTTGTCACTCGGGTCTTCACGTAGCAGTACCATATGTATATACTGGGTGAGTCCATTTGTGTAAAAAAGGGAGAACCCCTCAACACCCCCCTCCTTAGATCCCTTTTTGGGGGGAGTTAATATCTTTTCCTTTTTATGATCGATAATCAGAGGCTTTGTAAATTTTCTTTCCCTGCTAGTCCTTTTAATTTCTGTCTCTTCTTGTGGTCTTTGAATCTCAAAAATCTTCAAAGATCGTCTCCATTGAATTATCGTTTTCAGCGGGTGACGAGCTTAGCTCTTCAACACGCCTTTTTAGTATTTGGTCAATATGTCTTCTGTGGGTAAATTTTCTACTTGTATTGTGTACATCACGTTTCCTAGTCTGTTAATTATTTTTTCAATGCTTTCTTTAATTCTTTGTCGACTTTCACTATGGTAGCAAACGTCACGTTCCGCTTCTTTTTAAATATTGGTTGGACATTTTCTTTTAATTCAATTCTGGCTCCAAACTTGTTGCATCGTCCCAACCCGCTCGAAAATACCTCCGGAAATTGATTATGTAATTCTTCCTTAAACTTTGTCGCGTCTGATGGTTCACACTCTATCTTTTTACAAAAAACAACTGATAGGTAAATCTCATACGTCGAACTTTTTGCGTCCAGTCTGTGCCCACCAGATTTTCTGTATCTTTCATTACGAATATTTTGAGTTTTCTTGTTTTCCCGTGAAATTTTACATTTAGGATTACTTCTCCTTCGAATTTTATACGCTTTCCTGTAACAGACTTAGCAATTTCCTGTGTATGTAACATTGCTGGTCTATTAAGCTTTCTCCATGTTTGTAGGTTAATTATCGTCAGATCTGACCCTGAATCTAGTTGCAATTTTATCTTTTTTATTTAAGATTTCAAGTTCCACATATTTCCTTTTGTTAGTATTATCTTTGTCATGCATTCTAGTAGCTCTTATCCTATTGGTAGATTTTCTGTTCCTACATTGGGATGCCCTGTGACCAATTTTTCCAGACGCAAGACAGTTATTATATTTAAAACGACAATCTTTATTCCAGTGTAGTCCCCAACATCGATAACATGCAGATGGGGAGGGGGGGGCTTATATTTGCTTTGTTTTTCGTCATTATTTGCCCTGTACGTTGTACTTTTTTCATTATTATAGAATTTTTGTTTTCTTTCCGGGGAGGGTGAAAAACGTAAATTTTATTTAACTTACGTATATGTGATACTCCTGACTCCTCAATATCCTTCGAGTCTTTCTTTATACTCAGACATTTTTGGATGTCTTCCAATAGTTTTTGAAATGTTAATCCAGGTTCATTTTGAAGTTTTGAAAGCATTCTTTTACGCATTTCACTATCCTTAGCTGAGACTAACCCTTGTACAAAAACAAGACACTTGAAATTGCCCGGCATTAATTCTGCCAACTTGAAGTCGTCGCAATGTTTATTCACGATTTCGGCGAACGTAGAATAGTCCTCATTTTCATCTTTTACGAGGTTAAGACATTTCCACGTTTTGTGAAAAAAGTGACGTTTTCGGGCTGAAAAGCTCCGTCAGACATGTAACTGCTTCATCAAACGTTAAATCATTTGACTTCTTTGGCAAAATGTAATCCATGAATTTCCTGAGTAATAGTCGTAACTTCTTTGCTTCTGTTCAGTTTTGACAATCGATGTTGAAGATGTCTTCATGGCGTCTGAAAACGTCCCCGAAATTTTTATCCTCTTCTAGGGAATATTTGAATGTTTCTATCGTGTTCCATACTGCGCCTTGGCAAAAAGTCGCTTCTTTTTCAATATTTTGTTGTTGTGTATTACTCGCTACTTTTACAATTAGCTCCTGGATTTGTATTTGTCTTTCTTCATTTTGCATTTGTCTTTCATGATTTTCCTTCTGCGTTTGTAGTAATATTTTTTCCATTCTTTCTTGGAATTGGAATTGCTGTTCCTTTTGTCTTTCTTGAAGTTGTATTTGCCGTTCATTTTGGTATTTTACAAGTTCTAAAATACTTTTAAAATCACCCATGATAGGAATCTTAAGAAAAACTCGATTTTCCGTATTTTAATCCTCGTAACTCTTTGTTACCCAGTTTTTGTGGATACTGGCAAAAACGGCAATTTTCTCTTTTGAGTCTCCGAGAAGTGCAAATTCTTGTCGCCTAAGCTGTTCTGGTGAGAAGAGAGAATTTTTTTCTTTCCGTGTAGGTCTCAATTCCTCGTCACCAAGTTGTGGTCGGCAAGGGAGAATTTTTTTCTTTGTTCTCTTCCTGTGTGAGTTCGAAGTCCTCGTCGCCAAGTTGACGAGGGAATTTTCTCTTTTTTGTTCTTCCCGTGTGAGTTCGATATCCTCGTCGCCAAGTTGTTGTGGATTCGGGATAAAAACCGGTAACAATAAATAACAATAAATAACAAACGCCAAGAATGAATATAGGAAAATAATGTATTATCGTAATAATACAAACTGGTAATGCGGGTTAGTAATTCCAGGAATACGTGTTAGTAGCATAATATCTATACAGTCTTTTGGTATTGAAGTATCGCTGTATGACTTCTTACTGAGTCTATATGCTCGCTCACTGTGACTCTTGATCGCTACGTTCGTTCTGTCTGTCACCTTCACCCTCGGTTGCTCTCGTCTCGCTCTTGTCACTCGGGTCTTCACGTAGCATTACTATATGTATATACTGGGTGAGTCCATTTGTGTAAAAAAGGGAGAACCCCTCAACACTTAGTAATTTCAACAGTTAAATTGTGAGACCTAGCTACCAATATAGTACTGCGCTTAAATTCATGAAGTCGGTCACCAAAGAAGAACAATTAGCATGAAAATATTTATAAAAATGGCACAGAGAAACTATGTTACATCTGTGCGAAAATGACTGAAGCTAGATCAGGACATTGTAGAATATCTAGATACATAACAGAATCAACAAAGCAGATGTAGAAACACAATTCAATGCATTGACGAATGACACATGCAAAACAGATTCGGATAAGAAGAATTGTCTAACACGACACAGAGAAACAACTTTCTTAGCAAGAGACTAAGCAATTGATTTGATATAATTGAGTTACTTAAAAGTAACATAATGGCAAGGATATAATAGTTATTTTAAAGGAACTACACGTACAAAAATCAGTGCGTATAAGTAATACAATTAAGGGATCACTATTATTACTAGTCATATTGTATTTGGTGGGGTGTGGACTTTTACATAAATTACACCCTTGTGGAAATTAATTGAAACAACCGCTTTAGTTTCCTTTCTTTCAACATATGGTCAGTTTTAGACCCACTGGAGTGACAGGGGGTAATCGATTTCTATTTTTTCCTCAGATTAGGTTATTTGTAGTCGTGTACAGTAATATGAATCTATTTTCGGAGTGTATGATGAAATTTGTTTGGCTTTGAAAAATATTGCGTCATTCGTGATTGAATCAGATATTTATCATTCCCAAGCTTCTATAGTCTCGTCTGTTGATTAGTTGTCCTACGGCCATTGTCTGCGACGTTAATCCAAGGAAGCGTACAAAAACTGTAACGCTGCACAAACGCCATAGCAAGCCTTACCCGTGAGCAAATCAAAGTACTATAGACTGGACCGGAAACTCTCCTGATTTAAATCTAATCTAGAATCTGTGCTCAATCTGCAAGAAATGAATTCATAGAATGGATATACGAAGTACAAACATATACACTGGGTCATATTTCTTTGAAAAGACGTAAAAAGTAAATAATAACGGAATTATTCGTTTTGTTTCAATTAATTGCTCAAGGGTGTAAATGAAACATGTAATTGTATTGATACTCTAAATGGTTGTTTACAGCTCATGGCCCGATAAAAGCTAATTAAACTGTAAAGTCTTCGATTTCTTTTCTTTGGTCAAATTATACAGATTGATTACCTAAATAAACGAGAGAAATTATTGCCAAAATTCATTTTCAAAATTGGTCCAATTAAGCGGAATATATCGTATATTTTTTCTCTGCATTATCCATAACTATTTGAGCATTAATACATATACATATATCCATACAACCTGGAGACATATACTTTAAATTTCAACGGGAAATGCCTAGCTTTTTCTTCACACAAGCAACGCCATTGAACGTCCAAATACGTCCACCCGTATTATCGTGAAAATAATCGATATTGTCGGGTGCACAGCTGTGATTCTGCACTAAGTGACCATTCATTAAGCCTTCTGTGCATTCTGACTTTTGTGGATAGCAAATAAACAATTCAAACAAAACAATATTTTTAACTTACGCCTTATTGTGACGTGGAGAGTTATTTTTCTTTTTAATTTTATAGTCAACCTGAAACCTTTAAAATCAACGTGGTAACAAAAGCAGGCAATCGAAACTTCATAAAAATCTGTACAATATCCGAACACTGAAAATGCATAAAAATGAGCTTAAATAATTTGGAGACCATTCTCGCCCCGACATGATTCTCTATTTCTGGACTATTTTAATATACATTTGTACATAGATATTTAGCAAGCTTAATGTCATAAGATTAAATGACGGTAAAGGACTGAAAAATGTGGTACTTTGCTAATCCTATAAGTATACAGCCTGTTTTAAATAATACATACATACACACACACGCGCGCGCGCGCACACACACACACACACACACACAGAGGATACGTGGCCTAATGATTGGGTTGCAATCTGAACTTTAATGTTAACATTTACATATGCTCCATCTCAGATATTGATCACTGTATCCCATAAATATAGCATACCTTAAAACTATATATATATATATATATATATATATATATGTGTGTGTATATGTGTGTATGTATATATATATTACAATGAATACTTCATTCAAAAATTAAATTAGTCAAGTTAATGAGACAAAATGGTGAATTCATTTCGCTAATTAATTTTAATAATACATTAACCTTTAAATATTTAAGGAAGAAATAATACAGTTTATAATTTTAAAAAACAAGCATCATAACATTCATCGAGTGGTTAGTGGGTTTTATAATTTAGTTAGCAAAGTGAATTCGCTATCTCGTTAACTTTACTAATCTACTTTTTGTATGAAAGATTCATTATAATATAAATTAAACTATATATATATATATATATATATATATTTTTATATGTATGTATAGAGTTAGATAAATCAAACGGCCAGATATAAGCAACTGTATACATGCGTGTTGGCGTACATACACATGCAAGCAAATAAATAATCATCATATTTATTCATGAGGTGTAAACATAAGTTCTAGATGTGGTTAGACAGAGCAAAGATATTAATAAATATATATATGCATGTCCCTAGGTTTTGGTGTACGACTTTAAGTTTCGCTGGTTTTTCAGCTCATCGGGCACAAAGTATATTTATAATTTACAAAAATACACAGATGTCACATGGGAGGAACACTGTTTCATAGTCCAGAACTAAAATAGTACAAAAGGTGCAAGACATGTGGTGCATGTAGAATTCATTTAAAAAAAAAAAAGAGAAAAATTTAAAAAATAAAGAAAGAAAAGAAAAGAAAAAATAGAAATCTCAAATTTCAAGTTATTACTGGAGCCGCTGCTCTGGCTCTGATATAATAACGCTTGCCAGGTTAAAGGAAGATAAGCAGGTATGAAACCTAAAGCTTAATAAAAAGAAAAATATTATAAAAAAGAGGAATATAATCGGGCTTCCAGCATTTTAAAAGAAACGATTTTCTGTGCCTACAGGTGATCGTTCCGCTTATTAAGAAGGATTACATTGTTTATATTTTTAAGAATGATTTTTTTTCTAATAGACATAGGTTGTATTCACCCACTCCGGCTTGCCGGAAAATGGTTTGGTTTGGGCTACGAATTACCAATTTTCATGAGGTGTGTATGCATCTGTTTTGATACTCTAGTAAAACTTAGAGAGTACTGTGGCGTTTGCTTATTTTTGTTGCTAAGGATCATTTTATGATGATAGAAACGCTTTTTTCCAATTATTAGCAATAGGTCCGAAAAATAATTTAATTTGGTCATTGTGCTTGACGCTAGCCTTATACATGCATTTACCGTTCATGGAACAGAGGGTACATTTACGGCAATTACATTTTTGATCATCAGGGCTACCACTGATACCTGTGCTTCTTAAGAATTTTTTTTTAAATTACACTATTATATTGGACTAAATATTGTTCAAGGTTTTTAGTGCAGCTGCAGCTAACCTTAACGTTGTTCTTGTTGAAGATTTTTCTGAGGAAAGGATTATGACTAAAATGTTTGTATACTAACCTAAAACGATTCTACCGGTGTTGGTCCATATATATTGGATTCTCTCGCCATTTTCGATGTATGAGTTTCGAACAGCTCAGTCCGTATAACCAACTGACAGGCTACTCACACATGTCATTTGATTATACTAGTGAAGAACCAACCACATTTTTGTGAAGAGTAAAATACAGAGAATTGGTGCACAGTATGGCATAGAATCCCCAATCCACCGGTTTTGATTTTAAATTTGTAGTTCTCCTAGACTATTCGCTTCCCAAATCTGTCCTGCTATTTACCCGTAGCAGGGGCGGAGAGAGGAGATGTATTCATGCATTTCCCAAGGTTATTATCTCGTAAGTGAACATAATCGACTCGACTGGAATTAGAATCCAGCCGCAATACATTACTTCACCGTGCCTCCAATGTATGTGTGTGCATATATATATATATATATATATATATATATATATATATATATATATATATATATATATATATAGAGAGAGAGAGAGAGAGAGAGATATATATATAGATACTGTGTGTATTTAGGCAGCAATTTTTCATTGATGCATGTTTCATTAAATAACAGTTGAAACCTAACCTGAACAAAATAAACTATGAAATCTCCACAAATATCCTTAAATGCCTATAATTGATAGCAGATGCGGTTGTTTTATACCAACGGCTTCCCATATTTTTTCACTCTCGTGTGGTCATGTGTGACGTCATGAGCTGCGATGCGATTTTCGCTTCCGTGACTCGTAAACACGAGTTTGTCGTTGCTTTGAAATTTTTCATGCAACAAAAACAGGCTATCATTATTGTTTTGCCCGTGTATTGTTTGATATATTAAAATGTAATTGTCATCTTGGATAATGGCTTATGTAAGCTGAACCATAGATAGGATTAAAACATGTATCAATATGGTGATTTCCATTCGTCTTTCAATGATAATATTATTAAGCTTATCAGACAATATGAAAGGAACTTACTTAAAATAAATAGACAAAACCTGTCTATATTATTTAATGAAACATGCATCAATATATATATATATATATATATATATATATATATATATACAGAGAGAGAGATATTGCGTTAACAATAGACGTGCGGTAAACAAACCTAATCAGTTAGCTATATATAAAAGTAGTATTAAATTTTCCTATAGAAAGTGTAAAAATTACAAGTATTCATACTTTGCTGCTATATAATCAAGTTTAAAAAATATTATACCTCATATTGTATCAGTTATTAAATTACCTGAAACGTTGGAAAATTCATTTTATTGAATAAAACAATGTTTTTAATACATTTTTTCTTTTGTACCACTATCTTTTGTCATCATTTATTCAACTTCATAATTCCATCTTTTCAAAAATGCTTCAGTCATCTCACCAAATAAATGCTCAATATAACTTTTGCAATATTCCAAGTTGTGGTTTACTTTCCTTTATAAGAATTTGTTAAAGGGCAAATCAAATGCTGGCACTCGTTCAATGATTACTGAATACAGCGGATAAATGAAACGTTGCCAAATCATGTTTTAACAGTTTTTTCTGGTCACTAAAACGAAAGAAAAAAGCATCTCCATGTTATCCAGATGGATTGGAGAGAGAATATGTTGTTTTTATCAAGAGAAATAGTTAAGTAATGTGTGAGCTATAGGAATGGAGACAAACCAGAATCAATCAGATAGAAAAGTTTAAGAGACGACAAAAAAGGTAACGCAGACATATGAAGACGCATACGACTAGCGAAGACTAAACAAAGTATTAAGAATGGGAGAATTTCACTAGAAAGAATGTCGAGTGCTGATCTCGTATATAATATTAATTCTTCTATATGGCAGTGAAAGTTGAACAATTCAAAGATGAAGAGAATTGAAAGCACAGAGATGTGGTTTTACACAGTGGTGCTGAGAATAACATGCACAGAACATGTGAACAACGGAGATGTTTTAATGAAAATGGGAGAATAAATGGAAACATAATTATTCTCAGCTAAAATTTCTGGGACACACAATTTGAATGCCTTGGAGTATTTAACACTCACGGGACAAACTGAATACAGTAGGGGAAATGAGAAAAATCAAATAATATAGATAACAAGTTTATTTATATTGATGGTAAGACAGAGACTTGGAGGAGGGGACAAACGTTGCTTATAGCTACAAACCAGAGAAAGCTGTGAAGAATCATGATTACTTACGTCCTAAAGGGAAACGGTACATAAACAGGGGAAAAATCTAACGCAAAAACTTAGAAAACAGTAGAACATAAAGACATGACCATTTTCGCTGAACACATTGAAAACAATAGTACAATCAGTTTTGGATAAATTGAAATTTAAGAAGCTTTGACAACGTCGTCAGGTTCTGATAGGACAAAATCGGAAATATGATCGAGAACTTAGATGAGATTTGCTGTCACTTAGCCTCTAGTAATAATCAATAGATATTAGGTGGGAAAATGCTATGGCACAGAACAACAACAACAACAACAACAGCAACAATAACAACAACAACAATAATAATAATAATAATAATAATAATAAGAAGAAGAAGAAGAAGAAGAAGAAGAAAGGCAACAAATTAAAAAAGAGAATTTCAAGTGGATGAAGATGAGAAAATAAGCCGTACTCTATCGGCAAAGAACGTAAAAAGAAGGAAAAATCAAATACAATCGACCAAATGCAGGAAACAGTCGCAAGATAAACCTGTGCGTAGTCATTACTCTTCTCTTACCAAACAGGCTGATGTTGACAAACCTCGTACCCATCAGTGGTTGCGTGGTGTAGGATTAAAAAGCTAGAACCGGAGGTTTTGTTCTTGCAGCACAGCACCAATGCTTGCTAACTAAAACTTACCAAACAAACATATTGAAAAATTATGTTAACCGGAAATGCATGAATGAATATCCAGATACGATTAACCATCTTATATCAGACTGCACGGTATTAGCTTTCAACGAATATAAAACTAGACATGAAAGGGTGGGCCAATATCTGCACTGGAAATTCTGTCATTTTCCCCTGCAGATTGTAATATACCCTTGAAGATCTTCAAAAACTATCAAAATACATGGATCCTGAAGATGGAAATCTCAAATATGTGGCACATGAGGACATCAATAAATAGTTGGAGCTCGCGGATTGATTGGAAAATAGATTATAGTTTAAAGCAGAACAAAATAACCGGACCTTGCTGGAGAATCGAAAGAAATTGGAGAAATAGTTAATAGTTATACCCATCAGTATTGATGTGGTTTAAACAGTTCCAAAATCCTTATATAGAGTAAAACAGAAACTTAGTAGAAGAATTGAAATCTAGTATCAGTTTTAGTAACACCGGCTGGATACTAAGTTGTATACACACTGCAGTGAATGCTCACTAATTACAATTAATAATGAACTGCTAAATTCGTAGGTATTCATAACGAGCATATTCGAAATTGAATTTTTATGAATTTGAAAGAAACAGAAAGAAATACAGTGTATACAGTTTGAAATCATCATTTAATTATTGATTTGTTCATAGATTGGAACGCTAGCTAGATTATGTCCGTCCAAACAGTGCCTGACTTCAGAAAAGCAAAGATTTTGATTGTTAATCTGTAAAGCGAGACGGATACTATTCTTAAAAGACTGGCATGAACAATCCAAAGGAATTACATTAATGCATTTCTAAGCTACGAGATAATCAGCGAATATAAGGATTTATTTATATTTATATTCTCTCAATACATGTATACAGATTATATTATGTAAAGGTAAGTTTGCAACATTTTCATAGAGATGGTGTTTTTTTCATTGACGTTGTTGATCTTTATCATGATCAAAGAAAATTCCAACACTTTTTTCTGGCAAATTTGATGAATCAAAAAAGAGTGTAAATTGTTAATTGTCTTGAACTTGGCATTTGTAGCTTTTGGACATAGTGAATTCATCCTTTTCGATATTCTGCGATAGAAACGGCACGTATAGATCATCCTATAAAAACATCTGAGTGAGGACGATCACTCCCTAAATCAATCCCTCCCTCCCGCTTGCTCCACACACACACACACACAATCTACGCCCCGGTCTTTTTCCTATTTCACCTGTTCTGAAAGAATTATTACTTTTTCAAGCCAACATACCCGGCCACATATACGTAGAAAAATCAAAAGAAGACGGGTAAATCCATCCCTTCATGTTTTTGAAGATGTACAGTACATACCGTCGATTTCATACCTTAACAATTTCATCCCAATCTAAACAAAATTCACTTTAAAAAGTGAATATTACTCGCCTACTTTTTTCATACCAGATTTTAAATTATAGAACTTTGTGTCCTTCACTTGTTTTGAGTGAAATTTCAATCACCTGATGAACATTCATAAACGTTCTAAAATTTAAAAGCCTTGATAAACCAGTGACATCCCCTCCTTTGTATATAAACTCGTGCAAAAAATAAATATTATATTGCCTTGATAAATTTCCTCAGAGGTCGAAACACGTCGGCTATGAATAGTTTTTCCTTGTCTCTTTGTATTCATATATATATGCGTGTGTGTGTGCCCGCGCGAGCGCGTATGTGTGTGTGTGCATATATAGATAGATAGATAAATAGTTGACAGAAAGTGATAACAGAGGATCTACTCACCTAAAACATGAACAAGAAAAATACCTACATATTTGATAACGTTATCAACATACATATAAAAAAAGCAACAAGAATAACAGACGCCTCTGATAACGATGCATATAAACCTCGTAACTTTTGTCTTTGGGGAAAATATCAATGATTACTTTCCCAAAACAAAACAAACTACTAAACAAAAAATCGGAGCTTATTTCTAAATGCAAACGCGAAAGCAAATTCCATTAACGCTATTTACAAGAAGATAACGACTCCAAAGATTAAGAAACTAATAATCCATGACCTAAAATTAATACATGTTTTAAATACAAATACCACAATTTACACGCAAAGATAATCTCCAAAAATAAAAAATACAAATACCACAATTTACACGCAAAGATCATCTCCAAAAATAAAAAAATACAAATACCACAATTTACACGCAAAGATCATCTCCAAAAATACAAATACCACAATTTACACGCAATGATAATATACAAAAATAAATAATAAATAAAATCAAGCTCCATATCAGACCTATAAATTAATTTGAGAAGAGTAACATAAACTAAAAATTGCAAAACCCGTTTTGATCCTTTACTCCTTTCCTTAAAGCAGCCAGTGACCTACATTTAAGCAGCCTACAAAAAGAGGAGTACCACATGGTTTGATGATGCTTAAGGCATGAAACTGTCAGTTACCAAACTGTATTGATCTCTATGACTATACTCATTATATCTATATATGCCATGTCGCAATTTGGTGTTAATCTCTGAGTCCACACTCTTTATATTTGCATGCGTTCTATCCTGGATATCGAGTACTTTTTCCCCATAAATGTAGCATACTTAATACTATATATTATCACACACACATGCACACACATAGACAAATAGATAGATATTGACTAGCTAGCTTAACACCCAACATTCTACAGCATATATGCGTGTAAATGTGCATAAAGGTTTCATTCTTCATTAGTCTGTATGTACTCAGCGTACCTCCAAGTGAACAGGCGATACCAAAGTAAATACAAAGACAAAATGGAAATGTTCGTGAAAAACTAAGAATTGTCAAATTTAACAGTTAAATAGTACTCTGTTCAAAGGTTCTGCTTTTCTTTTTATGCGACGTGTCCTTTCAAGACGTAGGCGATTATGGCTCTCCACTTCCTCCTATTCTTTGTAGCTCTCAATGTTTCGTCCCTCTGCCACCTCCCCCAGACCATGTTCTGTCATTCACTTGCTTAAGCCCGCCAGGTATGTCATATGTTGCTTTCCCTTGTCTCTCTTTCATTCTATTCGCCCTGTGGGTATCAGATTCTCCAAGACCTCCTTTCTCATTACGTATCCCAGAAATTTCAGCTGCCTCTTCCTGATGTTATAAGCTTCCTCCTTGTTTTCACCGTCTCCAAAACCTCATCGTTGCTCACACGCTAGGTTCATGCTATCCTCAGCATCCTTCTGTGGAACTACATCTTCGTTGCCTCGAGTCTCTTCTTCATCTTTGAGGAGACCGCCCAACATTCACTGCTGTAAACGAGGACAAATGTCACGTAACATCTCAGCACTTTTTCTTTGTTACCAATGAAATCCTACTGTCTCGCAGTACTCTGCCCAGCTTTTGGAATGCGCCTTTGGCCTTCCAAATACGTCTTCGGATCTCAGCGTCACACACACCGTTCTCCGTCAAAACACTTCCCAGATATTTAAAGTTCCGCACCTGCTTGATATTAGTGTCCCCAACCTGCAAATCGCATTTCGGTCTCATCCTTTTAATGATGACCATGCATTCTGTCTTCTTGTAGTTTATGCTTAAGGATCCTATAAAGGCGCAAATAATTTCTATGCTTATATTCTCACATGCAATGACCGATATATATTTGCTCGTCCAAGTCATCAATTAAAAAATGAGTTATCAATCAGCGTTGGGATGATTGAAGATATTTACCTTATCAACATCTATTTATATCCAAGACAAGTAATCTTAACTGAAATTAATTAAAATGTGGAAAGGGTGAGGCTATGATTGTTATTATTGAACATTGTTTTTTTTTTATTTTTTGCGACGAATGTTAACATTTCAATAAAAAAATATTTTGCGATAAATTCAGATGTTACAAATAGCAATAAAAGGATTAGATAAAAATAAATAATATTTGGATATTCATTTCTCATGCGCATTAAGAGTCACCTGTCGTTGGATGCAATAAGGAAATACGTTTTACGCTACAGCAGAACGAAAAAAAAAAAACGACATATATCCAGGCATCTAGTGCTACCCGAAATAGCTTACATTAATGAATCAACTAATATTACTTCATACGGGGAAAAGGTTTTAAAGTTCCCGTGTTTGTATAACGTATGTCTGTCTGCCACTATATCGAAGGACGAATTTCATCATCTACTGTTAAGGCTTGAAATATTGCACTAAATTTGGTTGGTAAGTCACATCCATTTTACTATCATCCTGCATACATGCCATTTCAAAATGAAAATCATATTTTTCTAGAATAATCCCAATTAATCGTAGAAATGCAAAGATATTTTTGGTGGTTTGAGAACGTTCAAAACATGCTGATAATTGTTTCTTCGCTGAATGTCATATCATTTTTCGAAAGGTTTAAACCTCTTTTGGATAATGGGAAAACTTGTGTCATTTATCTTTTGCTAGATTTCCTTTCGTTAAACTTCTCTTGGATTTTCTCGAAAAAACTTAGTTTGATTTTACATTCTATGAACCGGGTGGATCCCATTCATCTCTCGGTCACACCAAAATCGATGTCTTCTTCTAACATGAAGACCTGCCTTGGTCACAGACGCAGAATCTGTCTATATTTCTGAGATGAGGTATTATGTACATTATTAACATTATTCGGACTATTGTCCTCATCTTTGTCGCCATATTTATCACAGCGTTTCGGCCGTTGTACCCTCCGGCCTTCTTCAGGTGGTTAGAATGTCGAACTGAACCCTTTATTTCGGTCACTGGGGTAGAATGTTCTAGTTCCACGTACCATGTTTAATGGATGTCCGAATAATGTTAATAATAGACAGAAAACCGTTGAATCATTCAAGTCATTGTCTTGTAGGTGTATGCGCCTCTGTATTTTCGTACGTGTTTGTACGGATAGGAACATAATCATGCATCTTCATATCGAAACTTTGTTATTATGCGTGATGTTTCCCATGTATCTTTCCCATTCAAATACTTGTGCTTGTTTAGCAGGTGTGAATGGAACACAAATGCATGTAGCACATCAATAATAGTTGTCAATTCATTTGCCCTCACGGCCGCGGATCACATGATTTCTTGGAAAAAAATAACACATCGGATTTGTACACAGAATATTCATCGTTTACACACATACACGCGCGTATGCACGCACATACACATTTTTAAATTATGAAAAAATGCTGATTCTCTGTCCGTCAAAAGTTGTCTGCGTGTGGCTTTCATGTTTGTAAGTAATCTATATGCGTATTTTTGTGTTGTACTTGAGTAACTTAGATGTGTTTCTGTACACACAAGAACACATATATAAACACAAAAAAAATGAGTTTGAAATAAAACATTGTAATAATACATTCACCTCCCAATCAGACAGGACAACCCATACCCATGGATGAGTGATAAAATCATAAAGTTTGAGACAAAATAACTGTTAATCGTTTAAAAACTTAAAAATAAGGTTTTATAGAATTTTTCGACAGTAAGTAGAATTAAATAATTTATTGAAACATTTTTAAGACTGTCATTGAATTAAAATATTCATATGCACACACAGTTTTTTTACAGTGAGATTCACACTGTACAAGTTCCAGAGGCTACTCGTGGTAGCGGGTTACAGAGTAAAAAGGCAGAGTTGATGCGGATAGGTGGTGAAGATAATGGTTAAACGTAGACTTGAACAGGTTAAAATTGTAGTGATCGGGAAAAATTCTCTTAAGAGTCGGTCCCACGGAACAGTGGTCCGCGGTAAGAAGCTGCTCGATTAGAACTTGCTTCTCACCAGCAGGAGGGAACAGGCGTGGTTTGTTACAATATGAGAGGCATGGGGGGATCCTAGACTTAAAGGTTAGAACTGGTTGAAGAAAGAACTGCAGTTCGTCCGAGCATTTTCCATGGCTGTAGCGATAGAGCAGTGAGAATCTTGCCTCATCCCGTCTATCTGAGAGAGATTGCAGAGTGGAAAATAATTTGTCACCCACAAGGTCGCGGAGGCGTTTATGAACTCTATCGAGACTGGAAGGTGAGGGATAATTTCTCAGTCTTTCTGGTAATAAACTCTCGGCAACATGAAAAATATGTGCTGTTTTTTTAAACTCATTTTCATACTTCTGTATTTAATCTGAATATATTTTCTGATAGACATATTATTTTAAAAGGACAAAATTATTAAATTTAAAATTGAATCACTAAGACATCAATGAATGGACTAACAGAAATCACGAAGGCAACTAATAGTAATCTAAAAAGTATCGTTTAAAATATATTTATAAGGTGCACACAATATCATAAAGTATATATATATATATATATATATATATATATATATATATATATATATATATATATATATATATATATTGCGTTTTGGGACAGCAATCTCTTTTTTATACAAATTTCATTAAAGACAACTGACAAGGTACTGCGATTAAGCATTTTATTTAATTTTTCTTGTGTTTGTACAGGCGTTATTTTTCGGGATACAAAATGTGTAAAAACTGCCCAATGGTTCTGCATATCCGAGAGCTTTCGGCTATTCTTTTAGCCATTATCAAGGGCGATTCTTATTTTCAACTTTGGATTTTAATGAAACTTTCAGAACTTTCAGAACTTATTCACAAATGAATGAAATTATTTTAGAAATGTTTGTCTTTTTGAAAGTCATGGTATAAATATTTTTTTTTATATGTTACACCCCTCGAACTTAATTTTATGAAAACTTCAAAAATTTATTTTCGAAGCCTGAATTTTTTTTCAATTAATGCACAAGACTCTGAAGATTCTAAATCATCGATTTTTTGGTAAAAAAATGTGCAAAATTGTCCACACTTTTACCTCAATTGTAAAAATACAAAACCCAATAAAACTAAGACAATATTTAATTTAAAAAACTTTTTATGACTTTCCTGAATAACATATACTAAGGTAATTCTTATCTGAAAAAAAAAGATTTTGATGAAAAATAAATTTTTTCAATAATTTTTTCTTTTTTTCTATTTTAAATACACAATATGACAAAATGTTGTTATATATTTTAAAATTAAGTTTCTTTATGAAGCCTTATGAAAATGACATATTATCTTCTCTATTTCTTATAGATCATAAATGTGAAAGCTTATTAAAATCTGACAAACGTTGATATTTTTAAAATAATTTTTTAATGTTCCAAAATTGTATTTAAAATCGTCTCCAACGAAAGTATGGATGCACAGCTTTGAAATAACGTCACGTGAGGTAGAGTTGTTTCCCTAGATAGAAGCAAGTTCTTTTTACTTCAGAATTTACTTTGCATTCATTCAGTTAACAACAAAGCAAAATTTGAAATCGATTGCATAGCATTTCAATATTAATTTTATTAATAAATAAAATATGTATAACTCAATTTAAAAAAATGTTGTTACTGTTTTATTTTTACTTGTAAAATTTGATTTTTTTTTCACAATTTAAATGTTATTTTCAGTGCAGAAATTTTTCTTCAAACGTAAGGTTAAAAAAAAAAAATTGAAAGTTATTTTTTTTTTAATTTATTAACCAGGTTCACTTAAAATTAGAACGAATTACATCACTTCTGCGCTACCGTACGATAAATTCCCTTGACGTAAGTTGTCAATATATTGACGCCCATCAATTAACACCCTTCAATCACGCACCCGCGCGAGCACCCCGGTTGGAAATATCTCTATTAAAAAAAATTTCTTCTAAAAAAGTAAGTAATGTTTCTTTCAAATTACATTAAGTATACTTTAATCATTCTAAATTTCCTAAGATAACAAAAAAAAAAGTGTAACTGAATTTTAATTGATTTTTGAACTAATTTTGATTTTTTGTTTACAAACTAGGGCAGATTGGCCGAAAAATCAAATTTACTAATATTTTTTTGATTCAAGAAAAACGAGATTTGTAAATAAAATTTTTAAAATTTATAGGAAGGATTAATAAATCTGAAAAAATATTCAAAAAATACTTTGGTCTTCCCTCTTTAATTTTAACATAAAGATTTACACGTTAAAATTTTTTTATCAATTTGGGGACCTTTTTTTCCAGGGTTTATCATTTTTTTTAGCGTTACCAAGGACAGTCCTATATATATATATATATATATATATATATATATATATATATATAACTCTCTCTCTGTCTTTGCAAATTACACACACTCTGCGCAAACACATACACACACATATATAAATATATATATATATATATATATATATATATATATATATATATATATGCAAAACTCTCTCTAAATTTAAAAATTACACACACGCGCGCAAACACCCCATATATATATATATATATATATATATATATATATATATATAGAGAGAGAGAGAGAGAGAGAGATAGATAGATAGATAGATAGATAGATAGATAGATAGATAGATAGATAGATGATGCATGCATATATCTGTGCATGTGTATGTTTGTACATGTCTATAAGAAAAGCAGGAAATAATCGTATATGTCGCATTAATATAAAGTATAAATCATATTGGGTGACTACAACTCTTTCTCTTTCTTCATCTATATGACGATGGTGTTAATCTTAGTGTCTCTGAACGAAAAATCGGTGAGTCAAGATGGAAATCCACGGACCATATGAAACTGAACTTTAAACCGTTTTAAGTGTATTTTTGATTTCCTCAGGAATTATGTAGTACACGATGGTTTCAGTATTATAGACAGTATGTTGTTAGCTACATGCTAGAAATTTGAGAATCTTTAAAGGAATTCCTCCTTTCCTCTCTCTCTCTCTCTCTCTCTCTCTCTCTCTCTCTGTGTATATATATATTTATATATATATATATATATATATACACACACACACATATATATATGTATATATATATATATATATATATATATATATATATATATATATATATATATATGTATGAATATATAAATTATATTTATATTAAATAAGTACTACAACAAAAAAAGCGATACCCGAAGATTAAAATGATTTAAATGAATGAAAAATCTTATTTGAAAATTTAATTTTAGATTTTATTCCAAGCTATGATATTAGATTTTATATCTCAATAAGCAAAATAATTTGGTGTATTTAAAAGCGAATTTAAACTGATTGAAATTGTTTTTCCTACTCTTGTCACTAAAATCTAAATTGTTCCATGTTGACAGATTTTTGTCAACAAGACATAATTCTCTTCCAAAATCTTGCGAAAGTGAAATATAATGTTCTGAAATGTTATTTTACAGATTAATTAAACTTCAAACCATCTCATCTTAGATTACATGATTTAAAATTTAATTAATCTGAATTAATACAAATATTAATTTTATTTAAAAACAACATAGAAAAGCACTTTTTAAGTGGGTCTCTGGTAAGTGATTTATTGACTGCCTGATATTTCGGAAATTTAACTAAGGTGTACATAACAAATAAAAATATTTTTTTTAATTACACAGTAATCTTATTATTTTAATTATTTCAACTACTCTAATATTTTATTGAATTGCATATACTTTTCTCAACAAGCGTCTTCGTAATTAGGATTATAAAAACTTAATTACGGAGACGCTTGTTGAGAAAATTTTGAATAATTACTAAGTAATACGGAATTTGAAAAGTTTTATTAATAATTCTAATTAAAAAAAAATTTAAAATGTAAAACCATTGAATTTTTTTACTTAAGACATAGTGTCCATAAAATATTTTATTCATAAAGTTTTCAAATTAAATATTCTCTTAGTTTTGTTGATTTTGATTTTATTTTATGATTTAGAGCAAATTCTCTGTTACTGGAGGTCCTGATGATCCAAATTCTCCTTGGACTTGTTCTTATAAGTAATATCATCATTAACCCGTGAAAAAAGAATTTCTCGAAATATCATAGATTAAATCAGTCTGGGTAGCAGATGAAAATATTTTTACAAAAATTTGAAATAAAAAGATACTTCCAAAAATAATTCCATTCGTTTGTGAATAAGATCCAAAACTTTCATTAAAATCCTAAACTTATCTTCTTTTTTTTTAAAGAATTACCAAATCAATGTGTTTTTAACAGCATAAAGACGCTCAAATATCCGTGCAAATTTAATGTCACGCGTTAACGCCAGAAAAAAAAAAAAAAACAAGGTGTTTGACCAAATTCCGATGCTATCGAAAAAATATATATAAAAACGAATAAAAGAAAAATAAATTTTCAATGTTTTATCTACAATTTCGATCGGATGCAGAACATCCTATTTGAAATCTGAAAAGATCCAATAGAAAATTCAACCATCATACCGTGCCGCTTGAGTCTCTCTCTCTCTCTCTCTCTATATATATATATATATATATATATATATGTGTGTGTGTGTGTGTGCGCGCGCGTTAGGTTTTCTAAAAAGGAGCATACATAATGAAACTTAATAAAAACAAAGTTTTAACGTCTAAATACTTGTGTTATTGTGAAGAGGAAATTTGAAATTTTGATGTAACAATTATTTTTAATCCTTTTAAGAACCTTCCAAACTTTTTTTTTTTTGCGTTAACTTATATGGGAAATTTGAGCGTCTTTTTTGTGTGAAAAGCTCATTGATTTGGATATTCTTGCAAAAATTAGATAATTGTTGGATTTTATTAAAACTTTCAGGACTTATTCACAAATGAATTACATTATTTTAGAAATTATTCATTTTAGAAAATACTGATGAAAAATATTTTTAACATCTATTACCCCCACGCCAACTTATTTCATTTCCGGAAATTTCGAGAAATTCATTTTTGTGGGGTTCAATGTTTATATTAGTTATAAGGACAAGTCATTAATTTTCCCAAACAGGAACTCCAGTTACAGAAAATCTGCTCTGAATCGCAAAATTAAAAATACATTAAAACGTAGATATTATTTAATTAGAAACGGTTTTAATTGCTTTTACCAATACGATATATTATTAACATTATTGTCTGAAAAAAATTGTTTTGGATAAAAATGATTTTTTACAAGAAGTGGTTTCCTTTTATGAAAATATTAATAGTAATTTTTGAAGAATTAAATATTTGTATTAGTTTGTAGCGGTTAGGTGATATTGTTATAAAAATATATATATTTAGTAAAAACTATATTTACTAATCATAAATGGAAAAGCTTATTACAATTCAGTGACCCTCAGTATTTTAGAAATAATTTTGTTTTGAATTTATTTGCGTGTGTGTATTTGTGGGCGCGTGATTAAAAAACAGCAGTGGCAACAATAGTAAATTTTTAATTTATTGGTAATTTTCTAACATTTCATAAACAAGCGTTTCGTAAGCCAAAATCATTAAAATTAAATAAAATACTAGATTACTTAGAATATTTTTCTATTTTTTAAAGATTGTTGAGTAGTTAAAAATGATATAAAGAAGCTAATAACCTTGTATTCGCCAAATAATTTTTACAATTACGTACCCTTTACTTAAAATGCCACATACTATCGATAAGGCTCTCAATACCTCAGAAAAACATTCCGTGTCAAAAAACTACTTTTCTGCAATATTTTATAAAAACGTAATATTTGTTTTAATTCAGATTGATTAAACTTTAATTCAGTTAATCCTCCCCATTAAAGTTTCAGAAAAGTATGTTTTATTTTTTAAAGTTTTTAATAAAGTAAAGTTGGTAGATTTGTCAGTATGGTCGATTCTAACGACTTTAACGATTTAAAAAAAACATAATTCCATGCAATTTAAATTCTGTTTGGAATACAGAAAACTCTTTTGCTTACTGGAAATATTAAATTTAATCTATTACCTTAGAATTTAAAAAAATCATTTTAAACTGCATTTTAAATATTAGGTATCGCTTTTTGGGATTCTTTTTAGGTACACACACAGGCACACACACACACACACACACACACACACATATATATATATATATATATATACATACATACATTCATATATATATATATATATATATATATAGTTAAATAGAAAGTCTCGTAAATGTTGCGTTTCGTTTCGAGAATCTAATCTAATCATGTTTTATAAATATTCGTAACAACTTAAATAATAATGGTTTTATCAATATTATTGTATATATCTGTATATACATGAATATTGATAAAAAACTATTATTAGGCTGAAGGTGATCTTTCTCTGGACGAAACATATAATTTTGAGTAGATAAATAAAAAAAAAAGGGGGAAAAACGAATCCAATTTTACATCGAAAATGTTAATGATATATGAACGTTCCAATCTTAATTTAAATTTATGACTTCCGTTGTATCAATGTTTGCCTTTTAGCCAATGCCATTCAGCTTTCTAATACTTATTTTTTACACTTCATCGTTATTGTTTTGAATTATCCCTCAATTTAATAGCAAGTTTTGTGAGAAAATGAGATATGGTGTATGAATCTGGAAGTAAATTTACCATGAAATATTTTGAAATCAGTGCACTTTCGATATTTTCACCTGAATAAATTAATGTCCCTCTTAAGTAAAACAGTAAGTAGTAATTATCTTCAGACTTAATAGGATGAACTCTTAATGTATTGATTGTATTGTTTTGTAAAAGTTCGCTTTTCTGTTCTTAAAATCTTTTATTTAATTTCTAAATGTTTCACCGATATATTCATAGTAATTTTTTTGCAATTTAATTTGAAATTACTTGCTTCAAGTCTAATGTTATTTTTCTTTCTTTTTTTAAGATGGATTTATATTCAGGATCATACACTCGCTATGCTGAAGTCTTGCTATAACTTGTTGTCACATGATACCTTAATAAGTCACAAGGTAATACTCAAGGGAAAATTCTTATCCAGCCTGAAAAAATAAACCTAGAATATATGAGCGTTATAAAAAAGTGAATTTACTGTGGAATATCTATTTGATTTTTATTAGCGAAGTACTTGTAACTATATCGAGCCTTGCATAAAAAATAAAGAAATGGTTTATCTTGGAAGAATTAAATTTATCCATAAAACGGCATGACTAAAATCAACAAGAATAGTTAAGAGCGTCATTTGATCTCCAACGAATGGCAGCACATACAATATGCAAGCTCGACAAGAATTAATACGAATATCTCAAAAAATATAAAATCAATGGTCTTGAACTGTAAAATTGAAAGATGGAGTACAAATTGAAAGAAAAATAAAATTTAGAAAAATATCTTAAAGAAATATGAGACAAAATTATTCCAAATTTCGGATGACGTCTTTTATGAATTCAATTTCTCGAGACAAATATATGTATGTAAATATAATCCTAAAATGTGATAAAATTAATGAGAAACACACACGCACACATATACAAATAGAGGGAGAGAGCGAAGAAAATATAAAAATTGTAAAAAATGAAAGAAAACAATTTCTTTAAATTACTGTGCAAATGTACTAGAAAGTCTGCTATTTGACAAGTACGAGACTGACCGCTGAAATGAGAGACTTCCTTTTTCACGGCCACTTATGATTAATGAGATTCCCTTACACTCTTCCTCCTCCCTCGGTCTGGCCGATTCAGTGCTTCTAATCAAACTATAGACCCTCTGGTCCCAAATCAAACGCGCTAACACCTAAGCCTTCATCCGGGTCAGAAAGGTCATAATACTGTGCTTACATTAATTTCGGTGCTTTAATTTCTATGTCGAATAAAGTGGCAAGGTAACCTACCAATGCCCGGATTACTCACTTTGGCTCAGCCTTTTTGGCTATGAAATAATATCGTCTAGTAAGTGATGTATTTCTGTAATTATTTCACCCTAAAAGCAAAGCGATAATGCCACTAAGACGCAAGAGGTTTCTGGGAATGGAAGAGAAAGGACAATAAAAGTACAAGTTTCAGGAAGACAGACGGTGGCAATAGAAGATGCATTTAAATTTATTGAAGATTGTAAATGACAGGGAAGCAAGAAATTGGAAGAAAATTCCACAGGGGTATCTATTTCAATAGTAAGTAAAAATATTTCAAATAATTAACTTGGATTTAATCAAAATTCAGCTGAACATAAAATTTTAAGTTTACATCTACTCCTCACCAATCCTGTATGTTTACTTTCCTTACGGTAGATACTTACAATTTAAATTTTAAATTCCTTCAGAAAATAGGCGATCATGACTCACTGCAGCTTCCTTTTCTTTATTATTATGGTGTTCCGTCCTGGGTATGACTATAAACTACATCCGCATCCTGGGGAAGACAATAAACTAAGTCCAACAGCAAGGCCTCTGATCAGGAGGTTTTGAGGAGTGTGGAACCACCTCTTAATTGCTGGTGTTCCCAGGTCCGCCCTGACCCGGGGTGGTAGCACCTGTTAGGGTTCCAGCTATGGGAAAATAGTCAACCCCCAAATCCAGATCTCGTCCTGGGGATGACGATGAAGTGCATCCGCGTCCTGGGCGGAATGATGAACTGCGTCCAACAGCAAGGTCTCTGATAATACGTTTTTGAAAAACAATGTTGCTAACTGTACATTCTTGAAAAAATATTACCAGCTATACATTTTTGAGGAAAAAAATATTAACAGAAATAGATTTTTGACAAAAGAAAAATGTTACCAGAAAAAAAAAGTTGCCAGCATTAAATGACCCATTGAGGTGTTGATATGCCATAAAACAAAACGAATCAAACGAATCTATTAATTTATTGCAAATTCAGAATTCTCCTTCGACAAGACTGGCTGCCATCAAAAGCTACAGAAGCCAGTCTATTCTGCTGTTTAACCCATAGTTGAGAGGAGATGAGATGGATTCCTGCCTTTTCCAAAGGCAGTTGTATGAAAGTGAACTCAACATAATAAGCTTGAATTTGAACTCGCCTTGCCGATTTCTCTTTTCATACCGATATCCGTTGTTGCCATCTTCACATCCGTTTAGATATTTACAAATATTTACAGAAACTTAGTTTAAATTATTGCAACAATACAATTGTAGCTGTTTTATATGATTGAAACCCGGTGAATCCTATTTATAGATGATCACAAACATAACATTAGAATGGGTTGATAAGCGAAAATAATAAAAAATAAGGCGGACGAATAGTCTTGATAGCGTTTGTAAACTAGAATTATCAGAAAAAAACTGAATATGAAAATATGATTCGTAACAGATTTTTGTAGTTAATACCGTAGTAAGTACATTATTAATAAGAAGTGTTGCCTGGCCCACCAGAAGAACAGATTGGCAAATTCATGAACAAAGCAACATCTGCAGTGTTTAAATATTATAAATTTATTTTTTATTTCCACATATTTGTAATCCTTGCTAGTTAAGATCTGCCTTGTATGTCACAATAATAATTACCAATTGACTCATCTATACTTATATACCGTTTTTTAAAAATAATTTAAAATTATTTTAATTTTCAATCATAAGACAAATTAGTATAGAAATGATTAAGCGATAAACTAAACGAAGGAGGTCCAAGTAACAAGAACAAAGTAAATAGATGGAGCCACAGTCTGGTTGAATGGTGATTAGTCTGGTTGAATATGTAGCAAAGGCAGTAGAAAAAGATCAGACGAATAATAGATAGATAAGATCGATAGGTTTGCTAGTATAACTTGCAAAGAATAGCAAACGCAGGGGCCATGAAATGTTTATTGAAAGGTTATTTGTCTAGCAATAGACTCGAATTGGCTCAGGATGATGACGAAGAATATGATTTAATACTTGGCCCATCAGGGGACAATGTTTTCAAAGGGAGTTGTTTTGGTGTTAATCTAGTTCCCAAATTCAAAATCGGGGTATGAAATTCAGTTTGATTTTTGGGTGATTTTTGAAGAGAAAAGTGTTAATAAGACGGCCAGAAACTAATCCGCTCATCTTCAGATTTGAATAAAATTGGAGAGATATTTTGTTCAGATTATTACTTAACAGGATTATTGCAGCAATTGCTATCAGATTTTATTTATAGGAAGCTCTAAGATCAGCTACTATTTAGTTTGTCCCGTCTCTTTTGTAGTATTTCAAAATATGTATGGTTAAATTACCCTTTTCTAATCGCAACTGTAACTTATGAAATAAAAAAGTTGACGAAATGCCTGAATATATCCATCAATGCTTCATGTCATATGTCAGTCAATTTGATAATGTCTTTCAAGAAATGATGCAATGTCACACCAGAAATTAAAATAGAAATAACTTTTTCGTGACTGTGATGCAACGCTTCTATAACCCTTATTATTAATGACAGCTTGAAACATTCATATCTACAGCTTGAAGAATTAATAAAAAGGTTAATATTTAAATTTATGAAATAAAAAAGATCACTGTAACAAAAACTGTTCATGTGGGGTAACATTTTTGTGGAAACATGCAATAGATATTGGGCGAAGCAAGTGTAAGTAAAAGCAAGTAAGGTGAGGCTGTGTTTGAATATGATAAAGCTGGGTCCCATAAATACATCTTCTGATGCTACACGATCTTCAAATTCAGAATTAGTTCATATGAGTGTAGCAGAAAAAGTCAGTGATATACGCAAGCAAAAATCCTAAAACAGATTTGATTATTCGTTTTTTACACTAAAATGACGATTGTCTAACTTCAAAACAAAACTGACAATTCCTCTTCTGTTTAATAATAAATATGTTACATGATTTTGATCTTTTCAAGCAATTAAAATTTGGGCAACAAGAACTGAAATTGATCAGAGTAAGCTTGAGGTCAGCGGGCATATCGGAAAGAAATAATTTTGATATACTGTGTTATTTTTAGATATAGATGACCATGATTTGCCACAGATACATTTGTTTTAATATCTGTGATTTGATTTGATTTCTTAGGAAATATAGTAGTATGTTTTCCTATGGGTTCGTCTTGGTTTTGAATTCAGTGTATTTATTATTTGGGACTAACTACCACACAAAACTAAAGAGCTCGGACTATTCTGCTATTTAATCCTGAACCGAGGAGGATGAGGATGAGTATTTGTGTAAAAGTGAATGCTACAGACTAGCCTGAAACTTGAATTCACTTCGCTAATCTCCCTTTCTACGCTAGCCGGACATTTGAAGAGGCTTGCCATCATTTGATCACCAGAAAATCACTAGAGTATACGTCAGGTATTGCGATACAAGAAATTATAAGAATAGCAATCATTAATCATTTCAAATGAGTGCGACTAACATTGAGTAAACAACTATTTTCGTAATGTAACAGAAATTAGAAACACTGTAAATATCTACTACAGCTGTATATCCAAGACTTAGCATTTATGGGATCATTAGAAACCTTATCACTTTTATTTGGAGGGGTTTATTCTTGGTGCTTTCTTCTCTTAACGTAGTGTTTATCACGGAAAGAGATTAACACGAATAAATAGAGGACCGAGAGAGTAAAGCTTTGGTTTCGTTAATAATATTGTATCACTTGCTCTCTCTCTCTCTCTCTCTCTCTCTCTCTCTCGTTCTTCTCTCTCCCTTGGTGTATATATATACATATTCATTCTGAGAGATAGAGCCCGTGCCAGATATTTCAATGTAAGAACTTATAATAATTAATATATATATATATATATATATATATATATATATATATATATATATATATATGGGACATTGAAGTCAACACGCAGAAGAGAGTCTGTTTCATGCTAAACGCAGTGGTCATGCCATGTGCGCTATGGTTTTGCTCGACTTTTTATATATACAGATCAGTGATGCATTGTGATTAGTCTATTCTATTATTCTAATGTATTTGGTGGGCATGCTTTGATAATTTGTTTATTATTTACTTGGTTTATTTATTGATTTCTTTAGATTAATTTATTTTACTTGTTTTTTATTTATTTATTCGTGTTCCTTTTCAGTTTTATAGAAAGTTCTGTTTAACTTTATATATTAAAAATACATTTTTATGCATTCGTTCATATTTTGTTTCTACTGTCCATCCAAATATCATAGCATCGTTTTGAATGTCAGACCTTTTTGAATGATGAAATACTTGAGACAATAATAAAGATAGTTACAATAACAAAAAAAATCAAGGGTAAATTGAAATGTTAATAAATTTGAAGGAGAGTTTTATCTTAAAGGTGTTGACTATTGCCTGAATAAATTCATTTTCTAAAATATCAAAAAAAAAATGTTTATAATTAAGTAAAATTATAATTTTTTTTTCTCATTTTACCAAATTTTTTTCATTTATTTTTTATCTTTATTTATTTCGAGGATTGACAAAGTCAAATATTTTTTTACTAATTAGTCATTTTTCATTTTCAAATATCTATGAAAAAATGATTTTATAATTTTTGTAGAGGGCATCACAGATTTGATTCCGGACAGTTACAGTCATCTCCCTAAAACGGACAAGACCTGTGTTTAATGTCTGCTGCTTCTTGCGTAATGCTGAAGAAATGACGCAATTTTGAACTACACCAGTTACACGTGAATTCTCTATAAAAATATCAAATGTTATTACTGTCTAAAAGGAGAATTAACAATTAGCCATAGATTCAGCCAAATATTTGTAACGATTTGAGATCAAAACATAGAACACAGAAATAAGTATTTTTCTTGCATTTTCTTTTATCAATATTGGCCAAAGTTTATATGTGTTTGAAATTTTAATGCTGTTAAAATTTTGCGTTTGTAGTTCCGGGTATCAGTTAATAAATAATAAAATAAAAATAAAACAACATTTAGAGACACACACAAAGATTTTTACCAATGTATTTATTTTATTAAATTATATTTTTTATTCAATGCTACCACTTCTACACAATGAATTACAAAAAAGGTGAATTCATTTAAGGTCTGAAAAAATTATTAACAAATAGATATTAAAATTGCATTCTTTGCTCATTAATGTTACAGAATGTTAATTCCCACTATGATTTCTAAAAGGTAAAAATATATTTGAAAAAAATGTTAATTTACGTCATCTATTATGAAATATTTATTTAAAGTTTCATACCGAAAATTTGATTTTATATCACAAAGTAGATTTTGTTTTTGGCAAAAAAGTAATAAATATAAAAACAAACATAATGAAATCTAATCCTAATATATTTAAAATATATGTAAACCTTATATTAGTTCAATTTAATCTGTTATTAGTTCAAATTAATTCCAGTATATTTAAATCTGTTATTAATTCAAATCACTGAGCAATGTCCAGTGTCTGAGAGGTCAGGGATTCGCCAATTGAGAGATGATTAATTAAAGTAATTGGAATACACATTCAAATAAGTAATTCACTGTGAGCGTGAGTAATATTATGTGGATTATATTCATGTCAAAAACTAGTCATATGTTTCCAAAATAAATTAAATAGAAATGCAAGGTTTTAAGTTTCCTACTTTTAACAATTAATAAAATGTGTTTTTACGTAGAAAGGCTTAATTAAAAAAAAAAGAAGAAAAAAAAAACTTCTCCTTCTTCTTAAATGTATATACAAAAAACAACACTGATTTATTGGCCAGCAAACTAATGATCTTAGACTTTTACCTTGTTTGACAAACAAGCTCTGCCTATTTGGAAAGCAGATAAAGCTCAAAATGATAACATCCTTGAAGTTGACGAATCAGAATTAAACCGAGAAAATATTTTATTCACATGGCAAAATAACTACTTGTGTTATTTCTTTAATGTAAATTTATTAGGACGCTGTTAAAATTATAACTTAATTTTAACTAACTCACTCAATTCCATATTGTAGACAAGGACGATTTAAATAATTTTATTAAGTTTTTCCAGGATCCTTAGGTTTTTCCGTTTTGTAGGGGTAAACTTTTCATGTTTACAAATGATTTCAGTCACTTCTATAGCCATCGTTACAATTAATTGAAATGTATTAGCATTTTGTATCATTCACATAAAAAGAATTTTAAAATAATAAATACGTTCCCACCTGCATTTGAAAGATTGGCGTGTATATATTTGCACACATTTAGGGGTAGATATGCACAAAATTCGCTAAAAAGAGCATACCCTCAGAAAAAAGAAAAAAAAACTTTAGATTAAACAACTTTTTTTATCGTCTCGATGTTTGTTATCATTGAGAGGAATGACTAAAGTTTTTTTTGAATAATTTAAAAAAAAATTTTGAATCCTTTCTAGCACGTCCGAAAATTTTACTAAAAATCTTGTTTTTTTAATCATCAAAATTGTCGTGAAATCAATCATGTCAGCCATT